>CM031242.1:351303432-351365932 GCA_018340775.1 Taxus wallichiana var. yunnanensis | reverse complement strand
AAGAACATATTAAACATGCTTACAATAAAAATTTCCATAACATAAAGTTTCGTATTAGTGATCTTGTTATTAAGTAAAAATAGAAGCATAAAATGTAGAAAAGGAATTAAAAGGAAAGTTTAAACCTAATTGGTTATGACCATAAATTGTTACTAAAAAAGCCATCCCCAAGTGTTTATCATTTGGCCACATTTGATGGAAAACATGTAAAGAATCCCATGACTATTATCCATTTTCCATAATATTATATTTTATATTATCCATACCTCTTCTACCTAAACATAGTAAAATTCAAAAATACAAACACATTCACATATTTGTAAAAATACAAAACCAAGACCTATACACATAGCTTAAGTTGTTATCACTTTACATTACATATGTTGTTTGTCACTATGGTTTGATAGATAGTATACTTTTCTATATACTACTTACACACATGTTTTCACAAGTTATATTGAGCTTGATGTAGGACACATATATTGTTACACACTAATAGAAGCTACCTTTTCCTTACATTCCTCTCTTGGGGAATCGTCCATAGTATACGTGTTTTATTTTTTCATTATAGTTCCTTTTTACTTCCTCATTATGTTTAATTACATATACTTTAGATATGTTATCTTTTTGCTAACATGAATAACATGTGTCTTATGTAGTGCTTGACATATCTTACATTATGTGATTATTTACTAGTTGTTATGATGTTTTTATCATAGTTTTCTATAACATTATTTTTACTTTTTGTGTTATTACATGTCTAATTCATTATATGTGGCCATAGTGCCTTGATAGTTTTATGACAACATGGGTCTCCCATGTTTTTGGCTCTATGCCTTTCTTGTATGACAATTATTTTGTTAAATATTTAAGATTCATCTCGCAGTTCAAACATGAAATAGAATTATTTGGATCATTACGTAGGGAGGATTAATATCGATGTTTTGGTTCCAGTACTGCGAACCATCATCAGGGTGAAGCTTTTGCTTGAGAGCAGAGATGGAAAATGAACTATTATAAATAATCAATTTTCCAAGAGATATGTCGTTCCCGAAAATATTCGAAAGTAAAATAACAAAAAAAAAGGGGGAAATGAAGGAAAAACATAAAGTAAAATAGAAATAAATAAATTCAAAAATGATAATAATAAGGAGAAGGGGGACAAACCACAAAAATAAGTAAAATAAACGACAAATTATGAGGAAAGTGGGGAAGAAAAAGGCAACCACACAATTAGCATGAACACGCAAGGTAAAATAAAGGATAGACAGAAATGGGAAATGGAAAGAAAGGATGAACAATAATTCAACAAATGCTAGCCAAAGGGGGATGGAATGTCAACTTATGCAATATGGGTTTCCATGATTGACTTAGTTTCCACCCGTCATCATGATTTAGGTTGTTCAGATGTTTTTCAATCTCAACAACTTCACATAATTTCATGTTTGTGTAGTGTGATTATATTTTTATTAATTGTGATGTTTCAATATAAATGGCGTGTTTTGTGATGTCTTCGTGTTCCACCAAAGCCGATTTTCCAACCTGGGTATACTCTAAGTCTTTACAATGTTCATGTAGTCTTGTTTTCAGTGACCTTCATGTTTCCTCGATGTATGTTTTACCACAAGCACATAGTATGGAGTAAACCCCTTTTCTTAAGTTGGGACAAATTGGGTCTTTAGGGTTTTTAATTTGTTTCTTATGGTTTTTACAGGTCTAAAAACAAGTTTTATACCCTTTTTCCTTAATATCCTGGAAATCCTATCAGTAGTCCCAGAAATGTAGGGTAGGAAAGCTTTTTGTTACCATTTATATAAAAATTTGATGACCAGGGTGACTGGATAAGCACCCCCTAGCCCTCTTGGCAGTGGCTCTAATTTACCACTTTTATATCCATTCCTTGTGAGAACATTGGTTAGGTGTTTCTCTTTAGAGGGTAAGTGATTTTTATCGGATATTCTGAGAGCTCTTGTAAACAGGGTATTTAAGACACCATCCTTTTGAGAAGGGTGATGGTGTGAGTCCACTCTAATATATATGTTAGTGTGAGTATTTTTCGATAAACTTGTCTAGCAAGAGAATCGTCCTCATTCGCTTGATTAAGACATCAAGAAATGGGAGCATTCCACTTTCTTCAATCTCCATGGTGAATTGTATGTGTGATGATTACATATTTAAGTGCTCAAGGAATTTATGTAGTTGTTCCATACCATGTTTCCAGTTAATGTTAGTATCATCAACAAATCTATACCACCACTCAGGTTTTAGGGGTGTAGATCTAAGGGATTTTTCTTCAAAAATTTCCATGAATAGGTTTACCACAATAGGTGATAGAGGAGATCCCATCGCAACCCCCTCATTTTGTTCAAAGTATTTACCATCAAAAGTGAAGAAAGTGGAATGAAGACAAAATTCGGTTAATTTTGTCGTATCTTGGTCAATTAAAGATTTAATTATGTCAATAGCATCATCAATCTTAATTTTGGTATAAAGAGAAATAACATCAAAGCTAACCAAAATGTATTGTTGTTCAATTCTCTAATATTAAATTATGTGAACAAAGTTGGTCGAATATTTTATAAATGAGGATGCTTTTATGAAAAATTGTTCGACTTTACCTGCTATATATTTATCTAAATTATAAGTGGGTCAGTCAATAGTGTCAACAATAGGTCTAAGAGGTATGCCTAATTTGTGTATTTTTGGTAAACCATATATTATAGGCATAATTAGATCTAAGGGTTTTAGCCTTCGTTTGAGTTCCGCACTTAGAGATGAATTGTTGATGACCCAGACAACCTCCTTCATGATTTTGTTAAGAGGATTCTTATTTACATACCTATAACTCCCACAAATAAGATGATCTAAAATTTTACTCGTGTAGTCATATTTATCTAAAATCACCACAACATTCCCCTTGTCAGCTTTAAGGACAAGAATATCTTCATTTTAGTTATTTTTTCTTAAATTCAGAGCTTCCTCTTTAGAGATGTTACAATTGGGAGGTTTAGCCTTCCTAAGGATAACAAAACAATCTTGTCTAATCTCCTCGGTAGTGTGGGTGAAAAGGCACCGAATAGCATTTTCAATGCTCACAATTAAGTTCTCATAAGGTATAAATATTATATTTAAGGAAAACCGAGACCCCTCCCAAGAATGTTAGCAGTGGGACTATCAAGGGCGAGAGAGGATAGGTTTATAATGATGTGGTTCCCATCATAACCAACAAAACATGAATTCAAGGAAGAAGATAACAAAAGCATCGAAGACGAATTGAACCATGGTTGGGTGAGCGAGGAATGAGACAAGGGAGAACATAAATACATGGGGCGAGTTAGATGCAAACTAAAAATGAACAACAATATAAAAAGGAGACATGTCGCTTGGGATCTGGGTGGCATACGACACAATGTTACACACATTGGTATAAACACGTGAAGACGGAACAATGACCTCCATGTTGGTGGATGCAACACTAGTAGAAGCCAAAAAAGATTTCACATTGACACCCATAGTGGTAGAAACTATGGTCTTTGAAAACAGAGAAGACTTCATGGCATGGAGAGGTCGCACGTTGTTTATCTTGTCAAATTTTTGTGGCAGATTAGATCTGCAAGCTATAGCCATCATTTCCATTTTATTGGTTGAGAATTCTTCAATCAAAATCTAGATATCCACTCTCATCAAATTGGCAAGTTTTAAATGTAATTGGAAAACGACCACAAATAATTTGTTTATTGTGGCCCGAGTGTTGGAAATTTCTTTCCTCAAGATTAGAGCTTTATATTTTCTAAAGATAAGATCATTTCTAGATTAACGTAGGTGGTGCCGAGATAATTATTTTGTTGTCTACGGCCTAAGTTCCTTGATTTTCTTGTGACATCATGGGTGTCCCATGTTTTTGTTTCAATTACTTGATGTGAATCTTCTCTAAATTTTATTGCTCTTGTTTTCTCACTTGAATATTTTTATGTCTATATACTTGTTCTATTACATTTGCATTATTTCTACTACTGCAACTCTTATTGTTATCATTGTCATTATTGTTATTGTTTCTTTTTATGAGTGCCATGGTATCCACCATGTGCAACACATTTTATAGGTATAGGTGCTCAAAGGTAGCCACCAATTCAACATTCTACATTCATATATATATATATATATATATATATATATATATGAATGTAGACATGGGTGCACATCTATTCTTTTGAGGTATGTACTCAAATGCTTTATCACACATGCATTAAAAGAGAGGGCATTCATAAAGGTATATTTTACACCTACATACAAATTTCATGGTTCATGCATTTATTTTTACATGGAACAGGTTCTCTCAAAATATCTCTGGAAAAAATTTGGGGAAAATTGCACATGTTAAAAAATGTATAGTACAGGTTAGGACCTTACAAGCATTCCCGACCCTCCCATACATTTCTGCCCTTGGGGACAATTGTACTATATTTTTCTACATTTTAATATTTCTACTTATGGATACAGAGTTTTGGAATAATTTCAAACTTATTTTACACAATCCACATTAGTTTAAATGGGCGTGAATATTTCACTCTTTCATTTTAGTACTTAATTTTAGTTACAAATATGGTATTTTGGGGCATGATTCTCTTTCTCCATCATCATTTCAATATATTAGACACTCTTAATTAGTTGTGCAACATATAGAGAGAGAATGGGGACACCTATTCTATTTTATATTTTATGTATACATACATATATACATATATATAATCAATCCTAGATCCTTTTGTATTGGTGTGGTTCTTGGGGTTATGGAAAGTATCGAAGCAACTAAATTCTTCGTAGGTAGTATTTCATATCCTCTTTCAAAGGGAAGATATCAAGGTTAGTACAAAAATTAATACATGTTCTTCTTCTTTCACGAGGTTCTTTAGTACTATCTCTTCTCCTCTCTCTACCTTTTATTTGGTGTTGGGCATGCACCCAATATTTTTGTTTCTCCTTTGGCACAATTTGGGGACTGGTCACCCCCACTCCTTTGGAAATTTTAGCAATACAATCTAAATCTTCGTGTGCAAAATAAAGAATGGGATCTCTTACCTCTGCATAAAAATAGGTGTTTTCCTTCCATGTTTTTCATCTACTTATTTTACTTTTTGCAAGTTAAAATTTTATATTTACTGATTGAGTTATAGTTTAATTTCTAATATGGACATTGACTATACTCTATGTTGTAGGTTTTACCATAGAGCATGCCAACACCAATGCATCTAGATAATAAAAACCCTAAGAAAAGACAAAGTGTCTACACACTCATGTATCTTTTCTTTTAAACGATGTAATTTTCATTTCAAACTTAAAGCTGAAAAAAATATAGACAATCAAATATGGAAATTTACCATGTTGACACTATTTGTTATGAATATGATCCTTTACTAACACAAAATTCACATCCTATCCATGTTCGGTACATCTTATGGTCTCTCTCCCACTTGCTTATTCTTACACAATGATGTGTCATCACAATATGAATATAAGTGCATTAAAATAGTACTTAAAATCTATTTATTATGATACAAATTTTAGATTACAATCATAGTCATCCTATCTAAAACCATACAATAGGGTCAAGATGTAATTTCTTCTCCTAACTAACATGTACGATATTAAAATGACATATCTTCAAAAAAACAATTCAATCATATTCATTGGGTCATTTTATCCTCTTGGGTCAGCCTTGTCATAATGATTTACATTTGTAGCCTTATATAAGCAAGTAAACATTTACTTACCTAGAAATCACTTATCACTTTTATGAGATCCCATTGCAAATACTAATACCAAAACCACTCAAATCTCCCTAAATCTTCCCAAAGTTAATTCACATCCATTAGATTATTCACTACAATAGTTCTAAATCACTCAACTAGGCCAAGAAGTTTATCTTCGCCAAGCACCCAACGATCTTAATTCAATGTCTTAGCAAGAGCATAATCATCTTAAACACACTCAAAGAGGTTCAAGTTTCCAAATTTTTGCATTCATATATATTACATGATAGGTGGAGAATTATGTGTAGTTTGAGGCCTCTTAAAATTAGTGTAGATGTAGGAAGTGCATATATTGTACTTCAATCCAAACACTAACCTTCTTATAGGGTATTCCAACCATGGTTAGGGTTTTAGTTTTGTTTGGATAATTTCATATGTTTTTGAAACAATGTGACACCAAAATTTGATAATGAAACACATTTCCATACCATCAAAGGGCACAAAAAGATACAAAACCCCACTCTAAGCAAATATAAGATTATACAAGAGATCCAAGGCCATACAACCAATCATGACAAAGTCATATGATTCCACGATAGGGTATTTTCTAGTGACATTCTCATGAAAAAATCATTTTTAAGTTAGTACTATGAGATTCTCTAGTTAATGCATATAGGTCTCTCTTATATTACTTTGTATGGCTAAGTGAATCTCCCTTCTTACGTATTTGAGATTATAGCATATTATCATCACTAGTTGTAAGTTTTAATGTGTTGTTTTGATATTACATGATTAATTTTTAAGTTAATTAATCATAATAACCCCTTGTAAAAAACCTTACACTCCTTTTTATTGTTGTGAATTTCCATAACACCATAACATATATAAAATTTAAAAGGGTGTAAACAGTTTTGCATGAACTCAAAAGGAGCTTTCCTTAGTCTAATTGATTTATTGAAGCTTTAGTCTCAAGCACTATTTTAATAATTTTTTCAATGTGTTGATGATTTTTATAGAGACCTTTACAAACATTAGATAAGAGGAGAACATTCTCAAGGTCTGCATCATCAATTTCGTTTAGATGTGTCTCTCTAGGGTTTTTATATTGGTAAAGGCTAGTTTGAATATCATCATTAATAAAGTGTATGAAATCATTTTGATTTAGCTCGTCTTCAATTATAATTGTATCATTAGTATTATGAGAAGAAATGGTAGTCATTGGATGTGTATTGTTCTTATTAATGTATGGAATTCATATATGCTTAATGGGTTGACCACTTATCCTAGCATTGTGCCTAAAGGGCATATAAAAACCACATAATTCTTTCCCTAAAGTAGGACATCCTATGAAAAGTGAAGGTTTGGAATGGTTTCTTGAAAATTGTGCAAAACCCCGGGGTAAATATGGAATCTCAAATTTATGATATAGAAATTAGGATGGAAAGTTGAAATTTGAGACCCTAAAAGATAAAAATTAAAACCCTAAGGGGCAAAGAAAGTTGGATTTGATCAATTAAAAGGTTAACCAACTTATTTAATTGTAGTTAGATATATAGAATAGAATTCTAGAGACTAATACTCAATTATATTTTATGAATAAATACAATGTCGTTCGGATACGAGGGAACATGTAAATAGAATATAGAAATTTTATTTGATTAAGAACATGTTAAAATACAATAATATACAAGATGGATTGACTTACACTACTATATAGAGTCTAAAAATGTTGGAATTTGTGTCAAATTTGTGTCAGATCTTTATTTCATGTTTTTTTCATTTTTGATGTCGTTTCTAATGCAAGTATGACGTAAATACTATGGCGCAAACGTGATTCTATTAGCTTTACATTTGCACCAAATGTTATAATCCCTAAATTCAAAATTAAAAATTCAGGACCATCCATGACCTTTTTATTATTGTTAGGTACATGTGCTCTACCAAAACGTCCAAAAAGATAGTGCACTAAAAATATGTTAGGGGTTAAATATAGAGAAGATAAATTAGGAAGGGGCCAAGGAATGAAAAAGGAAAAGAATGTGTGTGCAAGAAGAAGAAAATGGGGAAGAAGGGTATAGATAAAACAATTGCACACAACATTTAAAGAGGAGGAAGAACATGATAGAGATATGAGAAGAGAATGGTGTAATGAGGTGGAAGAGGATGAATACTATATGGAAAAATAAGAGAGGTATGTGCATAGTTTTTATTGCAATTTTTTCATAGTTCAAAGATTTATTTAATAATAATAAACCTAAATTTTACATAAAAATAAAACCATAGAAATAAAAGAACAACAAAGCCTAGCCCAAAATATAGTAAATCCTAGCCCAAAATACAACAAACCCTAACAAAAAATTAGGAAAAAAGATAACAAAGTTTAGTAAAAAAATCAAAAATCCCTATCCCAAAAATAACTAACCCTAACTAAAAATACTATGAAAATAAACAATAATTTCTAGGAAAAAGAACAAACCCTATTTTAAAAACAATTTTTTTAGAAAACTAGATAAAATGAATTAACTCTTCAAAAAGACACCATAGTAATAAATACCAAATCCTAGAAAAAAACATAGGAAATTAAACAAAGTGTAGTAAAAACTAACAAATCCTTTCAAAATACAAAACCCTCCGAAAACAAACAAAAAACCCTATCTAAACACACAAAAAACTAGCATTTTTTAATACAAGAAATGTTATGGTTTTTATATATAATAATTTTTGGTATTTATGTATTTTTAATATCAAGCATGTGAAAACAAGAAACCTTGTGATCATCGGTCATTTTTTTAAAAGGGAATACACGTGTGGGGTGTGGTGGAAGCAATGTTCATGAAGTTATTGCATGAGATATAGAATATTTTACCCCTCCATACAACACTATGATGTGCCTCAATATTCATATCATGAACATTGAGATTCGGATGTGTACCATATTCTTGAAATGCATCGAAGATATTAAATTGATAATATTTTTGAGACTAACGCTCTTGTTTCACATGATACAACAGAGCTAAGGAGGTAATATTTTATTTTATTTTATAAAATTTGTAGTCATGATTAAAAATTTATTGGATTTTTTTAATTTATTGGATTTTTAAATTTATCATATAATTGCATATCCTTCTCTTTAGTGCCAGGTGTGTTTGCAACCCCCTACATCTCATGATCGACAATCCATAAGTGGTGATATTTCTGAGGCAACCTATCATGTTTCACCCTCTTTAAGGGAGGCAATGAGGTAAAATATTTTTTCCTATATTCTTTGTAGTTATATTCGAAATATGTTTAAAATTTATTTAATATTTTTAATTTATTGGAATTTTTATTTAACATATAATTGTATATCCTCTTTAGTGTCAGTGTTATCACAACATCGTACATCTCATGATCAATGATCCAGAAGTGGTGACATTTTTAGGAGGCCTATCATGTTTCCACTATTTATTTCACATGCTTCAAGGAGGAAAGTTGGTAAAATGTTATTTATTTCTAACTTATTTGTAGTCATATTTATAAATTATTTTTAGAATCTTTTTAATATTTTAATTTATATATTAATCACATATCATTGTCTTATGTGTCAACATCTTCGATGCAACCTCATAAATATAGCGTTCATGAATTTTTATGACGGGAGACCACCCCGTAAGTGTTGAGGAGGTGTTTTCTATAACAATGAGGGGGATACATAAACTTCACCGATTACGTGGAGAACTGACCATCTCATCTAATACTAAATGAGTACAAGTAATGAGCATGGGGGAGTTTACATGTGAAATTGTATGTAAACCATGACATGAAAACATTAAAAAATGTTTGTGGAAAGTAAGTATTAGTTTACATTTTGTTTTAATTTAATAATGTTTTACATGTTATCAAATTTGTCAAAAAAAAAAAAAAAAATGTTATTTTATTCTAGGTACTTCAAATAATTAATTATTATGCAAACAAAAATATTATTTCTAAAAATCCACTTAGAATACAATTGCGACCAATTAAATGTAGGAAATGGTTAATTGCATGTACTAAAAAAGAGTTCGGTAGTGCCTACTATGATGTAAGCATTATTGAAAAAATTTCAAGAGAGGCTCTTAAGAAGATGAGGCGACATATATGGTTATGACAGGAAAATAAATTAAAACGATGTTTTATATTTATTTTTTTGTTACATTAATTAGGACCAAGTTAATGTGCAAGAGAATTACAGGGATAATACACATGAAGAAAGAATAGCACACCGACATGTAGGCATGAATGCATCTTTGTGGAAAATATAATGTGAAAAGTGGCTCAAACAAGACAGAATGGGCTTCTAGTAATTTGGAAAAACAACAATATAACATTAAGAAAATGTGTTTTCCAAAAAATTCATTAATTTAAATTTTTTCATGTGTGGATATTAATATAGGGGTCCAAAGTCTCCTAATAATGGGAGTAAGGAATATTCGAATGTCTTGTGGTGGCCTCCACGGATGGCTAGATCAAATTAAATTTCGATGGATCCTCGAAATGACATCCGAGGAGAGCCGGTTGTGGGCTGTATTTTTGGGAACTCAGTGTCACCTTTGTTGGCATTGGCAACAGATTGTGGTGTTTCTTCTAATAATGTGGCAGAAGGCATGGCTCTCCTCTTTGGAATTTTAGAAGCCAAAAACCAAAAATGGTCTTGTTTATGGATCAAGGGGACTCCCAAATCATTATTGAAGCTATCAATGGAAAGCACGTCAAGGCATGGATGTTGGATCCAATCTTTCAGCAAATCAGGTCCATCCTTCCCTTTCTTACAGAGTTCTCCTTTTCTAATATAAAAATAATAGGGAACCAAGTAGTTGACATCTTAGCTAACAAAGGAGTAGAGTTTTGGGATGCAAATCATAAAAATCACCAAGTATGGATAGGGAATTTTCCAAGTGACATCCTCACCCTTACTTCACTTGATGCCAAGAATGCCTTTTATCTTGATAATGAGTAATTCCCTTTTGACGGCTGGGGTGATAAATGCCATTAGTATTAAGGATTATGGTAAGGCATGGGAAATATTTGATTGGATCATTGGTACATGACACCTAGCCCTTCCCCATGTGATGTGTGCCAAAGTTGTATTTAAGTGAAGTCCTCCTGTGTGCATTCACATTCTTGGTTTTGCTATTGTGGGCTTGATAGGCTTGGCCTTTTTTAGGTTTTCGAGTGTGCCTTTGTTGTAGTCCTGCGATGAAGAATCTAGGTAGTTCAAAGGAAGAGCCAAGTAATAATAGAAAGAGGGAGTTTAGTGGTGAAGATGCAGGGAGACTCATTTTCCTCATGGATGGATGGAAAGATAAAAAAATGTGTCCATGCGGGTGTGGTTGGAGAAGACTTGGTTTATAGCAGAGGAATTTAATAAGGTAAAATAAGTAGATATTTGAGAGCGTATGAGGAATTTGATGCTAGATCTGAATTAGTCGATGGGTAGATGTAATGTTTTTGAAATGGCCCAATGCCTAACCTCAACCAATATTCATCACAAACGCATCTAGCCAATTCATCCTTCACCGAGAACATGTGATTTTGGAGGAAATTTTAATGAGTTTACAGATTTCATGGGCATGCTATGGCTCGGGGCCTATAAGCTATGTCCGAGGGACAAGATGATCTGGCATCCAATTTAGGCTTTTCTCTTCCAAGGGAAGATTTGGTTGATTTTTCATGTTTTTGTGCTTCTCCCGCTTCTTTGGCCTAGGGTGATGTTGATTCGAATCTGGATATTATAGCATAATTTTCCCCTATGCCGAGAAAGGGAAAGAAGGTGGTGTTCTAGTCGACACCATGTGGAAGTGATCGAAATTTATAATTTTTGGTGTTTATCTTTAGTTTTTGTAGGATTCGGATGTACCCAATTTGGCATGTTTTTGTATATAGTTATTAAATTAGCAATGTGATGGGTGGGATGGAGGTTATGTCTAGCTCTCTCCCCCATGGTCAACATGATAAGGTGCTCTTTACTTTTAAGAGTTAAAAGATGAGCGATGTTATCTTGGATTGGAACTTCATGTATCTTTTTTTGCAGGCTAGGGCCTTTTCCCAGGTATCAATAACAAAAAATATAGGGGTCCAAAGTACCTAAAACAAATCCCACCGAGCTAGAATGAGTCCAGGGAAGTTCGTGACTCATCATTTGGGATAAATGAGCATAAATGAGGTTCCTTGAAAATTTGTAAGTTTATTTAAATAATGTATTATACAACATTTATTAATTCATATCTCAATTATATTTGTAACTTTAAATTATTTTTACATGAGAAGATGTATCACTTCAAATTCATTGAACAAGTGTGGGCACAACTCAAAGCCCTTAGATGGAACACTAATGCATTCAACGAATGAGTGCATTCTCATGGGTTTGTGTCGGTAATATGTCATTAATTTCTTAAATAATTATTAAAATCAAGTAACATAATTTGAATTTGAAATATTATAATAATTATTAAATAATGTTATTGTAGGTGAATAAACCATCACTTTTAGTTGATGGCCTTGACTTAAGAGAGGGTATTGATGATGATGATGATGATGATGACGAGCGACACATGATGATGGCGGCGGCGGCGACAATGATGATGACGATGACTGAAACACTTCATTGCATGGAATGGAGCATAATTCAAATAATAATGACAATGATCATATAGATTATCATGATAATAGTGAGCTCTTAGATGATGATGATTAGTTAATGATTTAGCTAGTTCATAGTAGTGGCTTTTTATATAAATTGTAATTTAAATTCTTGTTATTGTATTGTAGATGTGAAAATAACTATTTTCTCATATTTGAGAGTACATTGCTATTTTTTCATTAACTTACCTAAAACATGAATTTATGTCCGAAAATTGCCATATGTTATGTTAGTAATGTTATGTTCATTTAGAAATTATGTGGAAAACAATTATGCATGTTATTTTATTTTAGCATTGCAATTTACATTTTAAAAATAACTTTTTATATTTTAATTCTATTAATTTGTGTAAATGTTATTTTGATTTTATCATTGTGTTTGTGCACGAATGGTATTCAAAATCACTTTTTAGTATGTGTACTATAATTTAACACATAACAACTTTTCTTAACATTTACAAAACTATTTGCCAATATTAAAAAAAACATTTACAAACATATGTATAATAAACAAAAATATTATTTTTTGACATTTCAAATAATTATATTGCATTTTTTCACTTTATTAAAGGAACTTTGCATCACCTTTGTGCCACTTTCCATTGCAATAATTTCCCAACTGACATCATGAATATCCAATGCCACACATGTAAAAAGTATTGTAAATGGTATAAATATGATGCAAAAGTGGCACAAATGTGGTGTAATAAAAAAGGTCTATTTGCACCAAGGTTGTGTCATATTTTTGTCAACTCTCACTATGCGAATTCTTTGAAAAGCAAGCATAAAAAACCCAAAAAGGTTGACTTTCGACATAAGTTTGACTCAAAACATTGCACTATTCGCACTTTTGTAGTAGTGTTAGCTTTCGGGATGTCTTATATATGTTCTAGATATGGAATTAGGGAAAATAGATTGTAGCTAGGCTAGACTTGTTTTGTTTTGCATTATGGACCATAAAACATTGTTGGCCACTAACACTAGTCTTTAACACATGCACCATGTGTCATTATCCTATTGGCACTACTAACTATACCTCGCTTCTTGACCTTTTCCTTGTACATGTACCTATGTGATCAAAAACCCCATTTCTCCCGCACTAACACCTCAAGCATGTGATAAGATAACAAAAATAAAGTGATGTGTGGTGGAGTTGGACTAATTTTGGTGGCCTATCCCCTTGTTGATGTTGACCAAGCAATAACTACATTTCCCAAATTAGGGTCTCAAACTCTATGTAGTTCTCTTATTGCTTGTGTAAGTGTGAATGCAATATAGAAATCCATTCCCCTATGTTTTCTCTCATGCCTCAACACAAATAGCGAGTGTAGCTAGAGATAGACCTTACCCTTCAAGATAAATAGAGTGTTAAAGTAAAGCTCCTAATTGGAATGTTTATTAATGAAAACCCTTAAAGTTATCTTTTGTGCATAGGTGTTTGATAACACTTGATAAGAATTTGGAATGATTTTGACTTGGTTTGGGATGCTCTTGGAAGAGTGTGGAGTGATCAAGACTTTCTCGGGGCCTACTACTAATGTCTTCTCTTAATTTATGGAAGTTTAGGGAATCTCTACTAGAGATTTGGAGATGAAGATCAAGTGTGCCTTGTCATTTCCAAGTAGAAGCTAGATGGTTTCCAATGTTGTCAAGTGAGTAAATGAGAGTGTTTAATTCTCTTTTATACCTTTTCACAAGATATAATTTTACATTATGGCTGGTTTAGAAATGGGAACTACGATAAACTTAAGATTTTTGATTGTTGAACCATGGAGTACATAGTAGCTCCCAACTCCAAACACTATCATCTAGCGCTAGTTTCCTACTAGAGATTAGCGCAGATAGAAGATAGAATTTGTAACGAGAGTCCTAGGAGAGGCCTAGCATAACCAATATTACACACACAAGTGTTAAGGATAAAATATTGGAATAAATAAAAATATCCTTGGGACAATCAACAAGAGATGATAAAAATCCATAGAATATGGCATGAAAAATGTGGGTTTACACAAAGTGAAACCACAGGTTAAGTACTATTTGAGTAAGGGAGATGTTGGATGCTCAATCAATGCATGTTTGTCAAAATTTAGGCATGGAATGTGATCTTAGCTACAAATTACATTAAACTAACCACACCTAAAGTATGCAAATAATTTAATTCAACTTAATAAGTTAGACTTAATAACATGTGATAAATATATATACTAGAACATACAAATTAGATATAGGTGGAGTAATGTAAAATAGTGAATTATATCGTGTTAGAGGATTTTAGGGTTTTAAGGATAATATTTGATTTCACATAGTTTAGTGAATAACTATTAGAAACATGCTAAGAAAACATGTTAAAAATCACCATGAACCTCTCACAACATTAGATTTTGAAACCATATGTGAATATATACACCTTATTTTTACTTAAGATTTCTCTTTATACGTGTTTGGCACATTAATCCCCTATAGTGTATGTCTTAAGGGATACATTGGGAAATGATTAGGGTTGGATTGTAGCACCTTGTAAGAGATCATTTCGGCACTTACCCTTCCTACTACCATTATACCACCACTTTATATCTTCATACCACCTCCTTATATCACTTTAGATCACATTTCCATCTACTCCAACTGTCACTAATCATCCTTCCTTATCTCTCCTCGCCCTTAAATTTTTGGGCTATTTTTAGTTGATGTCATCTTCTCACTCAATTACGTCTTGAAAAATCTCTATCCAATTAACCTCATCAACCTAGTTGATAAACTTGCTAAGTAAGAACACCGAATTTAGATTATACCCCTATTTATATGCATCATTATTGTCATTTCTCGATCTCAGTAAAATTTAATAATATGTTTTGACTTCACTTGTAAATCTTCCATTAAATGTTAATAGGTTTTAGTAGAGATTACATCTGGAGATCATCATTGAAGCATTGGGTTACTAGGAGCATTAATTATAGGGGTTGAGCTAACAAGTTTTAGCTTATTCTTTGGAGTCGCCAAGTTTTTTCTACATAGGCCTTCTTCATTTCTTTCTTGATATATATGAACAAAAACTTTCATTTAAGATGTTACAAGTCAAGGAATGGGATTAATGCACCAAAAGTCTCCACTCACATATAACACCTCTAACCCTAAACTAATTTCCTTGTGTTTTCTTGATTGCTTATTTTGATGTATCAAGTGTTAGACTAGGATAGTGTAACTTATCTTTATCTCTTACATTATAGTTTCATTTATATCACATGTTTACCACCAAATGGCATTACAATCATTAGTTTAGAATTAGTTCATGTTTATTAGCAAAGCTCTTTCGAGACCCTTAGGGCTACACTTAGAGTCTTAGGACCCACATCTCTTTGAGTGTAGACACCTAGTTCTAAATATTCATATAAGTACCATACTCACACCCCATTGGTTGTATCGTGTATGTGTTAGATATAGTATGGTCTTATACTCATACCTTTATTTAAAGAGAGATGGTTGGTATATTGACCATCTTAACTTAAATACATCTTCACGATGTGAAGCTTATTCCATTGTTGATTGATTCATAATCAAATTGTTCTTTCCTAACTTCTTAATGTTATCAATGTGCCAAGTCTTTATTGCTTGTAAAAATTTTTATCAACTCCTAATATTTCTCATCATTTCTCGTCATATCACCCCTAGCGAGTCTAAACCCATTTATATTTTATAGAGGTCGTTTCTTTATCCCTTCATTTCCCACCATGGATCATCATGAGTTGTTAACATTAAGTAATGCCAAGTTTTGATCATTTTTTAAGGCATTTCGTCTTGCATTCATAAATGAGAGTTGGAAAACCATCTTAAATGCCACCAATCATGGTAAGTGTAACTCGGTTGATTCCACTACCATCTCGAGAACACCTTATCGAAATGGCTATAAATCACGGACCTCAAGAAAATATGTGTTCTTAAGATTTGTTGGGATATGGATCCACCAACAATGATTCATTATCTTTGCCCGATTGATCATGGCATCCTATGAGGACAGTGGGACAAGAAACCAATCCCAACTAACACCAATAATAATAGTAATAATCCTGCCAAAGATAACGTCACTAACACAAATAACAACACTGATTTGAAGAGGTTAAAAACAAAGCATAATGACAAAGGGAATGAGAACTTCTCTATAAACACTCAAAATATAACATGGTATAATATTAGGAATAACCTAGGTGTTTTAAATTGGGAAGAAAAATTAGTCTTCAATATGTCGATATGGAGCTAGATCAACATGTTGCCATCACTCCTCAATACATCCCAAAATAAGGCTTCATATAGGAATTGAAAAAGTGTTAAAAAGTCTTCCCTCCTACATTTCTAAAGAGGTTAGACAAGATTGTGTTGTTTCTTTGAGACATGGTGAACCCTCATCCCAAAATATATCCTTTGAGGAGTGGAGATAGCTTAAATCATTGAATGTCAATGTTAACATTATTATCGTCAACGCAGATAAGGGAAATGCCGCTATCATAATAAATAGGAGGGACTATGATGCTAAAATGGAAGATCGTCTAAAAAAGTTGTAGTTACCATAAGCTTGATTTCGATTAAGTGTCCAATATAAATAAGAATGTTATCAATATCATTAAAACTTCTTCCTTGGATGATCTCGTAAAGAAAAAAATATTCCTAACAAATAGATAACCCCTAGAATTAAAACCACTCCAAAAATATACAAAATAGGGACCCTCCTTAGATTCATTGTGGACACAATAGATTCTCCCACCTATAACTTTGAAAATTTTTGAGCCAATAAGTTAAAACCCTTAAGTGGTATAACCTTCTCCTTTATTCAATAATCCAATGACTTTGTCAACTTCATCACAATTAAGAAAGTGAAACAAAATGAATTACTTTGGTAAATTTTGATGTAATATCCCTTTACACTAAGGTCTCAATCAAGGATGCGATAAAGGTGGTCAAGGCTTGTACCGATGATAAAATAACAAATTTAGTTGCATTGTGTGTTAAGTCCACTTTCTTCTCTTTAAACGGCATAATGTATGAATAATTTGAAGGAATGGTGATGGGCTATCCTTTAGATCTCCAATCGTGGTCAACCTATATATAGAAAATTTTGAAGAGAGAGAAATAAACTCCTTTACCCTTAAACTCAAATGGTAGAAGAGGTATGTTGATGACACAAATGTATGTTAAGAACATGGAAGGAAAAAGATTAAAGTTTTCCATACCCACATTAGTAATTTGGTCCCTATAATTCAATTCACTAAAGACGTGGAGTAGGATGGCGACATACCCTTCTTAGATTTCCTCTTATCTCACAAATAAGATGGTTCTTTAGAGAAAAAGTATACATAAAAGGTACACACACGTATCTTTACTTGCATGCCACCTTACACCATCATTCGACCCAAAAATAAGGCATTCTGAAAAACCCTTTCCATAAGAACTTTCATAATCTATGACACTACTAATAAGATTGGTCATGAATTATAACATTTTAAAAGGTCTTTAAGAAAAATGGATACGTAAACAAATTGCAAGGGCGCTTAAACAAGCCAGAGAGAGACACAACCTAAAACATCAAACAAAAACCTTGACAATCGATGTCATAGCCTTCTTACCATACATTCGTGTTTCAAATAAGATTGTTAGGATTCTAAAATGTCAAAACATCTCCACCACTTTCTTACCCACAAACAAATTAAGACAATCACTAAAGGTGGTTAAAAAACAACCTAATCCATGGTCGAAAAGCGGGGTCTACAAAATTGAATGTTCCCGTAGGGTTTCTTATATCTAGGAAACGGAAGATAAATTCATGCTAGAAGTAAAGAACATGTGGCAAACATCTTACTAGAGAAGAAAGAAAAGTTTGCGTTGGAAAAACATTCCTACAAGATCAAACATTCCATTTTCATTGATCAAGAAAAAGTTTTAGTGGTCAAAAATCATTATAAAAATGCAAGTTGAGAGAATCCATAGAGATTAGTCGACACACGTATAATGTGAACAAGATGAGGGTATAAGTCTAAATAAAGCATGGAAACCCATAATTAATAGATTGAAAAATCTCTAACTCACAATCTATGGTTACTTTATCTATCCGTAGAGATTGGTACCATTGATGTTTTTAAAATTTTGGAAAATGTAAAATTTAACCAAAACCTCATTATATCGTTGTAAAATAGTTATAACTACACCTAGTGACACCCACTCATTATTTATGATGCAAGAAAAACTTTGCATAATCAATTAAAATTATTTTTCATGTAAACATAAATATAATCTTGGTAATGTCTAATAGTCAAATAATGTTTTGGATGCTTAACTTGTGAAATAATATTATTATTCCCTGTGATCCTTAACAATTGGGTAATATCGCCTTAACTCTATTTGGTAGGTGTCTAAATGTAAGGATGATTTTACTTTAAAAAATTAATATTATATGTCCTTTCCAATGACACATTCGGTGAGGCTACAAATGGACATGGAATTGAATGACATTGTTGTTTGATTTTTTAGAGAGTGAATCCAACATATAACTATTTAAGTTCCTTGTTCATGGTTCAAACTTATTTTATTTTCTTTCCTAGTGATGAGTCACAGGTGATGATTCAAAATGTGTCGATCAAAATCTTCACACAAATTTATCCAAAAATATGATCTCAATGATATATTTCACTTTCACATGATCGACAAGAAAATTACATTTACATCTTATAGCCCTTCTACTCACCCTTTTTGAAAAACACCAACTAGGTAGATAAAAATAATTTAAATTTTACCTTGTAAAATCACTTCCAAAAACTAGAGAAAATTGACTTTCTTCGGTACTCAATGACATTCACAAAATCCAAACTCAATCAACCTCCTTAACTAGGTTGATGAAGTAAAAGAAACCCTAAAACAACCAATTTCCAATAACACCACAAATGTTCAAGAAAATTTGGTACTTATTCCTATAACCTCAAATATCGCTTTTGATGCCAAAGTAAAGCCAACCAAAAGACTACAAGTCTCAACAAAACAAGGATAGAGACAAAAATCTCAAACAAGCAAAGGGACCATTTTCACAAGGAAATGGCCATTTCTATATAGCACGTGAATGAACACTCCTAATGGGAAAGGATTAAAAACATCTACAAGTAAAAATATATGAGAGCAAACTATATGCAATGGAAAAAACTAAGATTACACAAGAGCAATATTAAAAAAATGGATTTAGTAAAAAAATCACAAAAAGAGAAACTAAATTTAAGAAACATTGACACCAAAAAACATGTAGCAATAAAAACTTAAGTTAAATAAAAAATCAATAAACACCAACAAAAAAATGTCCTAGCAACTAAGTAAATATGTACCAAATTCAGGTGGGAAGCTTTTAAATAGAAAAGTTGGAGATGTTTCATGTTAGGGGTTAAATTTGATGGTTGTTAAAACATTCTTGATGATTTTAGACATAGAATACTTGTAAATATTTGAATTCCATGATGTTTTCATGTAAATTTCTAACATGTAAAATTGAAATTTTGAGCCATGACAACTAAGCCCCCACTTGAAAATTTCCCCTCCCAGTCACTGTGAACCCTTCCTCTGACTAACCTGTCCTCAATTTCACCCTCATTCTGGCTCAGAGGAACATGCTAATAATATTTTCAATTGTTTTTAATGTGTAGGGATATATTCCTAACGTGATTAAATATGTCACCGAGTTTAAAGGATGAACAACGATCTTCGAAGGCCTAGAAAGGGTCATTTTGCAACTAGTGAACACCCTCTGACAACTGGAAGGGAAGACTTAAACTATATGGAAGTTTTGCAAGAGAGAAATGAATTTATCTAAGGAATTTTAGGGAAAATTTGTGGAGATAATTGAGGCCGGGAACAAATTAAGCAAAACTGGTCATTTTGGGCACATGGAATGAAGGCTCTAATGGGGAAAGTCAACTTGTTCCAAAGATTCTGGGAGTTCAGGGAGGAGTTTGAATCTCATCAATTACTAAATGGAAAGGTATTGGAATTATCCATGTGATGAAAACAAAAAAATTTCCTAATCCTTCAAGTTTTTTTGTGATATCTTAAGTCACTATTAATTTTGCTCCTTTGTGTTGAAAGGGTGAATGGTGCCAAAATTCAAATTATAGGAATAATTGGATCTTGATAATGGTTGGGATGATCTAAACAGGTGATTTTGAGTCAAAATCATATATTTTTGACCCCAAAAACCCTTTCATGCTCTCGGGGATGAAAAATCACTCCTGGTGTCTTAAAATGCACTTGAGGAGTGACATCAACATTCCAAAAAGATTGGAGCGGGATTTTTCACTCTTGGTGTCCCCTTGGATTGTCCCTAAGGTGTAAAGGGAAAATGGGAACACAAAATTGTGCTTCCCCTATGGATGTTATGTTTTGTCACTTAAAACTTGTGACTTGAGTGGTTAGGTGAGCACAATGCAAAAATAGACCACTTTTTCATGATGGAGACCCCCTTGGCACATTTCTCGAGCACTTTCTATCTCATTGGCTTGTCACCAAGGTGAAAAGGGTACAAAGGTGATACAAAAGTTTTCTCCCTCTCTCATGTATGCCACTGGACACATGCAAAACCTCAATTGAGCCTCGTGTGTTAATTTCTAGCCCCCTACATCTCACTCACATGAAACCACAAGGTGACACTTGTCCAAATCTGGTGCAAAGAACACTTGGGTGCCCCCTTTGTCCCTTTTTTCCCTTATTTTTAGGGTGCAACCTAAGCTGACCTTCACCGACTCGGGCTAAACTTGGTTGGGTTAGATGTGAGTTAAAGTGCAAAGGAGTGAGTGAAATGTTTAAAATCCATACTTAGCCATTTTTATGTTTTAAATCTTCATTTTCCCCCAAAATCTCACTCTCGTTGTTGTAAATGTTATTGAAAATATTCCAAAGGCCTCATATGCTAAAAATGGAAAGTTTCTCATATCTCCCAAACCCCTTGTCTGATCCCCATGAGATTTCAATATCACTCTAGATACTATAATTAGGTCACCCCGATTCCTACCCATATATATGTACCTTAGAACATCCCTCCGTAAACCCACATGACCACTTTACCCATCACAATATTTACATCTGTATACACTAAATTTTATCTCGCCAACCACTCGTAACCACATAAAACAAATAAGACAACCTCAACCCCCAACAAACTCCCCAAAGAATTAAAACAACCCTAAAACCCATTACAACTCGCATCAACCATGAAAATAATGTAGTTGGAACCATATCCAACCAAACTCCTTGAAAAATCCAAGAATTGGTACCATTCCCAGAATTGGTGTTGATCATTGTGGAATAGTATTAATTCTCCGAAACGGTATCGATTCTATATAAAAAAACACATGACATTACCCAAGGATCGACTAATTTTGATGTGATAATGCCATTTGGAAATTTGAATTAAAGCTCCTTATTAGGCGTGAATAGGAAAAAATCAACCTAGCCTCATCACCTAACCTAAACTAACCTAATTAATGACCTATCCTAACCCTAAACTAACCTAATTAAGACCTATAACATCTACATCCACCCCATGACTAATGACTCCTCACCCGCACCCAAAACCAACCTCATAATGACATGACCAAGCCCATGAACTAATCCCTCGGGAGAAAAGGAGGGAAAGTTGGCTATTTTACTAAAAATAGCCCACTTTGACTTAACCGACATGTTCTACTCGACCATTGTGTCGGTTACGTAACCGCCATCGGTTCCCTGTAAATGACCTCCCCCAACCAAAAACAAAAGGGAGGGATTTTCATTGATCGAATCGAGTCATTGAAAGAATCGGGATTTCACTTGGCCAGCGAGAGACAAGTGAAGAAAGAGAGGAGTTTGCGAGAAGGACATCAAGTCCAAGACTGCAACTGAATAACCAGAGCCCAGTGACACTCATCCAAGCATTGGGAGAGAAGATAGCTCATCTTGGATTGTCAGATCATCCTGCCTGAACCCTGCCTTCGTCATCACAGTCCTTGAACCCGCATCTTCATCAGGAACTAGTAAGTATTGTCTTGTACGTTCTTTTAATAATATTTCTTGGACTTCTGAATCACAGTAATTACAAGTCTACTCCCAGATCCACTACCCGGTAACACTCTCCATCTAACTTTCATTCCTCTACCCCTACATTGCCCCAAGAACAGCCCCCATACTCTCTGAGTCTTCTCCATCACCTCATTACCTATCCCCAATCATTTACCAGCCTTATAAACACCATAGCTATCATATAGCCATCTTATAGCCAACCTTCACCAAAGCCCCTAAATCACTACCCCTACCGATATCGGTTATCAGCAACCGGTACCGGTGACAGTGACCGGCATCGGTCACTGTGATTCAAAACCAAGACCAACCTTTTCTCTATTATTCTAACAAGGTAAATAAATTGTAATTGGACAATAGCTTATTTGTTAGAATTTGTGTTAATTCATATTAGCGGGAGGCTGACCACCTTGAAAGGAAGTCTCATATTTCACTGGCCCAAGGCAGTTCCCTCACTTATTATCTAATTAGAATCTGGTGGTCTTGTATTCTTATTTGCAGGTAGTCCTTCCCAGACAAAAAGGAGTTCTTCACAATCGATCTGATCTCTCTCTACGGTACGCACACCTCTCAACATTCAACAGGTATTCCTCCTAGCCCTAACCCTTATCTGTTTCTCAAAGAAATGAAAGGATAGAAGCAACTCTATTCCAGGAATGGAAGCATTTCTGTGCGAAACATTTTGGCACGCCCGGTGGGACCCATTCTGGGTTTCTTTCATTTCTTGCTTGCTTTCATATAGGGAGCATACTTGCTATTTTCTTCTTCTAAATATTCATAAGATATTTTGTTATCTGTGGTAAAATAATTTGTCTTGCTTTCACATCTTTGCATTAGTGAAAGTCATCTTCTTTGCTTCATCGAATATCATTTTCGATTTGGGTTTAAAACACTTGCATCACATTCTTGCTTGTTGTTTTCAATTCTAGTGAACATAGATTAAGTAATAGGTCGTACACGTGGGGGTGATATCCACGGTATTGACAAGAAATTAATCTTACTTTCACTGCACAACACATACCAAATCACATCATAATTAACACAACAGCTCAAAACATCCCCCTTTTCCAGCGGTATTCCTCCACCCGATTGAGGTAACCTTATAAGCCAAAACAAACTTGACATTTCCCCTAAGTCTTTTGTTTAGGATTGACATCATCTTACGTCTAAGGCATAAGCCCAAAGTGATTAAAACTAATCCTAGGGTTAGTCTGTTAATTTTCTTGTGCATCTTGCTTGTTTGTGGTTCTGTTTTTCTGTCATACACTGCTTTTTTACGTGATCACTTGAGCACGACTTGAGAGGTATAATAAGCACTGTTAACCCCAAATCAGCAACTTCCTACAGATTCTTACACCAGTCCTATTCTACCGACATCGGTTAACCTACCGACGTCGGCTATAGTATAACCGACATCGGTTACCTGACCGATATCGGTTTCTGTCTTTCACAGTTCCCAAAACCAGCAACCCACCAATTCCAACATTTTGTTGCTGCTTCTATTCCTGATAGATTGCATCCCTGCTGTGTACTTTTGTCCATGGTTGTTATCACTTGGAAACAAGCTGCAGCCATGGTTTCACATGCCTGCTCCGTGCCTTTTCCTGAATCACCCCCTTCACATCCTGTGGGGAATCCTACGGACACCAGCGAGGTTCCCAAAATCCCTGTAGGAGATAAGGAATTTGTGAAATTTTTGGACGCTAATCCTAGTGTTGTACAATACTATTTGTCTCATGCCCCTGACCGTACACCCGATGGTCAACTCCTTGTTGGCATGCCTATTAGTATAGCTGCTCATTTAGCTCCTTCTCCACCTGATAACTCCGCTTTACTTTCTGCATCCTTAGCCCCGTCTCCAAACTCAGTGGTTTCGGGGTTCATACGGCATAGATTGGCTTTCCTTTGGTTAATCTAGGGCCCAACATATCATTACCACCGACTGCTCCTACCTCGTCTTTCTCATAGACTGCTCCTTTCATAACTTGCTCTCTGCCACCTATCCACACAAGCTTCCCTTCTCAAGCTCCGCCTACCTTTTCATTTCCACACACGTACCCGGTGACTTCAACATCTTATATAGGACATCCCTATTCGGTCGCCTCAACATATTCATCCTCAATACCTTATCAACATTCAACCCCACCATTGTCTAATGGTGGCCCTTGGCCCAATCCTCCTCCATTTACGGCAACCGCACCATCATCTCATCCAACTACTGATTTAATCAAACAAATGATGGACAAGATGCAAAATCTGGAGGCTTCTGTTTCAGGAAGCCGTAGCACCCTGACATATGAGCAAGTTTGTCGGGAGCCTATCCACCCTTCTGTCCCCCTTCATTCATATCCTCCTCAATGGGAATTACCAAAATTTACTCGTTTTAATAGTAAGGAGGATCCTCAACAACACTTGCGATCATTTAGACATGCCTGCTATCTAATTGCTCATGACGATGCCTTACTACTCCGCACCTTTCCCATGTCCTTATCAGGACCCGCCTTGGAGTGGTACAGTGCTTTAACCCAGCACTCAATCTTCTCTTTTAACCAATTAGCCCAATCTTTCTTGGATCATTTCTCCATTAACATTGCCAAGAAAGTATCTATCACCGACCTCTATGCTTTGTCCGACAATTTGAAGACGAATCTATCGCAGATTTTGTTGGACGATGGCGGGGCCTTATCAACCAACTTACGTATGCCTTGCCTCAGGCCGAACTTATCGAACTCTTTACGGGCCTGCGCTAAGCACATTTCTCCTACCCTCCAAATTCAAACTTTCCACATTTGATGAGGCCTTTACTATGGCTCGAAAACTAGAGATTCGAGCCTTAGAGGAAGAGAAATTGCGGTTGCACAACAAAAACCCCAATTTCCGAACCCAAGACTCCACCAACAAACCTAACACCACCAATCCTCACACATCATTGCTTGAAATCAAAAGGAGTTGTACACGGTGATGGTCAAATCCCAACCACCGTCTAATACCCCGCCAAAAACCACCTATAAGTATAAAGCTGAGCCCATCAATTACACTCCCTTGGGAGAAACTTATGGTGTGATATTGGAAAAATTGCTTAAAGCGGGAGCTATTACCTTACCTCTGTTAAACCTCACTCAGGGTTTGATTCCACCCATGCTATACCTTCTTGGTACAAAGAAAATGACTTCTGTAACTTCCACCGCGTGAAGGGACACAGTCATGAAAACTGCAAGATGTTGAAAAACATAGTGCAGGAAATGGTTGATGTAGGGGATATAGCCCTCGATAATCCTAATGCCCCTGCTAACCGAAATTTGAAAATATTCAACAAACCATTCCCAAATCACTCTTCTAACAGTAACATAAACCAAGATATCTTAGCCGAGGAGAGTGTTCATGAAATCCATGCAGTCTTCGACTCCCAACCAAAAGCCTCTATCGAGAAAATTCTGAATCAAGCCCCTTCACTAACGCAGGGACCCGAACCCCCTTCACCACCATCAAGACAAGATGAAATCCTTGCCATTCCTTTACCCATAAAGGAATTAACCACCCAGAGTTCTCTTCTCACAGATGAGCCTTCTTACACCACATCCTTGCAAGACTGTGAGCGGATGTTATCTAACTTATCTATTTCCCAGACATCTCCTTCTACCACTCTTATTGCACAAGAGGAAGGCTCGCCACTTCTTTTGTCATCCTTAGACAAGAAACCCCTTGAACCGGCATCACCAAATTCTTTAATCATGACGGATCCTCTCAAACATGCCCTCCTACCTATTAGTTCTTCATCGCCTAAATCTTTTCAGCGACCGGTTGACCTCTTAACGCCCATGGATACAATGCCTCATTTACCCCCTGTATTACACCCACAGTGGACCGGAATCACAACCCACCTTTCTTCCATACAAAAGTTCCTATTCACACGTGAGGATTGTCATCCCTCAGAAGATAGACGAGTCCTATGGGAACGTTTGTGTACACCATATTCTACTCAAATGCAGATGACCGATCCAGACGCCTCTACCATATACCGAAGTGTTTACAAAAGCTTAAAATGCCTATGTCCTCATCTTCACCCCCCTCATCTCTACCAAATACCTCATCCACCTCTATTGACCTAACCAAACCTTCCCCTACGCTTGGGACCTCACCAATTCCCAGTCTAACACACCCACCTAAATGGTTAGATTTATCCAAAAGTAAAGTCGTCCATCCACTTAGGAGACAGACCCAATCTCCTCAAGCCCACCCTATGCCTCTATCACAACTAAAACCATCGCCGTCACACCTACCTTCCATATTGGGACCTCATCCCTCCACCTTGCATCAATATATCATACCTCCTGCGTTTTCTTTAAAATGACCTACGCCTTCTGCACCCATACAGAGATCCATGGGTGTATCAACACCGTCACCCCACGTATCCTGTCCACCTATCAACCCTAAACAAACTCCATCATCAAAGGATTTTTTTTTGTCACTCCTCTTTCTCCATGGTTGTTTCCTGATACCACATCATCGGTGGCCTCATCATCTAACTAGCTAAACATAACTTCTACGTCGAAGAAGCCACGTTTAGTTAAATCCAATTATCAAAACCCCTTGGCTAAACCGCCACCCGTACAAATCAACCATACCCAGTCATTACCGAAACCTACCCAATCAATAGCCTCATCTTCCTCTAACTTTGACCCGCTCAAAGGGTCTTACGCCAAAATCCTTGCTATGTTGGTGGAGAATGCGACCATTTCCCTACCCCCACTTAGACCCTATGATCCATCTAAACCTCGACCTATAGGTTATGATGAGTCTAAAATCTGCGCTTACCACCACACACCAGGACATGATGTAGAGGGATGCAAAGCTTTGAAAGCCATTCTTCACCAGTCACCTCTCTCAGATAGAAAGGTTAAGAAAGAAAACTTACGAAGGGAGAGACCTTTAGCTTGATCCCTCTCTATACCACCTATCCCCGCCTCACCAAGATCTATCATTATTACAACCCCACCGCTCGAAGACCATGACTTATCCCTACCATCTTCCTCCTCTCATTTTCACGAGATTAACATGATTAGTGTTGCTACTCGAGGGCAGAAAAACAATGGGAAAGCTAAAGAAAGCACACCTGCGGCCTCTCTTTCTCCATCCACCATCCCGATCGCACCACCACCTAAAGTGGTTATTCGTGGACCTGCCTACCCCGTCTCTAATGGAGTTGCCCACCGAACCATGATCAAACAGCTTCACCAATCACCTGTAAAAATGACACTGTATGATCTCATTTAGACCTCTGAATCTCATCGACAAGCTCTCGTTGAAATTCTTGAGGATAGAGGTCTTACCTAATGAAACCTTTCCCGTTGCCTCCATTTTAACACCCAATCATGTTGCTTCGCTCACCAAACAACCTATCTCCCCACCACTTTTGTCTCTTGTACAACAAGCCATTCTTTGCTCGGTTTCTCCAAAGATGAAATTGTCGACTTTGGTGCAGAAGATCCTGACCCCGCTCTTTTCATCTCAGCTTATGTCTGGGACATTCGGGTGCGTCGTGTTATGATTGACGGGGTGCTAGCCTAAACATCATCTCTTCAAAGCCTTCCAACAAATGAATATCCCTTCTAGCTGCATGTGTGCCAACCCCATCATGTTGCGGTCATTCAATGATGTTATTACTTCTACCTTAGGCACCGTGATCCTTAACATTCGTGTAGGGCCACGTACTTTACCCAAACTCTTCTATGTCCTTGAGGGTGAATTCCAATACAATATGTTGTTAGGCCGCCCTTGGATCCGGGCTATGGGATGCGTTCCCTCCACCTTACATAGATGCATAAAATTTGAGTACGAGGGGAAGTCCTACACCGTAAAAGCTGATCCTCCCCCCTTCAAAACCTGCAATATGTTATATCACCCTAATGATGTGCTTGTACCAGTCAAGACACCCATTCATCCAACCCAACCATCCACTTCAACCACACCTCAACCATCCACCTCAACCGCACCTACACCTTCAACCAATGAAACCACCATCGCAAATACCACTTCCTTTCCCGCAGACAACATCCCAACCTCAGACCCCTTAGTAGATGTTTTTCAATGCCTTACGCTGGGGGAGTATCACCTATATAATGTTAGCTCTTTCCATACTCCACAGGAGTACGGACAGTTACATGCGCATCCTACCTACGACCGTCGTGTGGGGGAGGTAATCTCCTACGGGCCACCTAATTGCCGCACCAACCTAACGTATGGGGGTGTCGACGCATCCTCCATTACCCCTGAACCTCCCCTTGGTGTGGTTCCCTTCCAATCCGATTTTCAATACCTGACAAATCGTCGTTTCGCTCTCACCTTCTTGACTCGTTGTGCTTGGAAAGGTTTTGGTTTTGGTCTTTATGAACAAGGCCGACATACAATCATTCCCGTGACTACACGCAAACACAAAGATCGTAGTGGTCTTGGATTTCCTGAAACACTTACACCAAAGAAACCTCGTGTCAGTTGTATCTGGGAAGATGACGAAGTCACCCCTTCCGAACCATCATCACCCATTTTTCCATCATCACCCACAGAGTCGATAGACCCTGAATCTATCCCTCCTAACTTTTTTTTTTCATAAACGCTATCTTCCTGGGTCCTCTCACTTATCAACGTGATAATGAGGACCCATCTTCTCTTCCCCTTCTGTATCCAGACATGATCGAAGAGGATTCACCTTCCATTAATGTTGTTGAGTGCCATGATGATGACTCCATCCTCACTTACCTTGGTGCGGATGACTCTTATATTCAACGCGCCTTACCATCTGAAACTCAAACCATGTTGAATGAGTCGACTATAGAAATCAACATCCACACAGAGGAAGATCCTCACATTGTGAAGATCGGACAATCTCTTAATGCATCAGAACAAGCCACCTTTACTACCTTTCTCCATGCCCGCAACCAAGCTTTCGCTTGGTCCTACGCTGACATGCCAGGAATTGATCCTGACATTGCTTGTCCATAACATTACCCTGAAACCCGATTCCAAACCAGTTAAACAAAAACTAAGAAAAATGCATCCACGCATTGCCCTCTTGGTCAAAGAAGAGCTTCAACGACTCCTTTCTGTTTCCTTCATCTTGCCTATTGACTATCCTCAATGGATTTCTAACATTGTACCTATCACTAAAGCGACGGGGGACTTCGGATATGTACGGATTTCTGGGACCTTAACCTCACTTGCCCGAAGGATGACTTCCCCCTCCCGAGTATTGATCAACTTGTTGATCTCACTGTGGGCCATGAGATGCTTTCTCTCATGGATGGCTTCTCGGGATACAATCAAATTTTGGTAGCCCACCGATCATCACATAAAACTACCTTCATAACTCCTCTGTGGGAACCTTACATTATCGTGTCATGCCGTTTGGCCTTAAGAATCTTTGGTGCGACCTATCAGCGGGCTATGACTTACATTTTCATGACATTATGCACACTATCCTTGAGGAT
This sequence comes from Taxus wallichiana var. yunnanensis, assembly GCA_018340775.1. NCBI lineage: Eukaryota > Viridiplantae > Streptophyta > Pinopsida > Cupressales > Taxaceae > Taxus > Taxus wallichiana. The sequence goes on along the minus strand of CM031242.1, from coordinate 351,335,967 downwards.
TATGTTGATGATCTTCTTGGCAAATCTAAACATCGCAGTGAACATCTCGATGTTTTAACCATTATTTTCGATCTTTATTACAATATTGTGTTCGTCTTTACCAAAGAAATGTGTCTTTGGTGTCCTTTCGAGAAAAACTTCTTGGTTTTATCGTCTCTTTGCATGGCATCGAGGTCGATCCATCTAAAGTCAAAGCTATCCTAGAAATGCCCCCACCTACTAACCTCAAACAATTGCGTAGTTTGCAAGGTAAACTCCAATCTATCCGGCGTTTCATCTCCCAACTCTCGGATCGATGTCAACCTTTCCATCACCTCCTTAAAAAGGACATTGCCTTTCAATGGAGCGAAGAGTGCCACCAAGCCTTTGAGGCTCTCAAAGCCTATCTCTTGCAGCCACCTATGCTTATCCCACCTCAGGACAATCACCCTTTCTACCTTTACCTTTCTGCCACCGACCATGCGGTAGGAGCCATGCTCACACATCGTGACTCCGAGCATCGCGAACAAGCCGTTTATTACATAAGTCGTACTCTCGTGGATTACGAGACTAGGTATACACATGTAGAAAAGTTGTGCCTAGCCCTTTCATTCGTGGCCACCAAACTCCGACACTACCTCCTGAATCACAAAACTTTTGTCATCACCAACGCGGACCCCATTCATTATATGTACGCCAAACCACATCTAAACCAACGCATCACCCGATGGCTTATGCTCCTCGCTGACCTCGACCTTGAATTTATACACCAGAAGTCAATCAAAGGACAAACTATCACAGACCAACTCGCGGAAGCCCCTTTACCTGGGGAACAATTTACCAATTTTAATTTCCCACGAAACTCATCGCCACTCTTTCACTCAGTGAGGAGTCGTATCCAATGACCCTCTTCTTCGATGGATCCAAATGCTAGCGCGGCGGAGGAGCCGGCATTGTTCTCATTCCTCTTGACGTTGAGCCTATGCCTCTTTCATTCCGGCTCGATTTCCCCTGCACTAATAATACAACGGAATACGAGGCCCTTGTTTTGGGTCTCCAGGTTGCGTTACACTTAGGTGTCAAATCTATCAATATTTTCGGTGACTCTCAATTGGTAGTCAATCAAGTTATGGGCATCTACCAATGTAAAAATGAGGAACTTCAAAAGTACAAACATTACGTGGATTCACTTTTGACCTTATTTACTCATTATTCTATCCAAACCATTCCCCGCTCCACTAACAAATTTGTGGATACTATGGCTTGCTTAGCCTCGCAAATTCCTACCTCACCAACTGACTCTGACATTTTCATCTTGGTCCAACAACTCTTTGCCCCATCTTACTCAGCCCCGGTTGTTTGTATGATAAATAATGTGTCTGCTAATTCGCAGGATACCTGGTATCACCAATTTCACGACTATCTTACAACCTCTATTCTCCCACCTGACCTTACTAGTAACGGCAAACGCACTTTTCTTAAAATTGTTTCTCGTTATGTCATCATGGGGGGACTCCTTTATAAACGTGGCTTTGATGGCATCCTCCTTCGATGTCTAACCGGCGTGGAGGTCACCTATACCATCCAACAAGTCCACGACGGTATTTGTGGTGGACATTTTAGTGGCCTTGCCGTGGCCAAACGAATCCTTCACCTAGGTTATTATTGGCCTACTCTTAATAATGACTGCTACGAATATGTTAAGCATTGTGTTATGTGTCAACAACATGCCAACCTTCAACATACTCCTAGCCATCCGCTACAGGTCGCACGAGATCTTTGGCCTTTCTCACAATGGGGTTTAGACCTTATTGGTGAGATTCACCCACCCTCTTCGCAACGTCACCATTGGATAATCACAACAACCGAATATTACACTAAATGGGTGGAAGCCATTCCACTCATTTCAACCAAAAAAGAAAAAATCGTAGAATTCATTAACCATCACATTATCTGTCATTTTGGCGTTCCTCATCGCCTGATAACAAATAATGGTAAATCTTTTAAAATAAGTTGTTCTGAAGACCTTTGTGACAACTTTGGTATCAAACTTAGCTTCTCATCACCTTATTATCCATAAGCCAATGGTCAAGCCAAATCTTCTAATAAAACCCTAACCAAAATCCTCATGAAAGTTGTTAACGATTCTGGAAGCAATTGGCCTGATCACATCCCCTTTGCCCTTTGGGCTTATCGGACTAGCATTCGTACCTCCACTAATGCCACACCATTTTCGTTGGTATATGGTACCGAGGCTGTCTTGCCTCTCGAAATACAAATACCCTCCCTAAGAATATCTCTTCAGGATATTCTCACCAATGATGACTTCCGCCAAGAGCGGTTAGCCCAATTAGAGCTTCTTGATGAGCGTCGTCTTACAGCTCTTGACCACCTTCAAATCTATCAAAAACGCATCAAGCATGCTTATGATAAGTGACTTCATGAGCGTACCTTTAAGGTTGGTGATCTTGTCCTCAAAGAGAATCAGCATGTAACCAAACTAGAAAAGAGCAAACGTGGAAAATTTGCTCCTAATTGGATTGGGCCCTACATTATCACTCATACTTACGGATCAGGCACTTATCGTTTAGCTTAAGCAATGGTAAACCCGAGCCTGAACCCCTTAATGCCTTGCATATCCGACCATTCTACTGTTGAATTTAGTGTTATATCACTTCTTATCTACCTTGCGCTCGTCCCTTGAGCTCGTTTACCACCTCATACACTTTGTTTCATGCATCTCAAAATAGAATCAAGCTCACGTGGTTTGGTCATCACCTCCTCTTAAAGATGCCTTCCCCTTTTTAGTCTGGTCCATGACTTAAAAGTATCAAAATAACATGTTCTCAATTATACACTTATGGGATATTCTTGAGTCAAACTTCCTACAAAACTAGATGCTTCATGCCAAACGGACATCTAGACCTCTAAGTTATACATAGACTGCTCCCTCGAAGGACAGCTATGTGTAAAGCCACATCTCCTATTATAAATAGACTGCTCCCCCGAAGGACAGCTATACACAAAAGCCACATCTACTACTATAAATAGACTGCTCCCTTGAAGGACAGCTATACAAAGTCAGCCTTTATCAGAATCTTCTCGCATTGATCAGCTTCGTGAAGACCTCAAGAACAACAAAATACATATCCCATGTAGACTTCCCGCATCGATCAGTCTATATCCAGAACAAAATAAAAGCAGTATTCAAAAGCACTTTTGAGTCATGGACTTGTCTATCTAGGTTTGGTTCTCTTTTTCAGCATAATTACCTTCTAACAAATTCTCTGCGCCCCAGCTTTATCAGCCACCTCACCTCACCATTCGTCAAAACAACAAAACTCAAGGGACGTGACGTATATCCGATATATTGTGATTATACAACTCTTTTCACCTATTGACTTCTCGCCTATGCAAGGTACCTAGGGATTCAAGCTCATCCTATGTTAATATGTGGTTTGTTTAGCTCTTCTCAACTACGGGACACTTTTGCCTCTTTTTCTCGACTCTAGGATTGTGTGTTGACCTTAATCAGGACACGATTCCCTACTACTTGGGTAAGCTAACTTTTGCTTCACCTATACCTTACCAACACCAACAACATTACCCAACCAACAAATTGCCTAACCACAAAATTGCCAAATTACCAAATTGCACAGAATTCACCTCTCCACAGTTCTAAGGAGAACTACATCGATCTGAGGCCTCTTCTTGCTTTATGCAATGGGCTATGTAGGCAGCACTTAGGAGACATGGGGTCTCCCAAGGTTAGCTCGACCATCCCCTACCATAACCTATCATGTGTGGTATATATAAATCTATTTGTGTATTTCTATTCGCTCACATTCATCTTTATCCTTTTTCAAAACAAGACATTCAAAACACAACCATTCTTATTATTATCATAACTCAAATCCACATACATATTCAGTTTTATTTAGATGTTAAACACATACATCTTCTCTATCATCGACACGCAGGTCGACATCCTTATTTATTCTTATATTCCTATGAAATTCACTTAGACCCTTGCGCCTCCTCCCGAATCAGGTGGTGATCGTGATCGTCGATGCCACTCACTTGGCCTCTCCATCCTCAAAGGTGCCACTGCTATTGGTTCCTCCCACTGATCCGCCAACATCTCCTGTAACATACGAATACGTCCTCTTGCGTGGAGGAATCTTGCCTCTAGTCTCTCCACTCGTGACTCTGCAACCGCTAACAATCCCGTTGTCTCATTCACCCGCGTTTGGAGCTGATGAACTAAATCCTGCAGATGATCTCTCTCACTGTAATCACAGCTATGTCAGGATGATCACGTACACCTCGCAGCTCTGCTACCCACCATAATCTATAGGCCTCTGTCGCTCCTGCATCCATTACCCTGCGATCGGCTGCTATCTCCTCTGGCCCTTCTGGAGGTGTTGGCCGGGGAGGTGAGAATGCTGCCTCGGCGTCGATCCTCATGTATGGTCTATAAGCCATAGGTATATCCTGCACAAATCCAAATTGTCGCCGCACGCGATCTAGAGGAATCCTCTCGTATTCACCTGGCCTGTGCCCTGCGATCCACCTCAATCGCTCTACACCCCTCAACTCCTCAGCTATGTTCTCTGTCACCATATAGTTCCCGTAAGGTCTCCAACAAATATCCGCAATTGTCACCATCTCCCATACCTACCTATAATACTCGATGTCATCTATCACGGCCTGGGATCTCGCCTCTTGTTCTGTCTGGACCCATCATCTGAATCCCAACCTCTGCACTCCTGTCTCTCCCGACTGGATGGGTCGGCCTATCGGTCGCACACAAACAATGTGCTCATAGGCCCAACAATGTAATAAGTATGAACAATCCAGTGTCATCCTGTGTTTTCACCTGCAAGCCCATAAACCCCTGTATAACTCCGCCAGATATGCGGGTGCCCATGTGAAAGTCACGCTCCTTTCTATCATTTCCCAAATAACACTCATCAATGCTTTTGGAAATCTTCCCCCCTCCGCCCTCGGTAATGCATAATACCCCACCGCTATCATTAATACCACTGCCAACCTTGTTTCCTCAGGGTGTGTTGCATACATTGTACCATAAGTGAATGTCAAACCTCACTGTGTCAACTCTCGTGCAGCTGCACCAAATACTACTGTTATTATCGCTCCCCGCCCCGCGCTAGGCAACGCCTGATACACTGGTCTTCCTGTAATTGGGAGCCTCAAAATTCTAAACACATCTTCCAATGTCACTGTCATCTCCCCTGTTGGTAGATAGAAGGTATTATTTTCCGGTTCCATCTCTCAATCAACGCTTGCAACATAGCATGATTGCGTGTGATTCGTGAATAATAGCGGATTCCACTTAGCCCCACACGGTTTATCAATGCCCATTCATCTGGTGTTACATCCGCTCGGATTCGTGAGAACAAAGCTGGCACAGTATCATTCATCCTTAACCTTGCCTCCGCTCTACATACATCAAAACGACACACAACCATTCAATACATCAAATCCCCAAGAGTTTTTCTCACATTCGAAATTCCTACGATGGTAACGGTATCGGTTATAATAACAATACCGGTTTACTAACCGATACCGGTTATCTCTAAACGATACCGGTCACAGTCAAACATATACAGCCTCCTTAAAAACATACACCTACGATAATTATTTTGCTCATTTACTCCTCTCTATACCTATAAACATATGTGAACACCCTGCTTTCCTACCCCATAACACTCACTCTATCCAAAACCCTTGCCTATCACCTTTTCTTTCTCATCTCTACCTTCTTACCTTCTCTCATCCTATTCATCAAAACATGCAAGAATTAAAATACAACCACACCGTTTACCTCTCGGGATGCAGCAGCTTGGGGTGGAACTTGTCTTCCCTCTCGTCCCTGCCTGCTGGATGCTTCTCCTCATTCAGCCATGTTCACCACCCTCTTCAAATATAATTTACCTTTCTAACTTCTTAATCTCAGCCCACACTCACTTCACCTGTCTCTTTCCTCCTTATCACTCAATTCTTTCATGCCATTACCTGTATCAGTCGTCAAACAGCATCGCATTCGCGTATTTAACTTGTTGCATGACTCTAAAAATAAGAATTCTAAAAATAAGAACTTAAGTTGCCGCCCAAGCTTTTCTACTTTTAGAAAAGCTCGTTTTGGCATAACCGGTATCGGTTACCTAACCGATATCGGTCTACAATCTACCGACGTCGGTTAGCTAACCGATATCGGTCACATGCCTCCTTTTTTTTTAAATCTGGGCCTTTTCTTTATTTTTTGCAAATTTTTGTAGCGCCCGCCTCTTTTTCCTGCATAACAACACCATTATCAATATTTGTCATCAAAATCACATCAATATCTCATAACAATTTCATCAACATCATCTACCTACAATACAACAACCATCAAACAAAATACATACGACATTTTAATATATACACCATTTGGATCTAACTCATCATCTACATACATTCCATTTCAAAAACAATCGACAAAACACATAAAACATTTTATACACAGCATGTGGATCAAAACCATCATCTCTATATATATCAATATTTCAAATATACAACTTGCCCTGCATGGGGGCCTCTGTGATCTCAAAATAATACAAAGCCGGCACACGAGCCGCAATCAACTTTCAAAATCTTTGACTCGGCTTACATGCAGGCGGTCTCTCATGTCAAAAATATACTCGGCTCATAGGTCGGTATCAACTATATAACCTGTACTCGGCTCGCAGGCTGGTATATACAACAAAAATGAATAAAAGAATCATATGTGGGCGCGCAGGCCTCTATATACATAACCGGTTCGCAGACCGGTGTCTCTATCCAATATCCAAAAACACCTATCTCCTCTGCAGGGATACCTCAGCTCTCTCCACCACCCTCGCCTCGGCTCTCTCTTGTTGGTCACTGTGGCCTCTCACCTCCTCCCTATAACGGACCCACCGGCTGTGGCTGCACCCCCCGGGATCTCTGGCTCTGCAAGGTCTCGGCTCTGTGTGCCGCATATGGCTGGTAATCAGCCCCGGTACCATCAAGGACATCCTGATAATACCGGGCCTCCGCTCTCGCCTCCATATAGCGGGCCCGTGCCACCATGGCTGCTGGGGCTGGTCCCCCAACTCCTAATAATAGTGGCCCCTGCCTACTACGGTGCACCACTGTGCTGCTGTAGAGGTATCTCGTACTGTGCACTGCTGGTGGTGCTTGTGCCACGCCTGTGTGGTACTGGTACTGTGGGCATGTGCTGTGCACTTTGCTATGGCTATGCCTATGCCTATACTGTGCCTATACACACTGCTGCACTGTGCAGGGCTAAGCTGCCCCTGTAATACCCCGATCTGTGCTGTGTGCACGCAAGTTGCCTATAATAACTACACCTATCCCAAGAGCCGGTCCCTCTCTGCTATAACAGCCGCTAAATCTGGTTGTGTGGGTTGTGCTCTCCTGGCTGCTCTCTGCCCCGCCCACCACACCAAAAATGAACCTGTACACCGGCGTCATCCACTGTATCGTCGGCCAGCCTCTCTGCTACCCAATCTGGGTCAACGGGCTGCGGAGCCGGCAGTGGGGCCTCTACATCATCCCTCCGGTACTGTGGGAAGGGAGGTGGCTCATCCTGTCATAGCCCCAACTGCCGTCGTACCCTCTCTAAGGGTATCCACTCATACTCTCCCGGCCTCCGTCCTGCTATCCAGAAAGTATACTGGATCCAGCGCATCTGTGCTCGGGCTCCTCCTCGGGGCTGATGGCCTCTGTAAGGCCTCCATACAATATCCAATGCGGTCAAGCCCTCTAGCATATGACGGTAGTAAGCTACATCCCGTCCTGCGAGCACCGCTCGTGGCTGGCCCACGACCCCCAACCACCTCTGAAAGCCATACCTGTATATAACCTGTGGCCCTGGCTGCTGGGGCAGCCCTACTGGTCGAATACATATGATGTGCTCATATGCCCAGCAGTGTAACAAAAATGTGGAACAAATCCCAAATCGCCTCATCCGGCGATAACCCCATAGCTCTCTGTATAGCTACACCAGGTATACTGGTGCCCAGGCATAACACGTATGCTCCTCCACCATCTCGTGTAGCACCCCCATCAAAGCCCGTGGGAAGCGGCCTCCCTCTGAGTCCGGGAGGGTGAAGCAGGTGATACCTATCATCATCAGCATGGCAAGCCGTGTCTCATGTCTGTGGGCGCGATACATGTCCCCATAGGCAATGCTCACGTTGTGATAAGTCAATAATGTGGTTGCATCCCCAAATACCTGAAGAATGTTGTCCATAGCCGTCTCCACATCCACCTGGAATACTGCCTCCCCTACGATCGGCAGTCTCAGGATGCGATACACATCCTCCAGGGTAATAGTCATCTCTCCAATTGGGAGATGGAAAACATTGGTTGCCAGATCCCATCTCTCGATGAGGGCAACCATAAGGTTGTGGTCCCTCTCCATAGCCCTATACCGCTGGACCCCACCGAGTCCCACCTCGCGCATAATGGCCCAATGCACTGCGGACACATGTGGCCACATCCGTCTCAATAACGGGGGCATCCGATCCCACATAGTTAGGCTGGCGACGTGCACACAAATAACCCACTTCATTAGACCCACCCTTTACAACAACTACTTTAACCCTCTATACCCCCTTTTACTCACCCCACCACACCCCTCTATAACACACACCTACACACACCTATTTTACCCTAAAACATCTACGATATCCCCTTTCTTTATCTCGCACCCTACCAATCACCCAGGATCTACTCTCCCATTTACCTATGCCCTACCAATTTAACACCTCCTCATTCATACCCAACACCTAATCTATCCTAACCGCACCAACCACACAACCGCCCCATTTCCCCCACCAATCACCTTTCCTATCAACCTCTACCCCCCCTCTTCACCCCAAAACACAAAACCCAACAATAAACACAACACAAAACACAAAACCCAAAACACATAACAAAACACCAAAATAACAACCCACACAACAACCAAAACCCAAAACAACAACAAAACCAAACCAATAAATAAATAATCACACTAATAAGGTTTTAACCTGGCCGGTACCCGACACGGTGGTGGGATAGGTGGTGGTGGTCACCATGACCGCCACCGGTCCCTCCAAAGACATGATATACACCTCGAGAGAACTAAATGTGGTTTTCAAATTGACAATGTGACAATAACAGGCCATATTTTTCTTTTTATAGGTTATTGGCCTATAACCGATATCGGTTATCTTATGCCCTAAGAAACCGGTATCGGTCACCTAACCGATACCGGTCATAGCTAATCGATATCGGTTTAATCCCTATTTTACCACAATTTTTTCCCTTATTCAATAATCTCCCTTTCTCACCACATCACCTATACCCTCCTTTGCTAAATAGCCTTTTTTGACTCCATTGGCCCAATTCAAGGCCGTAACCAACCATTTGCCCGACCCAAGGCCGCAACCAACCATTTGGCCCGACCCAAGGCCGCAACCAACCAATTTGGCCTGACCCGACACAAGGCCGTAACCAACCATTTGGCCCGACCCGAGGCCGCACTCCAACCAATTTGGCCCGACCCGAGGCCCGACCATTTGGCGAGGCCGCACCCAACCAATTTGGCCCGACCCGAGGCCGCAACCAACCAATTTGGCCCGACCCGAGGCCGCAACCAACCAATTTGGCCCGACCCAAGGCCGCACCCAACCAATTTGGCCCAACCCAAGGCCCTCACTAGCCAATCAGCCCCGACCCAAATCGGCAAGACACAATTTAATACCTCGCTCAAAACCAACAAATTACAATTTTATCCACCCATCATGTAGCCTTTTGTTCAATCGAGCTCACCTGTTCGTGTTTTAGCATGATTACGGTACTTGACTTGATCAGTCGACCAACTTTGCCTAGACCAAGACCGTGACATTTATCTCAACCAAACCAACTATTTGGTACTACCGAACATGCCTAAACGTTCCTGTACCTTACCCGTTATATCCCCCGGAACTACTTCCTACGCCTTGATACTAGGATTATATCACCCTTGTTTGGATAAACTATCGACCTTTGCCTATGAATTGCTTGTTTGCTCTTCAAATCATATACCATGGTCGCACTACTGCATTTCAACGTGCGTCTGCCTTCCTTGACCTACCCCACCATCTTACCATCATCTCAACACCATTTACCCTTTATCAACCCTATCTCTAATTTCACGCTACCTCAATCGGTGATAGATTTGAGGGGATTACCTATACTCTTAACAGAGTAACCACTTCTTATTATTGTCAGTGCAGCTTTACAAGACAAGCTACACGATAACAAGGGGCTAATGTAGACACCAAATTTGTGTCTTACGACCCCCGTGCCCCGCATCTTATTTCGCAACCTAGCCTCATTACCTAAACCTTACACAATTATTTATTAATTACCTTATAATTAATAAATCCACATCTCCAAACCTGCCACCTCATTTCGCCACCTCATCATGACCTAGTCCTAACCCTAAACTAACCTAATTAAGACCTATAACTTGGTCTACATCCACACCCATGACTAATGACTCCTCACCCGCACCCAAAACCAACCTCATAATGACATGACCAAGCCCACAACTAATCCCTCGAGAGAAAAGGAGGGAAAGTTGGCTATTTTACTAAAAATAGCCCACTTTGACTTAACCGACATCGGTTCCTACTCGACCACCATTGATTATGTAACCACCATCGGTTCCCTGTAAATGACCTCCCTCAACCAAAAACAAAAGGGAGGGATTTTCATTGATCGGAATCAGAGGTCATTGAAAGAATCAGGATTTCACTTGGCCGAGCAGAGACAGGTGAAGAAAAGAGAGGAGTTTACGGAGAAGGACATCAAGTCTAAGACTGCAACTGAATAACCAGAGCCCAGTGACACTCATCCAAGCATTGGGAGAGAAGATAGCTCATCTTGGATTGTCAGATCATCCTGCCTGAACCCTGCCTTCGTCATCATAGTCCTTGAACCCGCATCTTCATCAGGAACTAGTAAGTACTAGTCTTGTACGTTATTTTAATAATATTTCTTGGATTTCTGAATCAAAGTAATTACAAGTCTACTCTAGATCCACTACCCGGTAACACTCTCCATCTAACTTTCATTCCTCTACCCCTACATTGCCCCAAGAACAACCCCCATACTCTCTGAGTCTTCTCCATCACCTCATTACCTATCCCCAATCATTTACCAGCCTTATAAGCACCATAGCTATCATATAGCCATCTTATAGCCAACCTTCACCAAAGCCCCTAAATCACTGCCCCTACCGATATTGGTTATCAAAGAATCGAGCCGGTGGCGGATGTGACCGCATCGGTCACTGTGATTCAAAACCAAGACCAGCCTTTTCTCTATTATTCTAACAAGGTAAATAAATTGTAATTGGACAATAGCTTATTTTTTAGAATTTGTGTTAATTCATATTAGCAGGGGAACTGACCACCTTCGAAAGGAAGTCTCATATTTCCTGGGCCCAAGGCAGTTCCCTCACTTATTATCTAATTAGAATCTGGTGGTCTTGTATTCTTATTTGCAGGTAGTCCTTCCCAGACAAAAAGGAGTTCTTCGCAATCGATCTGATCTCTCTCTACGGTACGCGCACATCCTCTCAACATGCAAATGTATTCCTCCTAGCCCTAACCCTTATCTCTGCTTTCTCAAAGAAATGAAAGGATAGAAGCAACTCTATTCCAGGAACGGAAGCATTTCTGTGCGAAACAACAACATCCCCATAGTTCACCAACCTTTTGTGTGGGAGCAATCGATATCAATCACAAATTGAGTACATGTGTCATTGTCATTACACCCAATCTGATGACATCCTCAATTAGCTAAACCTCCTCCTTCAAGATAGCGACATAGCCAATATTTATTGGACCAATCATTTCAATCCACCTCACCCATCATTAAAGAGGTCGATTAAGTCCCAGTGTCTAAGAATTGCATATTAATAATTTGTTATACATATTATCATACATTGTTAGTATTAATTCCATCACTTGTTATCTCTAGCTTGATTTCTTAAAATTGGGTTGACATCCACGAAAGGGAGTCTTTTCCTTCTTGAGACTAGCATTTTCTAGGAAACTCACCTATTATTTTACTAATCTATCTTTGTCAAGTTATCTACTTGTGTAAAGGTTTTCCTTTCTAACGAAAAATGAGTTTCTATGTCGCTTGATTCAATAAAGGTATATTCTTCATCCCACAAGTAACTCTAAACCATGTTATCATTATGAGTTTTAGTGTTTCATTTCTTAAAGGAATTAACTCAAGATAAAATTACTAAAACATAGTGGCATGCCGTGTGGTCCTTAAGGGTTTCCTTCTTATTTTTCAATAAATTAATATCTAGTTGCTTTGTTTGTTGTTTTCATCAAAAGAAAATTTTTAAAAATTCCTTTTGATTAAAAAGAATTGCATTCATTCATGTTTGTTTGATCAAATAGTTTTAAATAGGAAAACTCTTATCGGTCATTGTCTTTCCCTCACTGCACAACCAAACCACAAAAGCATAAATTAGTATCTAAATATCTTCAACCGGATCTACCTACTTGAATTTCATCACCAATGGGAAACCGACTTGGTGTTCTAGTCGTATATAAATTATTGGTGGGTGGCATATTAGTTTAAGCACCGACACCCCGATCATTGTGGGATAGTGAAGTGAGGTGGTAGGCCAATATCATGCCTCGTACCGACACCAACATAGATACGGGCCTCACGTACCTTTGGGTATTTTGAGGACTCCAACCTAAACCCACCAGAAACCTACCTTAGTAGGCCCAACTTTTAGTACCTTATATAAACCATTTTTTTCTCTTCATGCATTTCTAAAGCTAATCAAGATATTCAAAACTTTTTCGTTGATTGGGTGACTTGCATTAAACAATTCTTTTTCATTTATTGTTTATTTACAGTCTCATGGTTCTAACTCGATGAAAATCCCGAACCTGTATACCACAAACATGTCATATCCACTACAACAATCCATGGACATTCCCAAGATCTCATTGCACTCTCCCAACATTAGATCAAACACGCGAGACCCCCGAGCCACCTTACCAAACTCTCCCAAAATCATTTTCTAGTCGAGATCCTACATTTGAGGAACTTCTATAATCTAGATACTAATCTTACCACTCTTAGATGTTACCTCACCTCACGAGCTATCTATATCCCCCATCACAATATGGAACCCCAACCAAACCTCAATACCATTACTCATAATCCCACCTGCACATCAACCCCATCTACCAATTATTCATTGAATAAGGTATTCCTTATTCTTCCCCCGCCGCAAATCGAAAGACCTATGCATATCTCATTAGTTTCCCTAACTAATTTCAATCTTAATACCATCTCATCACAGCACCACGCTAACCAACCAGGGTCCCTACGCCTACTTCTTCAACCACCTCTCATTGTGCGCATCCACACACAATTTCCCGACATATGTGGTTAGCCACACAAAGGTCCATGTCTCCCCTTCGTCTACAAGATCCTTTGGTATCTCTCATACTACAAGCTCCTTGGTTGCCTCTCAACATACGCGCTCCCAAAATTCCTCATCCATGATCCAAAACTTGGTCATATCCATATATACATCTTTACCTCCTATCAATACGAGGGTTATTACTAACACTCGTTTCATGTCTCAACCAAGACTTCCTACAGCTTGGCTCCCAATAGTATGGTTATATCCCCCTCAATATAATTATTCCCCCTCACAACCCTTCCTCAACACTTCCCTCCCCCAATCTTATCAATATATCTACCCTTCATCACAACCATTGGGTGCTCACCAACTTACAATGCGTTAGGAGGCCTTCCTCCTTTCCAAAATCCTCCATTATCATTTCAACCAATCATGGTCTATGTATAAGGTAATCCACATCAAAATATCCAGACACCTTAATCCGACCTCCTCCAATCCTTGTGGAGCAGGATGGCCAACTTAGAAGATTCTACCTCGAGCCCAAACATACATTTTCATATGAAAACATGTATAATGAACCTATCAATCCAACAGTCTTGATCGACCATACCCCACGCATTGGGAACTCCCCAAGTTTACTAAGTTTTACAGTAAGGAGGACCCTCAAAACCATTTGAGAGCATTCTAACATGCTTGTTATCTTATAGCCCATGACGATGCTCTTTTTCTTCACACCTTCTCCATGTCCCTAGTGGTGCCTCGCCTTAGATTGGTATAGCAATCTCACCCAAAATTCATTTTATACATTGACACAATTGACCCAAATCTTCCTCGAGGATTTCTCCATCAACATTTTGAGGAATATATCTATTACCGACCTATATACCATTAAATAGTTCGAGGATGAGTCCCTTACCGATTTTGTCACTAGATGGAGAGGAATTATAAATCAGCTATCATTCTCACTTCCCCAATCTGAGCTAATCGAGCTATTATCTTGGTCCTACGCCAAACATATTTCTTCCACACTCCAAATCCAGTCTCTTTCATACCTTTTAAGAATCCTTTACCATGGCAAAAAAATTGGAGGCGCGAGCCCTCAAGAGGGAAAACTTAAACTAGGCAACAAAACCACCAAACCAGATCCTTCTCAAACCTTTACTAAACCACGTGGCACCGCTCACGGTTTAATCCTTAAGACACTCTCATCCAACCCATCTAATTCATCACGAAACAATATTAGAGATCAACAACTCAACCACTAAGATAATATACACATTTAGGAGGATCTTACGATGTTGTTCTTGAAAAACTCCTCAAGGCTCACGTGATTGAGTTACCACCCATCTGTAATCCATTCGAAAATTCTCGACCAAATCTCACATGGTATAGGAAGGATGCCTTTTGTAACTACCATCAAGTAAAATACCATGAAATGAAAAAATTATTCGTCAACAAGATGCTGAAAAATCTTGTCTCCAAATTTTCACTTCTCTCTTCTTCTCTCTACTCCATCACTTTCTCGCTAACATTCTATTTCTTCATTGAGAATGTACTTTTTCACTCTTTCATCTTATTCACTTAAGTGACTTAATGTTGCATTGTAAAAGTCCCTTTTCAAAAATAAGAAAAGGACTTAGTTTCATTCCTAGGGAATTTGAAAAGTCACATGGTGGTGAGATGAAAAGTCATATGGGGGAGAGAGGAATAAACAATTTATAGGCTATAAATTAGAATGGTTTCTCCATTCTAAGGGGTTCACAATTTTTTATTGTTACTAGTTGTTGGATATCACTACTACTACAAGCAATACAAGCTACATTCTTCTATCTCCTTTTCTATGTTCTTCCATACTCCCTTTTCCAACTTTGTAAGCATCCCGATTGTTGGTGTGTCTACTTGCCTTGTCATCTTGTTGCATTGTCTACATCATGTGGTGATTCATCTCGCTTAGGTGAGGCCATAGGTATTAGGTGTCTTATGGGGTATGAAAAATTCCGTCATAGATTCTATCATATGCATCAAGATCGTCATACAGAGTTACATTCCATTTCAAGAAAGTAACTTCTCTTCTCCACTTGTGGAGGTATGATGGTCATGCATTGGGAGTTACACAACACTCCTATTTGTACTCTTTTTTTTTTTGATATATGAGAATGAGTAGACCCTTTTCTTACATGCACATTTCATGGTTGAATGTTTTCTTCCTCATAAAACTTCATCACATTGTTGTTCGAGTGTAACTCGGTTGATGTATGCATTATCCCACATGATCCTCGTTTGAGCTTCTTTGTTTGCATGTTGTGTCTTTTTTTCATGGGTGTTTTTTTGACTCGTGATTTGATTGTCATTTCCCTACTATCTGCATGCACTCACTCATCATGTTGTGCTTCCTTGGGCTCCTTACTTCTCACTTTCCATGTGTCTCTTTACGTGTTCGTTGTCATTTCTAACCCATGGAGTCTATTTTTCCCACCCCCAACTATGTCTCACCCGACCTACCCTACACTTGATTCATCATTGTCCGTGATGCTTGGACCCCAGTTGCATCGATCCCGAGCTTGTTGTTTTGGCCGCTTGGTTTGTTTTCCAACATTGTGTGTGTTTTTCTCCCTACTCACTCGCTTCCCATATTCCTTTGCTCTATAGTTTGCACCCTACACCATTGTGCCTAGCCTTCCCCGGTCATCCTTAAATGCATTGCATGTACTCACCGTGTCGAGCCCGTGTCCTCTGTGTCATTTTACTCATTGTTGTAACCTACACCGAGCCCCATTTCATTCCCTCCATTCACGTCGAGCTTGTCCACACACCGATCCTGAATTTTCGTGCTCACTACCACCTGTTGTCCCCGTCAACTTGTTCCTCTTCCCATTTGGCTCACCCCGAGCCCCACACCGAGCTCTCTTGCACTCCCTCCACATCGCTCCTCCCTTGACTGGTCCCTCCCCCATGTTTTCCCCTCCCTTTGTAATTCAAAATCCCACTTTGTTTTCTTTATTAAACTTAGGTTATCCTTTTTTAACTTAGGCTAATTTAAATTTTATTTGGTCTAAGTCTTATTAACCTAAGTGGGGGCTTATTTTTAATAGGTAAGTGGGTTTATTTTAAAAGGAAGGTGTTTTTTTTTAATTTTTTTAATTAGGTTTTAATATTTTTTAGGATCTAATTAAAATTAATCAATGGGTCCTTTTAGGTTGGTTAATTAATCTATAATCCAGCTTTTTAATTATAGCCCATTTTTTTTTTTTTTGTTTTTCAAAATTAAGAAAAATTAGGTAAAATATTATTCTAAAACTAGGGTTACTAGATGTTTTTTCCATTGACCATTTTGTGGGAGTGTGTAGCGTGTTTTGTGGCTTCGCAGTCCTTCTCGCAATTTTTTGGTGGTTTTGTGCACATTTTGGAGGTTGTTTTGACATTTTGACCCCTTTAACTCGTTTTGAGTCATTTTTACATTGTAGTGCTCTTCTTCATTTGCGGGATAGTGGGAGCATCCACCGAGCCTTGTGAAAAGAGAGCCCCTTATGTGACGTGAGATGCTTTTTCTCACACCGAACACTATTTTGTACCCTTGTTCCTTGCTTACGCCCTTTTGTGTGTGTTTACGTGTTGTTCCTTTGCTTTCGATTGATACTTATTATGGCCTCCACTCTTACACGATTTGTCACCTACAAAGAGTGGGTGGTCAATTGTCTCACATCACACGAAAATACCTTATTGTAATCAATGCACTAATTATAAAGTGTCACAAACAAGGGGCTATCATTGTTCTCTAGTATTGCATACCGACACATTATCGGATGAGTTTGACATCTTCCAACCTTGTGTGTTTTCTCGCACCCTTATTTTCTTGCATTCCAGATGCACTATCGGCTGATTCTAATGTCCATTTGAGCATTTTTTTGTCATTTTTGACTGCTTTGCACTTATTTCTCTCTTTTTGGATGCACTATGGAAGATGTTTTTGCCGGACTTCAGCTTCGTATGATTGCTTCTCACCTCCACCACTTATTCTTGGTAAAGACAATCACAAATCATGGTGTGTTTCCATGGAACGTTACTTTACTCACAAGAGTATTTATCCATTTCTATATGGGAAAGTTCATGCACCCACTAATCCTTATCGTCTTCAAGACTACCTCGACATGTGGGATCATGTTGTTGGCTACTTATCGATAGATGTCTCCGACATCTCCACCTTCATGTGTGACACTTAGATTGTATTGGGTTGAAAAATTGACTAAGTATATGAGTGTAGAGGTTGCGATAGAAGTGCACACCCATGAAAGAGTCGGGGGTAACATGCAGGGAAGGCACGCGTAGGTGATAAATAGAGAAGCACGCGAGATTGCGCGCACACAGGGAACAATTCAAGACCTAGCCAATTTTCCAGGTTAAGCTAAAAATAGGAAAAGCAGAGATGGAGTTCCGACCAAGAAAGGGATAAAAGTGGGCTAACTTTGTGGACAAAAAAAGGATAATTTTGGATAAAGATGCATGTAGATCGAGGATTAAATCACATGCATGGATTCGGATATTAGTAGGATTAAAGCAGAATATTCATAGGATAGTCTATTATTAGTTGTTATGTAAAGCTTGCATGTATAGTACACATGGCTATTTTTGGGCATGCCTATTATTAGGAGAGTGCATGGGCGGTGAAGGGAGAGTTTCACGATGACTTAGTGCTTAAGATATGTTATGTTCTAGAAAGGCATGTTGTTTTGATTGATACTTACGCCATGACGCGCATAACACATTGGTACATTGACTAGTTTTATAGTCAACTTCCATTATGTAATGAATTTTGTTTATTAATGGATAATTGTGGTTGGATCTTGGTTGTCAATGGATCTGAGTATGGAGATTACACAGTTCAATTGGTAATAGTAATTGTTTACATGGATTGATTGTTTCCTTATTATATGTGTTTCCAAAGTGAGTTGAATGTAATGGTTATTTATATGTGAATGGATACTTGGTTAATATCATGATAATTATGCATGCTAACATCTTGATAAGAAAACACAAAGGGGACCCGGTAGATGCACACGCTTTGTGAGAATTCATTCTAATTGAATGAGGTGTCATCAGGTGTGCATAGCACTTAGTGAAATAAAAGACTACATTTTGGTTCCATTGTTAGGACATCTTTTCAAGTTTCTTATTAGGATGTTGCATATTGATGGCGTACCGAACTATCTCTGGAGAGTATTGAAAGTCTAGGTGGAAGATGGACAAGATAAGTTTGCACAAAGGTATAACACTCACCTTGACTTTAACACACACAAGTGGGTAGAAGATAATCTTTATCATGAGTTATATGAGACGTTCTTCAACTTCTTTCCAGTAGAATTATATCAGTGGTTGGCAACATACACATCAACAAAGCTTGGCATCCTAAACCGAGGATTTGGATGCAAGAAGACTATCAGACAATTTTTGATGCAGATGAAGAATGGACTAGAGTTGTAGATCATTGGTGGGCTAGTGTGTTGCACAATTATATGTTGGAGTACACAATTACCATGTATTATTGTCTAGAGGAGGTTGAGTTTAGGTTCTTGCACGAGCCCATAGGATCCTATTTGTATGATATCTCTTTAGCACCATCAAGATCTTGATGGTAGAACTGGGATTGGAAAGATTATGTATGGTTAGCTAAATCCACACCATGTGTAGGGGTAGGAGCAGGTGTGGAAAAGGATGGTGGTGGCCTAGATGGAAGATAGGCCAAGAGAGGAAATACGACTCAAGTTTAATGAAGCGCGAGAGAGGGAAATTAAGGCATCAATGGAGTTGAGGAGAATGATGGCTTGTGAAGGTTTTGAAGCTCTCATAGAAGGTGAGGAGCCCCAACATCAGGTCCTCCTAACTTTAGGCAAGTGAAGTAGAGAGTCCCCATCGCTTTGGATACGAGCGCATCAGAGGAGAGGATGAGAACCATGGACATGCATTTGACTCAACCTAGCTACCTAGCCCTTGTGCTTAGTGTTCCAGATCAAAGGTAGTTGAAGGACAAAGTAGTGAAGGTAATTAGGAAGATACATGTAGATATAATTTTTGTTGAATTAAGAAGTGCATCAGACTAGTAACGCACCCATGATAACACAACAAGTGTCAGTGTTTGGGAGTACTCTTGTAGGATTATTTTCAAGAGCGTCAATAGGACAAAGTATTGGCATGCAGACCATTGGAAGCACTTTTGTGGGTGTTACGACAATGTAGACAGTGGGTGTCTAGTTTAGTACTACAACTAACATCAAGGAATTCATCAAATGGGATGCAAGCCATAGTAGGGGACGTGGGAGGCTCAGGGGGATCAAGTCGGCCACCACATGGAGGGAATCCAAGAGGAGGTTCTGATTTGGATTAGGCCCTACTCTATGACAAGGTCCATCACCACAACAACCACCACAAAACCAGCCTCAATAGACACCACCTCAGGTTTATTTCAGATATGTCACTCCACTTTCCAGAGTATAGAGGTATAGAAGATGCAACAGAGCACGTGCACAAGTGTGAATTACTATGATGCGCAAAGGGAATTACAACTTTAGATAGAAAGGAAAGTAAATTTTCCACTACGCTACAAGGGAGCGCATATAGTTGGTACAAGAAGTATGACCCACATCAGATTGTGGTGGACTATAATGCTTTGTGCACTACATTTTTGGTTAAGTTTCACATTCCATAGTTTGAGAAGCAGAGCATCAATGCACTCAAAGATATCAAACAGGGTTTATCTAAAAGCTTAAGGGAGTATGACGGGTTCTTTAAGCCTCTGTTGTCCAAATTATATTATGATATTCATCCAAGTCAACATGCACAATGGTTCGTTGGAGGATTGTTGACATTGTTTCAAGATCTTTATCTCATAAGACATATACAGATCCGCACGAGACTTTGGAAGCATCTCTACGTGTTGAAGTGGTTGGAAGTGTTGATACTAGAGTGAGCCCATTTTTGGAAACATGAATAACAACTATGGCTAAGTAATTAGAAAAAAATCTACCAACTCTGCACATGAGACTAAAAGTGGTATATGGTGCACATATTGTGAGGTTGAAGGACACACTAAGGATAGTTTCTCACGTAGGTTAGTGCAATGTGTGCGTTATAGTCTTATGAGATTTTCCACTTAGACCATGATGTCTGGAATTTTCCTCTCTTGAAGTGTGCGACTATGAAGAGTGAATCTATGTACTGTAAGATTTGTAATGCACATACTCATGATATAAAGGATTGTTGGTTGATAGATCAAATTCATGAGGCATGTGAGACTAGATTAAGGAAGACCACGGTGGCAAGAAGATCTCTCGGTGTAAAAAACACGTAGCCTTCTAAAGAATGTAACAATAGAGGAGGTGGATTCCGTGGAGGATATAGGAGTAGAGTTTGCGGTGAAGTAGAGTATATTTCCACGAGAGGCTTTTTATACTTGTGGGTCCCCAGATCATTACCAGCATGATTGTCCCCAGAATATAGTATGCACATGGTGTGGGAAGCAACATAAGTTAGAGGATTGTCTAGACCTATATGAGCACATGTGTAAGAACAAGAAGAAGGAAAAGGGCATGCAGGGATGATCAAGGTACAACACATGAAAGGTGATCAATGGATACCAAAGAAGATTCTTGATCATAAGTTACAACCTTTATTAGTCACTACTCGCACTTTAAGCAATGTGAGCGTGTGAACCTCTTAAATCCATAACCACTCATCACGAGAGAAGAATTCATGCATGTCAAGTATCCATATGCTTCTCATCAGAAGGAAGTCTATCAGGAGACTATGGGAGTTCATCAGAGAGTTGTAGAAGGTGAGATACAATGCTTAAAGAGAAGGAGAGAGAGAGAACGTGAAAGAATGTTGAACTCCCAAAAAAGATGTGGATGATCTAAGGAGGTGTGTAAGATGTTGCGCCATAGAGAATATCATTCCTCTATTAGGGAATGGTTGTGTTATGAAAAGGTACCACACCGGTGGAGTTGAGCATGAGAGACAAATACTACATGTAAAACTTACCACCACATAACCATGAGTATGACAAGGAAATCACTTTGGATGCAATAATTGATGGGTGGTTGGTAAGCAATATTCTGATAGATACAGGCACTTGAGGTAAATGTGCTCACTTTGGATGCATGGAATCAAATGGGGAGACCTATGTTACAACCATCTTCAAATGTGTTGTATATGGGAAAAAGACAAGGGCTATGCCTATTGGGGTGTTGAAGGATGCTTTCATTACAATTCAGGGAGCCAAGTTTACTAGAGACTTTGAGGTATTAGAGCTTGCTTGAAGCAAAAAATTTCCAACATTACTTGGGCAACCATGGTGTTATGTGAACAATGCAGACTTGCGCTTCAATAAGGGATACATAAGTTTTGAGAATAGGAATGAGTGCGTCATTATACCTCTGAATGAAGAAAAATCTACACCATATGTTGAGCCTCTAAGTGAAGAAGATCTGAATAGGATTTATGCATGCACACATACATGACCCTGAGACTATGGAACCATCCAAGGAAGGTGTGTTGCAGTGGGGAGATGCATAGTTAGTTAGTGAAAACCACAAGTGTTGCTTGTGATAATTGGGCCCATGACACGTATGAAATGGTTGGGCGTGAGATGAAGGGATGAGTAACTAGAATGATCAGGCTACACATGGTTAGGCGCATGGGAAAAGTTCAGTTACCTAGATATACTGGTGAAGAAAATCTAAGTCTTTCTTGTTCACATGGAAGAACATTGGAATAATGAAGGTGATCAAGGAACATGTTGGTTTATACCCTGCATGCATGGAACACGTTGGTGGGTGACACACAAAGATAACTTGTTGGGATGGCGAGAGGTGAGAATCACCTTTTCAACTAGGTTCACATGGAGTAATGCACCTACACATATATGTGAATATCATGGGAAGACTCTTACTTTGGTACATGTCCATAATTGTGAGAGAATATGGGCACAAGGCCAGGAGGCCTTACCACCATCTATCTTTGGGTGCATAAGTTCTATTCCACTCTACGAGGTTGCGCACACATGTGGTATGTACATGTTGAGCTCAAACAAGAGAGACTTGGTGAGATGAGATGACTACAGTATATGTGTCCATACATTTGATTATTTTTCTAATAAACCTCTAATTCCATGAAGCATTGTAGATCATGAAGCATTTCAGATCATGAAGCACATCACATTTGGGGATGGCACAAAGCAAGAGAGCTCATGTTGAGTTATTGGAGAACTTGATCTTGAGGCATGCATCTGGATCTTTGAGGAAACAAAGGAGTTACAATTGGGCCACACTTGAAAGAGAGAAAGAAAAGGGTAAAATGGTTTACCTCATTGATGATGAAGAGGTTGAGAATTTGGAGGTTAGCCATACAAAAGGTGTGCGTGAAGTAATGGATACAACAGATGAGAAGGCCCGTGCATACCATGTACCCATGAAGATAAAGAAGAAGGTAAACATTGGCAAAGAAGATACACCCAAGGAGGCCATCATTGGAATTATTGGTCAAAACAAAGGTAACAAAGA
Source organism: Taxus wallichiana var. yunnanensis (assembly GCA_018340775.1). Taxonomy (NCBI): domain Eukaryota; kingdom Viridiplantae; phylum Streptophyta; class Pinopsida; order Cupressales; family Taxaceae; genus Taxus; species Taxus wallichiana. The sequence continues at coordinate 351,312,945 of CM031242.1, read as the reverse complement.
TCATTGAGATTTTGCATGAAAATTCATGATTTGTTTCACGAGGCTATCATGAATTGAAAGGAGTGCACCCTCATTGGGAGAAATGAAAATTAAGCTAAAAGAAGGTGCACATCCTAGTTTGGAAGAGGCCTTACAGGATGAATCCAAACCTGCACGTAAAAGTAAAGGAGGAAATTGATAAAATGCTTAAGTTTGGAATCATTGAACCAATTGAGGAATCTGAGTGGGTTAGCCCTATGGTTATAAGCATCAAGAAGGATGGAAAGATCAAGATCTATTGTATATACTACAAAGAACTCAATGTTGCATGTGGTCATAGATCCTTTTTTTCACCCCATTCACGAGATATCCTTGAAGGAGTTCACAGGCAGCAGATCTATTCTTTTACAGATGGATTTTCATGCTATCATCAGGTGTGCATTATGCCAAAAGACCAGAAAAGACCACTTTCACTACTGAATGGGGAAGCTTTGCATATATTGTTATGCCTTTTGGATTAAAGAATGCACCCACAATGTATTTTCACATTTTTGTGCACATGCCTTTCATGACTTTATTCACAAGTTCTTGTAAGTGTATCTAGATGATTGGACTATTTATGGGTTGGTTAAGGATCACTGTGATAATTTGAGGCTGATGTTTGAAAGATACAGACAATTGAGCATTTCTCTTAATATTAAGAAGTGTATTTTTACACCTTTTGGCACTTTTCTTGGGCACATCATTTGCAAGGAAGGATTATTGGTAGACCCTACAAAGATAGCAGTGATTTTGGGTTTAGAATAACCTACCAATCAAGTGAAGTGCATGGATTTTTGGGCCATATTGGTTATTATAGAAATTTATCAAGGGATATGTGAAGATTTTTCGTGCCCCCGAAAAGTTACTCAAGGAAAAGGAAAATTTCATTGGGATGAATGCGCAATGAACAAGCATTTGAGAAACATTGAAGGAGAAGTTTACCACCACACCAATCTTGCACTTTCCTTCATGGAACAAACCCTTTCATGTACATGTTGATGCTTTTGGTATGGCTATTGGTGCAATCTTGGTGCAACCTGGAGATGGAAATGTGGATCATCTTATATGCTTTGCAAGTAGGAAGTTGACACCAAAGAAAGCAAATTATACTACCACCGAGCGCATGAGGCATTGTCTATGATCTATGTGCTTCATAAATTTTGACAATACTTGTTGGCTACTCCATTTATATTTTATATAGATCATATGGCATTGAAATATTTGGTCAACAAGCCTGTTTTGCAAGGGCACATCTGTCGGTGGATACTTCTCTTTTAGGAGTTTGATTTTATAGTTGTTGTAAAGTCGGAAAGAGAAATTAGGGCATGATCACTTATCAAGAATCAATTTTGAGAGAGGATGTAAAGTATTGAGGATACAATGTCTTGATGCGTAGTTGTTTAGGTTGAACCACATGCCTACATATTTGGAGGATATAGATAGTATTTTTACGCATTGGATTGTGCTCTGAAGGAATGAAGTCATTGGAGAAAAAAAAGCTTGTTATACACGTAACACATTATCACCAATTGATTAGAGGTGACTTGTACAAAATAGGCAAAGATGAAGTCTTGCATTGATGTGTACTTGAACATGAGCACGAAGCCATTATGGAGGAAGCACATGGTGGAATAACAAGAGGACATTATGCAGGTGATGTGATTGCACGTAAGATCTTGATGGTTGGTATTTGGTGGGAAACTTTACAAAAGATGTTAAGGTGTTTGTGAAGGCATGTGATCATTTTCAATGTGTTGGAAAGCCTAGAAATAGAGATGAGATGCCACTTAGACCGATTGTGAGCACGAAACCTTTTGAGAAGTGGGCTATTGACTTTGTAGGACCTATTGCACCACCCATGCGCATGGGACTAGAGTGCGCTATATAATTACATGTACTGAAATTATTTGAAAAGGTGGGTAGAGGTTGCACCTACAAAGGATTGCACTATAGCACCACAACAACAAGGTTCTTATGGGAAAACATTATTAACAGGTATGGTTGTCCATTAAGCTTGACTAGTGATAGAGGAACTCATTTCTTGAATGAGACAATCAGAATTTTGTTAGCAGAGTTTATGGTGGCACACCATAAAACTACCCTTATCACCCTCAAGCTAATGGTATTGCAGAAGCTTTCAACAAGATTTTGGGACAAACTCTTATGAAGATTTGTGATGTTGGAAGAAAGGATTGGGATGATAAAGTGTTAGTTGTACTTTGGGCTTACATGACCACTTATAAAATGATTGAATAAGGCCACACCCTTTTAGTTGGTGTTTGGCACAAGGCGGTACTACTCATGGAATTCTTTACCATCCTCGCGTATTGTGCATGCATGTGGATTAGATAGATGAAAAGGTTGTAGAAGAGTGCATTGAGAAACTAATGCATTAGATGAGAGACGTGTTATTGGGCATTAGAGCCAAAAGACTAAGAAAGACAACACAAAGGCTTGACATGATAGGCACATTAAGAATAAGACATTTGTATTTGGAAATATGGTCCTTCTCTATGACTCCAAGTTTACACCACCTAGGAAAGTTGAAGGTGCATTGGTTGGGACCTTTTGTAGTAACCAAGATACTTGAATCAAGCATGTCAATTTAGTAGGCGTTGGATGACACCATGTTTCCTGGTTACTTCAATGGGAGTAGGTTGAAGCCCTATTATAAATAAGCTTCTTGGTGTTTGTAATAAGACAATATTGCCACTTAGATTAGGTTTCCCTTTCATGTTTTGTTTTTACATTTTAGTTATTTGTTTTCCTTGTTTTTTTGTAATAAGCATATTTGCACGCAAGAAGTTGATTACTATCTATTGAGTTTATGCATAGAGGACCACACATACTTTTAGTGTGGGATGAACCAGGTGCAAGTGTGCGAAAAAGAGATCTTGTTGATGCTTGGACAAGAGGTGAAGTTGATGAAGATGTGCGTGTGTTGGTATAAAGGTGGGATGTTGGTTGTAGGGTGCATGCAAAAGTAAGAAAGAATGTGTCACAAGTGCTTGAGAAGGATGGTGATGATAAAAATTTACTCGGAAAGTTGATGACTACGCGAGGAAAGACCGTGCGTTGTGTAACGCGAGGTAGGTAGAAACAAGATGGACTACTTAGTATAAAGCGGAGCAGCGAGAAGTGTTGCGGCGCGAGGCAAGTATGCTCGAGGAGGTCTATAGCCTAGGAAATAGTGAGCGCGTCGAAGGCTACCACTGACGCAATGCACAAAAGAAAGCATAGGAAAAAGCGTGAAAAAATAGAAAAGTGTAATTAAAGCTGCATATGGTGATAGGTGGTGAGCATTTAATGTGATAAAAATTCATAAACCTATAAAAGGAGTGTCGAGGTAAGTTTATTTTCACCTTACCTTGTGAAGAACTTAGGTGTTTGCGAAGAGAAAATTGGTGCAATTTGATGCAAATTTACATGCGAACCTCGAGAATCAACTAAACCATATCAAAGTGAGAACACGGATGAGTAGGAGAGATCCTTTAGAAGGAAGTTTGAGGCTTGAGGGCAGCATGGAAGTTTATTTGTGACAAGAGAAGGGTTTGCAAGATTCTCTGACTAGGGTTTATAGAATTAGGGCACATATTTGATTGAAGAGAACACGTTAAGATGGATATTCAAAGGTGTGGACGGTTGGAAATAAGGGATTATAGGCACCTAAGGCACATAAGGATAATAGTTTAGAAGTTGGGATTTTTGTGCGACATGGCACCAAGGAAACTAGCAACTATGTCGCCTAAGGTGAAGGGGAAGGGCAAGGTGAAACCTGCACTGAGGATGTATAGAAAAGAGTGGTATTCGAGATGAAATACCCAAAAGGATTCATTATGGAGCAAGATTAGGTGTCCCATGTCAAGAAGATGACTGTTAATCATTTCAACCATCACTTAGATTCTAATGAGTGTGAAATAGAGATTGAGTTGATTTGGAGAATGAGCAAGAGGATCGTGGATGATAAGCCCATTTATGATGATAAGGGATACCAAGTTTTGAGCAGTGTGGGATCCCTTCAACTCTATGAGTTCCCCTATTTTGGTAAGCCTAAGAGACTTTATCAATGGCTTATGTCGCGAGTCCATGAGGAATATTTCTATTTTTGGGAAGAAGGATGTGCCTCATTGCACACTTGATTGGGAAAGTTATTGGTCTCTAAAGCTCGGGTGTAGAAATCACTACTGACTTGGAGGATGATGATGGGATGAAGATCATTGCCGTGACCTTGAAGTATCAGCAAGGAGGGCACTCTATCGCTATCACAAAGCTTACTGACCCTATTGTCAGAATGGTCGCGCAACTTATCACAAAATTGGGGGCACAAGAACTATGGATGCAATTTAATAAGTTATGGCTTCATATCACAAAGAAGAAGGCAAGTGAAGAAGAGGAACAACACAAAGAAACGGGAAAAGCACAAGTACATATGTTGCCACCCCTAAGTCACCGAAAAATCCAAGTCCCAAAAATAAAACGAGCATGAAGAAGAAACCCAAGGTGGTTTCAAGCAAAAGAAACCGAGGAGGCGAGAAAGTCTAGAGAGGAGATGCCTCACATATCTCCACTAATTCACACTCTGGAGGATTCGGAAGGGGAAGAGCACAATGCGCGTCGTGAGAAGAGCTTAGAGGTGAATGAAGAAGTAGAATGAAAAGAAAAGAATGATGAAGAAGGCCATGATGAGCCTCTTACACAAGGCACATGAGGAGAGCATGAGGAAGGAGAACATGATGTCGAGCGCAATATTGAGTATGAGGTTGGGCGTGATGAAGAGAAGAAAAAAAGGAATATGAAGGAGAGACAAGTACATGAGGTTCCCTTGCACCGGGATATACCAACAAAGCCCCATGGAAAAGGGATAAAGTTGAGGCATACACCCCAAGGTCCTATAATGCGGATATCGATGATCCTTCAAAGGTTTTGTGTCCATGATATCAAAGTTCAATGACCATAGAGGATATCTTTTGTTGGTCATTCTTTGACAAGAATGAGGATCACCCTTGAACCAAAAATATGCTCTCCAGGGCATATCGGTCACATATGGAAGACCCAGATTTCAAGGTCAACGCACATAAAATAGCTTAAACAAGGATTAAATCAGCTCTTGGTGAGGCTTACCCCATGGTCGATGTATAAATGCTTACAAACGAGCAGGCATGCAATGTCTTTGAACAAGTTATCATCATAAGTGTTTTTTGAATTTTTGACAAGGACTCGCATGATAAAAAGATTGTGTCTTTGAGATAAAGGAAAAGGATGAAACCATTGCATAACTCAAGCATGAATTGAGACAAGAGAAAGGGCAGATGTGCGCAACATACGCCAAGGCGAAATGGATTGCAAATCCTATCAAAATCATGCGCCCGAATTTGGTTGAGCGAGTCTAAGCCACGTATGAGACAACACTACATTGTTTAGAGGACTTAGCGTGTATGCTCACTCATGAGAAAAAAACATAATAGTAAAATCCACGAGAAGAAGGATGATAGAGAGAAGATAAAGGAACACCTCGTGCGGTATGATGCACTTTGGATATAGAGGCTAAGGAGGCTACACGGATGGATGAATTTATGTATGATAAATACCGTGACTTTGATCATGTTGTAAGTATACTTGGTTCTTTAGAGATGAAGCAGAGTTGAGGGAGTTCTAAGCCAAAAATAAGAACAATAAGGTGGAGCAGGAGGTGTTGGCCGAGGTAGAGAATAATGGGAAATTGATAAACCTTTTGAAGACCTCACTCAAGGACATATTGAAGGAAATTTTTCCTCATATTATGTGCAAGATGGATGCATTGGACAATGTAGCCAAACAAGCTGGAGAACTTAACCGAAACGCAATCAAGGGGAAGATTGATGAATCAACTCTTGCGGAGGTCCTTGATATTGTTGATATTGCGCCAATGAAAGCAACTAAGGAGTTAGAAGGGTGGAGGGAGTTAGAGAAAATATTGGTCAAATAATTTTCGATTACTTCTTTCACCTAAAGAGAGTTGAGTTATTATTCTTTGATTCGTTGCGCAAGCCACATTTTTATTCTTTCATTCATGATAGATATCCTTTGATTCTTTAGACGGTATTCTTTGATTAGTGTTGTCGAGGATGGACAACATACATAGTGTGGAGTAATGTTGGGTTGGAAAATTGACCAAGTATAAGAGTGTAGAGGTTGTGCGCACAAGCATGCACATGTAAAAGAGTCGGGGTAACACACGGAAGGTGCACGTAGGTGATAGGTAGGGAAGCGTGCGGGATTGAACACACACAAGGAACAATTAAGGACTTAACCAATTTTCCAGGGATGAGATAAAAATAAAAAACAGAGATGGAGTCTTTGACCAAGAAAAGGATAAAAGTGGGCTAACTTGGCAAATAAACAAATGATAATTTTGGATAAAGACACATGCAGATCAAGGATTAAAGCACATGCATGGATTCGACTATTAATAGGATTAAATCAGAATATTCTTAGGATATTCTATTATTAGTTGTTAGTAAAGCATGTATGTATAGTACGCATGGCTATTTTTGGGCACACTTATTATTAGGAGAGTGCATGGGCGTGAAGGGAAAGTCCCCACCCCTATATATACATGTTATAGGTCGAGTGTTTCACCACGAAAAATTTTAGTGGCGAATATTCGTTAATTCACGAATATTCCTATTTTTGAAATTTGAAATTGGCAAATATTTAGGGTACAAGCTAGGACCAATTCGCTAAAATTTTCTGGGTACAATTTAATTATAAGGGTCGATTCGCCATTCCCACAAAATAGAAATTCACAAAATTCTCCTGAATATAGTCAGTTGGTAGCATATTTTTATGCAACCGACCGATAACATATAGTATGTTGTTGGTGGTAGCATTAAAATGTTGTCAACCGGTAGCATTTTTATGCTACCGGTTGACATCATACTATATGGTGTCGGCCAATGGCATAAAAATATGCTACCAACCAATCGCATATAAAAACCTACTGTTTGATAGCATTTAATAGTGATTTCGTGATGTCTTGATATTTGACATTCGTGCGAAAGCTAATTTTCCCAGATTCGCAAAATATTTTCTAAGGATTTTTTTTGGAGGGACCCTTAAAATTTTCCTTGTGTTTCACTGACGACTTAGTGTTTAAGATCTGTTATGTTCTAGTAAAGGCATGTTGTTTTGATTGATACTTGCGTGTGTGGTCTAGAGCATTAGTACATTGACCGGTTTCATATTCAACTTCCATTATGTAATGAATTTTTTTATTAATAGATAATTGTGGTTGGATATTGGTTGTCAATGGATTTGAGTATGGAGATTACATAGTTCATTGGTAATAGTAATTGTTTACATGGATTGATTGTTTCCTTATTATATGTGTTTCCAAAGTGAGTTGAATGCAATGGTTATTTATATGTGAATGGATACTTGGTTGAATATCATGATAATTATGCATGTTAACATCTTGACAAGCAAACAAAAAGGAGGGACCTGGTAGTTACGTGCGCTTCGGGTGAGAGATTTAGTCTAACTAAATGAGGTGTCGGCACGTATAACACTCTAGTCAAATATTAAGACTACAGATTGTCCTCGCATTGTTTGGAGCATTCTTCAGTCCTTATTTGGAGACCCTTCAAGGATTGTCATTTTTCTCCTGCTCATACAATTGTATTTTCTTCCTCTTCACGTGATAATAGTTCTGCCGGCACGGACTCATTTGTTTCTATTCACGATGACGAGGATTGTTCTTCTAGTTTTGGTGATGAGAGAACATATGATGAATCCTCTCCTCCTTCTCTTGGCCACCTTTTAGAGAATGTTGACACTCCTCCCTTCTCATCAGACATCAGGCAGTCTTATTCCCATCCTCATACCATCATTACATCTGCCTCCTTTCCACTTCTAGTGTGTGAGGCCCTTTCCACTCCTCCTTCATGTATTGATGATTCATACTTGTCGACATCACTCTTCTTTGTTAAGCCACCCTCTTGGGATCGGTATTTTTCAAACCTTCTTCATCTCTTCGCAATTCCTACTTGTGATGCGGTCAAGGAGTTTCTCATCTATCTACAGGTGTTTCGAGGAGTCCTTCATATCCTTTTTGGGAATTCCCCTTCTAGAACTTTTATCACTTCCACTTTTTCGGAGACCATCATTGATCCACCTTTTCTTGTGGATCCTCTTTCTATTGTTGTGGGGGTTACTACTTTTCCTTCACTTCACTTGGGCATCCTTTCGGCAAATGTTACTCTTTTACACTCGACAGCTTTTACACTCGTAGCATTACCTTTGGTTCCTTTGCACACATTTGTTAGACCTATGTCACATTATAATGGACCCAGTTCGAGTTCTTCATACTGTTTCCTTTGGTTTCCTTCACGGAGTGGTGGACTTCCAATACTCCATTTTTGTCCTTCCTAAGGAAAGGAACATTTATTCGATGTGGATGGATATTCTTCAATCTACAGGACGAGGACCACGTCATCGACATTCTTCTTGGAGACTTACTAGAGTTGTAGAGTTCAGATCTGGTTGCGGCTTTACCTATTCATCGACTTCTCTTGTCTCCTTCCTCTCTTCTCTTCTTCTTCTTCTTCTTCCAGAAAGATTACAGTTTGTACATGGGTACCTTATCAGGCCTTTAATTGTCATGACCCATTTGATGCATCTTTCTTAGGTTGTTAGGGAGTCTTTTATCTCTTGTAAGTGGACGGTTTTTCCCACTGGGTTTTCCTCCACTACTTGAGATCCTTGTTGTGCATGTGTACCTCATCAAGTGTAGTTGCCGAGACCCATTTCTCGTTTTTGACTTGCCACCTCATCCTAAGTTACGATGAAGGGGGTGTTGGTGTGTGTACTTGCCTTGTCATCTTGCGGCATTGTCCACATCACGTGGCGAGTCATCTCACTTAGGTGAGGTCATAGGTCTTAGGTGTCTTAGGGGTATGATAGATTTCATCATATGTGTCAGTGTGCATCATACAAGAGTTACTTTCCATTTCAAGAATGTAACTCCTCTTCTCCACTTGTGGAGGTATGATTGTCATGCATTGGGAGTTACATAACACTCCTATTTGTACTCCTTTTTTGATATATGAGAATGAATAGACCCTTTTCTTGCATGCACATTTCATGGTTGAATGCTTGCTTCCTCATGGAACTTCGTCACGTTGTCGTTCGAGTGCAACTTGGTTGATGTGTGTGTTATCCCGCACGATCCTCGTTCTTTCTTTCTCTATCAGTGATCTTGTAAAACAAAGATGAAACTTCGTGTCATTGATTAATGAAGTCATATAATTGTATCTCTGATTTACAAGTCTTATTTTTTATTGCATGGTTGGATTCTTCTAATTAAATTTGGACCTACTATGGTTAACTGTTGATGAGAATTTGCTAGTTCCTACTCACAACATTAACCCTCTCTCCCTATTTCACATACTCCTCTTTACCTCTCTTCAAAGAAAATTCCTCCCTTATATAGTGTACAAACACTTTGCCACATGT
>CM031242.1:350999408-351303332 GCA_018340775.1 Taxus wallichiana var. yunnanensis | reverse complement strand
CCAAACGAATCCTTCACCTAGGTTATTATTGGCTTACTCTTAATAATGATCAAGCTACGAATATGTTAAGCATTGTGTTATGTGTCAACAACATGCCAACCTTCAACATACTCCTAGCCATCCGCTACAGGTCGCACGAGATCTTTGGCCTTTCTCACAATGGGGTTTAGACCTTATTGGTGAGATTCACCCACCCTCTTCGCAACGTCACCGTTGGATAATCACAGCAACCGAATATTACACTAAATGGGTGGAAGCCATTCCACTCATTTCAACCAAAAAAGAAAAAATCGTAGAATTCATTAACCATCACATTATCTGTCATTTTGGCGTTCCTCATCGCCTGATAACAGATAATGGTAAATCTTTCAAAAATAAGTTGTTACAAGACCTTTGTGACAACTTTGGTATCAAACTTAGCTTCTCATCACCTTACTATCCACAAGCCAATGGTCAAGCCGAATCTTCTAATAAAACCCTAACCAAAATCCTCATGAAAGTTGTTAACGATTCTGGAAGCAATTGGCCTGATCACATCCCCTTTGCCCTTTGGGCTTATCGGACTAGCATTCGTACCTCCACTAATGCCACACCATTTTCGTTGGTATATGGTACCGAGGCTGTCTTGCCTCTCGAAATACAAATACCCTCCCTAAGAATATCTCTTCAGGATATTCTCACCAATGATGACTTCCGCCAAGAGCGGTTAGCCCAATTAGAGCTTCTTGATGAGCGTCGTCTTACAGCTCTTGACCACCTTCAAATCTATCAAAAACGCATCAAGCATGCTTATGATAAGTGACTTCATGAGCGTACCTTTAAGGTTGGTGATCTTGTCCTCAAAGAGAATCAGCATGTAACCAAACTAGAAAAGAGCAAACGTGGAAAATTTGCTCCTAATTGGATTGGGCCCTACATTATCACTCATACTTACGGATCAGGCACTTATCGTTTAGCTTCGCTTAATGGTAAACCCGAGCCTGAACCCCTTAATGCCTTGCATATCCGACCATTCTACTATTGAATTTAGTGTTATATCACTTCTTATCTACCTTGCGCTCGTCCCTTGAGCTCGTTTACCACCTCATACACTTTGTTTCGTGCATCTCAAAATAGAATCAAGCTCACGTGGTTTGGTCATCACCTCCTCTTAAAGATGCCTTCCCCTTTTTAGTCTGGTCCATGACTTAAAAGTATCAAAATAACATGTTCTCAATTATACACTTATGGGATATTCTTGAGTCAAACTTCCTACAAAACTAGATGCTTCATGCCAAACGGACATCTAGACCTCTAAGTTATACATAGACTGCTCCCTCGAAGGACAACTATGTGTAAAGCCACATCTCCTATTATAAATAGACTGCTCCCCCGAAGGACAGCTATACACAAAAGCCGCATCTGCTACTATAAATAGACTGCTCCCTTGAAGGACAGCTATACAAAGTCAGCCTTTATCAGAATCTTCTCGCATTGATCAGCTTCGTGAAGACCTCAAGAACAACAAAATACATATCCCATGTAGACTTCCCGCATCGATCAGTCTATATCCAGAACAAAATAAAAGCAGTATTCAAAAGCACTTTTGAGTCATGGACTTGTCTATCTAGGTTTGGTTCTCTTTGTCAGCATAATTACCTTCTAACAAATTCTCTGCGCCCCAGCTTTATCAGCCACCTCACCTCACCATTCGTCAAAACAACAAAACTCAAGGGACGTGACGTATATCCGATATATTGTGATTATACAACTCTTTTCACCTATTGACTTCTCGCCTATGCAAGGTACCTAGGGATTCAAGCTCATCCTATGTTAATATGTGGTTTGTTTAGCTCTTCTCAACTACGGGACACTTTTGCCTCTTTTTCTCGACTCTAGGATTGTGTGTTGACCTTAATCAGGACACGATTCCCTACTACTTGGGTAAGCTAACTTTTGCTTCACCTATACCTTACCAACACCAACAACATTACCCAACCAACAAATTGCCTAACCACAACCAAATTACCTGAATTCACCTCTCCCTGGTTCTAAGGGAGAACTACATCGGTCTGAGGCCTCTTCTTGCTTTGTGCAATGGGCTATGTAGGCAGCACTTAGGAGACATGGGGTCTCCCAAGGTTAGCTCGACCATCCCCTACCATAACCTATCATGTGTGGTATATATAAATCTATTTGTGTATTTCTATTCGCTCACATTCATCTTTATCCTTTTTCAAAACAAGACATTCAAAACACAACCATTCTTATTATTATCATAACTCAAATCCACATACATATTCAGTTTTATTTAGATGTTAAACACATACATCTTCTCTATCATCGACGCGCAGGTCGACATCCTTATTTATTCTTATATTCCTATGAAATTCACTTAGACCCTTGCGCCTCCTCCCGAATCAGGTGGTGATCGTGATCGTCGATGCCACTCACTTGGCCTCTCCATCCTCAAAGGTGCCACTGCTATTGGTTCCTCCCACTGATCCGCCAACATCTCCTGTAACATACGAATACGTCCTCTTGCGTGGAGGAATCTTGCCTCTAGTCTCTCCACTCGTGACTCTGCAACCGCTAACAATCCCGTTGTCTCATTCACCCGCGTTTGGAGCTGATGAACTAAATCCTGCAGATCGATCTCTCTCCACTGTAATCACAGCTATGTCAGGACGATCACGTACACCTCGCAGCTCTGCTACCCACCATAATCTATAGGCCTCTGTCGCTCCTGCATCCATTACCCTGCGATCGGCTGCTATCTCCTCTGGCCCTTCTGGAGGTGTTGGCCGGGAGGTGAGAATGCTGCCTCGGCGTCAATCCTCATGTATGGTCTATAAGCCATAGGTATATCCTGCACAAATCCAAATTGTCGCCGCACGCGATCTAGAGGAATCCTCTCGTATTCACCTGGCCTGTGCCCTGCGATCCACCTCAATCGCTCTACACCCCTCAACTCCTCAGCTATGTTCTCTGTCACCATATAGTTCCCGTAAGGTCTCCAACAAATATCCGCAATTGTCACCATCTCCCATACCTGCCTATAATACTCGATGTCATCTATCACAGCCTGGGATCTCGCCTCTTGTTCTGTCTGGACCCATCGTCTGAATCCCAACCTCTGCACTCATGTCTCTCCCGATTGGATGGGTCGGCCTATCGGTCGCACACAAATAATGTGCTCATAGGCCCAACAATGTAATAAGTATGAACAATCCAGTGTTCGTCCTGTGTTTTCACCTGCAAGCCCATAAACCCCTGTATAACTCCGCCAGATATGCGGGTGCCCATGTGAAAGTCACGCTCCTTTCTATCATTTCCCAAATAACACTCATCAATGCTTTTGAAATCTTCCCCCCTCCGCCCTCGGTAATGCATAATACCCCACCGCTATCATTAATACCACTGCCAACCTTGTTTCCTCAGGGTGTGTTGCATACATTGTACCATAAGTGAATGTCAAACCTCACTGTGTCAACTCCCGTGCAGCTGCACCAAATACTACTGTTATTGCTCCCCGCCCCGCGCTAGGCAACGCCTGATACACTGGTCTTCCTGTAATTGGGAGCCTCAAAATTCTAAACACATCTTCCAATGTCACTGTCATCTCCCCTGTTGGTAGATAGAAGGTATTATTTTCTGGGTTCCATCTCTCAATCAACGCCTGCAACATAGCATGATTGCGTGTGATTCGTGAATAATAGCGATTCCACTTAGCCCCACACGGTTTATCAATGCCCATTCAGCTGGTGTTACATCCGCTCGGATTCGTGACAACAAAGCTGGCACAGTATCATTCATCCTTAACCTTGCCTCCGCCTACATACATCAAAACGACACACAACCATTCAATACATCAAATCCCCAAGAGTTTTTTCTCACATTCTAGAAATTCCTACAGTAACTGGTATCGGTTATAGATAACCGATACCGGTTTACTAACCGATACCGGTTATCTCTAAACGATACCGGTCACAGTCAAACATATACAGCCTCCTTAAAAACATACACCTACGATAATTATTTTGCTCATTTACTCCTCTCTATACCTATAAACATATGTGAACACCCTGCTTACCTACCCCATAACACTCACTCTATCCAAAACCCTTGCCTATCACCTTTTCTTTCTCATCTCTACCCTCTTACCTTCTCTCATCCTATTCATCAAAACATGCAAGAATTAAAATACAACCAAACCGTTTACCTCTCGGGATGCAGCAGCTTGGGGTGGAACTTGTCTTCCCTCTCGTCCCTGCCTGCTGGATGCTTCTCCTCATTCAGCCATGTTCACCACCCTCTTCAAATATAATTTACCTTTCTAACTTCTTAATCTCAGCCCACACTCACTTCACCTGTCTCTTTCCTCCTTATCACTCAATTCTTTCATGCAATTACCTGTATCAGTCATCAAACAGCGTCGCATTCGCGTATTTAACTTGTTGCATGACTCTAAAAATAAGAATTCTAAAAATAAGAACTTAAGTTGCCGCCCAAGCTTTTCTACTTTTAGAAAAGCTCGTTTTGGCGTAACCGGTATCGGTTACCTAACCGATATCGGTCTACAATCTACCGACGTCGGTTAGCTAACCGATATCGGTCACATGCCTCCTTTTTTTTAAATCTGGGCCTTTTCTTTATTTTTTTGCAAATTTTTGTAGCGCCCGCCTCTTTTTCCTGCATAACAACACCATTATCAATATTTGTCATCAAAATCACATCAATATCTCATAACAATTTCATCAACATCATCTACCTACAATACAACAACCATCAAACAAAATACATACGACATTTTAATATATACACCATTTGGATCTAACTCATCATCTACATACATTCCATTTCAAAAACAATCGACAAAACACATAAAACATTTTATACACAGCATGTGGATCAAAACCATCATCTCTATATATATCAATATTTCAAATATACAACTTGCCCTGCATGGGGGCCTCTGTGATCTCAAAATAATACAAAGCCGGCACGCAGGCCGCAATCACTGTCAAAATCTCGACTCGGCTCACAGGCCGGTCTCTCATGTCAAAAATATACTCGGCTCACAAGTCGGTATCAACTATATAACTCTTGTACTCGCGCTCGCAGGTATATATACAACAAAAATGAATAAAAGAATCATATGTGGGCGCGCAGGCCTCTATATACATAACCGGTTCGCAGACCGGTGTCTCTATCCAATATCCAAAACACCTATCTCCTCTGCAGGGATACCTCAGCTCTCTCCACCGCCCTCGGCCTGTCTCCCTGCTGGTCCCTGTGCTGCCTCTCACCTCCTCCCTATAACGGACCCACCGGCTGTGGCTGCACCCCCCTGGGATCTCTGGCTCTGCGAGGTCTCGGCTCTGTGTGCCGCATATGGCTGGTAATCAGCCCCGGTACCATCAAGGACATCCTGATAATACCGGGCCTCCGCTCTCGCCTCCATATAGCGGGCCCGTGCCACCATGGCTGCTGTGGCTGGTCCCCCAACTCCTAATAACAGTGGCCCCTCGCCTCTACCGTGCACCCCATTGCTCGTAGAGGTATCTCAGTACTGTGCTCGTGGTCAGTGCATGCCATGGTGGTACTGTGGGCTAATTTGTCTGCCGCTACTTATGGCTATGCCTATACCTATACCTCGTGCTTTACACTCGTGCTCCGGCTAACCGCCTCGTAATACCCCCCGATTCAGTGCTGTGCAGCAGCAAGCCCCCTCGTAATAACTACACCTATCCCAAGAGCCGGTCCCTCTCTACTATAACACCATGCAAATCTGGCCGTGTGGGTTGTGGCTCTCTCTGCCGCTCTCGCCCGCCCACCACACCACAAATGAACTCCGTACACCCGGCATCCATCCATCAGATTGCCGGCCACCTCTCTGCTACCCAATCTGGGTCAACGGGCTGCGGAGCCGGCAGTGGGGCCTCTACATCATCCCTCCGGTACTTGTGGGAAGGGAGGTGGCTCATCCTGTCATAGCCCCAACTGCCGTCGTACCCTCTCTAAGGGTATCCACTCATACTCTCCCGGCCTCCGTCCTGCTATCCAGAAAGTATACTGGATCCAGCGCATCTGTGCTCGGGCTCCTCCTCGGGGCTGATGGCCTCTGTAAGGCCTCCATACAATATCCAATGCGGTCAAGCCCTCTAGCATATGACGGTAGTAAGCTACATCCCGTCCTGCGAGCACCGCTCGTGGCTGGCCCACGACCCCCAACCACCTCTGAAAGCCATACCTGTATATAACCTGTGGCCCTGGCTGCTGGGGCAGCCCTACTGGTCGAATACATATGATGTGCTCATATGCCCAGCAGTGTAACAAAAATGTGGAACAAATCCCAAATCGCCTCATCCGGCGATAACCCCACAGCTCTCTGTATAGCTACACCAGGTATACTGGTGCCCAGGCATAGCACGTATGCTCCTCCACCATCTCGTGTAGCACCCCCATCAAAGCCCGTGGGAAGCGGCCTCCCTCTGAGTCCGGGAGGGTGAAGCAGGTGATACCTATCATCATCAGCATGGCAAGCCGTGTCTCATGTCTGTGGGCGCGATACATGTCCCCATAGGCAATGCTCACGTTGTGATAAGTCAATAATGTGGTTGCGCATCCCTAAATACTGCAATGTTGTCCATAGCCGTCTCCACATCCACCTGGAATACTGCCTCCCCTACGATCGGCAGTCTCAGGATGCGATACACATCCTCCAGGGTAATAGTCATCTCTCCAGTCGGGAGATGGAAAACATTGGTTGCCGGATCCCATCTCTCGATGAGGGCAACCATAAGGCTGTGGTCCCTCTCCATAGCCCTATACCGCTGGACTCCACCGAGTCCCACCTCGCGCATAATGGCCCAATGCACTGCGGACACATGTGGCCACATCCGTCTCAATAACGGGGGCATCCGATCCCGCATAGTCAGCTGCTGACGTGCCTGCACAAATAACCCACTTCATTAGACCTACCCTTTACAACAACTACTTTAACCCTCTATACCCCCTTTTACCCACCCGACCACACCCCGACTCTATAACACACACCTACACCCACCTATTTTACCCTAAAACATCTACGATATCCCCTTTCCTTATCTCGCACCCTACCAATCACCCAGATCTACTCTCGCCATTTACCTATGCCCCTACCAATTTAACACCTCCTCATTCATACCCAACACCTAATCTATCCTAACCGCACCAACCACACAACCGCCCCATTTCCCCCACCAATCACCTTTCCTATCAACCTCTACCCCCTCCCTCTTCACCCCCAAAACACAAAACCCAACAATAAACACAACACAAAACACAAAACCCAAAACACAAATAACAAAACACCAAAACAACAACCCAAACAACAACCAAAAACCCAAAACAACAACAAAACCAAACCAACAAATAAATAATCCTAACTAATGACCGGTACCGGTCACCCATGACCGCCACCGTCCCCTCCAGCACATGATATACACCTCGTATAACTAAATGTGGTTTTCAAATTGACAATGTGACAATGACAGGCCATATTTTTCTTTTTATAGGTTTTTGACCTATAACCGATATCGGTTATCTTATGCCCTAAGAAACCGGTATCGGTCATCTAACCGATACCGGTCATAGCTAATCGATATCGGTTTAATCCCTATTTTACCACAATTTTTTCCCTTATTCAATAATCTCCCTTTCTCACCACATCACCTATACCCTCCTTTGCTAAATAGCCTTTTTTGACTCCATTGGCCCAATTCAAGGCCGTAACCAACCATTCGCCCGACCCAAGGCCGCAACCAACCATTTGCCCGACCCAAGGCCGCAACCAACCAATTTGGCCCGACACAAGGCCGTAACCAACCATTTGGCCCGACCCGAGGCCGCACTCCAACCAATTTGGCCCGACCCGAGGCGCACCCCAACCAATTTGGCCCGACCCGAGGCCTGCAACCAACCAATTTGGCCCGACCCGAGGCCGCAACCAACCAATTTGGCCCGACCCAAGGCCGCACCCAACCAATTTGGCCCAACCCAAGGCCCTCACTAGCCAATCAGCCCGACCCAAGGCAGCACCAATTTAATACCTCGCTCAAAACCAACAAATTACAATTTTATCCACCCATCATGTAGCCTTTTGTTCAATCGAGCTCACCTGTTCGTGTTTTAGCATGATTACGGTACTTGACTTGATCAGTCGACCAACTTTGCCTAGACCAAGACCGTGACGTTTATCTCAACCAAACCAACTATTTGGTACTACCGAACATGCCTAAACGCTCTGTACCTTTTACCCGTTATATCCCCGGAACTACTTCCTACGCCTTGATACTAGGATTATATCACCCTTGTTTGGATAAACTATCGACCTTTGCCTATGAATTGCTTGTTTGCTCTTCAAATCATGTACCATGGTCGCACTACTGCATTTCAACGTGCGTCTGCTTCCTTGGACCTACCCCACCATCTTACCATCATCTCAACACCATTTACCCTTTATCAACCCTATCCCTGATTTCACGCTACCTCAATCGGTGATAGATTTGAGGGGGATTACCTATACCCTTAACAGGAGTAACCACTTCTTATTATTGTCAGTGCAGCTTTACAAGACAAGCTACACGACAACAAGGGGCTAATGTAGACACCAAATTTGTGTCTTACGACCCCCCGTGCCCCGCATCTTATTTCGCAACCTAGCCTCATTACCTAAACCTTACACAATTATTTATTAATTACCTTATAATTAATAAATCCACATCTCCAAACCTGCCACCTCATTTCGCCACCTCATCATGACCTAGTCCTAACCCTAAACTAACCTAATTAAGACCTATAACTTGGTCTACATCCACACCCATGACTAATGACTCCTCACCCGCACCCAAAACCAACCTCATAATGACATGACCAAGCCCACAACTAATCCCTCGGGAGAAAAGGAGGGAAAGTTGGCTATTTTACTAAAAATAGCCCACTTTGACTTAACCGACATCGGTTCCTACTCGACCACCATTGGTTACGTAACCACCATCGGTTCCCTGTAAATGACCTCCCCCAACCAAAAACAAAAGGGAGGGATTTTCATTGATCGGAATCAGAGGTCATTGAAAGAATCAGGATTTCACTTGGCCGAGCAGAGACAAGTGAAGAAAAGAGAGGAGTTTACGGAGAAGGACATCAAGTCTAAGACTGCAACTGAATAACCAGAGCCCAGTGACACTCATCCAAGCATTGGGAGAGAAGATAGCTCATCTTGGATTGTCAGATCATCCTGCCTGAACCCTGCCTTCGTCATCACAGTCCTTGAACCCGCATCTTCATCAGGAACTAGTAAGTACTTGTCTTGTACGTTATTTTAATAATATTTCTTGGATTTCTGAATCACAGTAATTACAAGTCTACTCCCAGATCCACTACCAGGTAACACTCTCCATCTAACTTTCATTCCTCTACCCCTACATTGCCCCAAGAACAACCCCCATACTCTCTGAGTCTTCTCCATCACCTCATTACCTATCCCCAATCATTTACCAGCCTTATAAACACCATAGCTATCATATAGCCATCTTATAGCCAACCTTCACCAAAGCCCCTAAATCACTGCCCCTACCGATATTGGTTATCAAAGAATCCGGTGGCCGTGATGAAGACCGCAGATCGGTCACTTGTGATTCAAAACCAAGACCAGCCTTTTCTCTATTATTCTAACAAGGTAAATAAATTGTAATTGGACAATAGCTTATTTATTAGAATTTGTGTTAATTCATATTAGCAGGGGAACTGACCACCTTCGAAAGGAAGTCTCATATTTCCTGGGCCCAAGGCAGTTCCCTCACTTATTATCTAATTAGAATCTGGTGGTCTTGTATTCTTATTTGCAGGTAGTCCTTCCCAGACAAAAAGGAGTTCTTCACAATCGATCTGATCTCTCTCTACGGTACGCGCACATCCTCTCAACATTCAACAGGTATTCCTCCTAGCCCTAACCCTTATCTGTTTCTCAAAGAAATGAAAGGATAGAAGCAACTCTATTCCAGGAACGGAAGCATTTCTGTGCGAAACAACAACATCCCCATAGTTCACCAACCTTTTGTGTGGGAGCAATCTGATATCAATCACAAATTGAGTACATGTGTCATTGTCATTACACCCAATCTGATGACATCCTCAATTAGCTAAACCTCCTCCTTCAAGATAGCGACATAGCCAATATTTATTGGACCAATCATTTCAATCCACCTCACCCATCATTAAAGAGGTCGATTAAGTCCCGTGTCTAAGAATTGCATATTAATAATTTGTTATACATATTATCATACATTGTTAGTATTAATTCCATCACTTGTTATCTCTAGCTTGATTTCTTAAAATTGGGTTGACATCCACGAAAGGGAGTCTTTTCCTTCTTGAGACTAGCATTTTCTAGGAAACTCACCTATTATTTTACTAATCTATCTTTGTCAAGTTATCTACTTGTGTAAAGGTTTTCCTTTCTAACGAAAAATGAGTTTCTATGTCGCTTGATTCAATAAAGGCATATTCTTCATCCCACAAGTAACTCTAAACCATGTTATCATTATGAGTTTTAGTGTTTCATTTCTTAAAGGAATTAACTCAAGATAAAATTACTAAAACATAGTGGCATGCCGTGTGGTCCTTAAGGGTTTCCTTCTTATTTTTCAATAAATTAATATCTAGTTGCTTTGTTTGTTGTTTTCATCAAAAGAAAATTTTTTAAAAATTCCTTTTGATTAAAAAGAATTGCATTCATTCATGTTTGTTTGATCAAATAGTTTTAAATAGGGGAAAACTCTTATCGGTCATTGTCTTTCCCTCACTGCACACAACCAAACCACAAAAGCATAAATTAGTATCTAAATATCTTCAACCGGATCTACCTACTTGAATTTCATCACCAATGGGAAACCGACTTGGTGTTCTAGTCGTATATAAATTATTGGTGGGTGGCATATTAGTTTAAGACCGACACCCCGATCATTGGGGATAGTGAAGTGAGGTGGTAGGCCCCAATATCATGCCTCGTACCGACACCAACATAGATACGGGCCTCACGGACCTTTGGGTATTTTGAGGACTCCAACCTAAACCCACCAGAAACCTACCTTAGTAGGCCCAACTTTTAGTACCTTATATAAACCATTTTTTTCTCTTCATGCATTTCTAAAGCTAATCAAGATAATCAAAACTTTTTCGTTGATTGGGTGACTTGCATTAAACAATTCTTTTTCATTTATTGTTTATTTACAGTCTCATGGTTCTAACTCGATGAAAATCCCGAACCTGCAATACCACAAACATGTCATATCCACTACAACAATCCATGGACATTCCCAAGATCTCATTGCACTCTCCCAACATTAGATCAAACACGCGAGACCCCCGAGCCACCTTACCAAACTCTCCCAAAATCATTTTCTAGTCGAGATCCTACATTTGAGGAACTTCTATAATCTAGATACTAATCTTACCACTCTTAGATGTTACCTCACCTCACGAGCTATCTATATCCCCCATCACAATATGGAACCCCAACCAAACCTCAATACCATTACTCATAATCCCACCTCGCACATCAACCCCATCTACCAATTATTCATTGAATAAGGTATTCCTTATTCTTCCCCGCCGCAAATCGAAAGACCTATGCATATCTCATTAGTTTCCCTAACTAATTTCAATCTTAATACCATCTCATCACAGCACCACGCTTAACCAACCAGGGTCCCTACGCTACTTCTTCGGGCCACCTCTCATTGTGCGCATCCACACACAATTTCCCGACATATGTGGTTAGCCACACAAAGGTCCATGTCTCCCCTTCTCGTCTACAAGATCCTTTGGTATCTCTCATACTACAAGCTCCTTGGTTGCCTCTCAACATACGCGCTCCCAAAATTCCTCATCCATGATCCAAAACTTGGTCATATCCATATATACATCTTTACCTCCTATCAATACGAGGGTTATTACTAACACTCGCTTTCATGTCTCAACCAAGACTACAGCTTGGCTCCCAATAGTATGGTTATATCCCCCTCAATATAATTATTCCCCCTCACAACCCTTCCTCAACACTTCCATCCCCCAATCTTATCAATATATCTACCCTTCATCACAACCATTGGGTGCTCACCAACTTACAATGCGTTAGAGGCCTTCCTCCTTTCCAAAATCCTCCATTATCATTTCAACCAATCATGGTCTATGTATAAGGTAATCCACATCAAAATATCCAGACACCTTAATCCGACCTCCTCCAATCCTTGTGAGCAGGATGGCCAACTTAGAAGATTCTACCTCAGAGCCCAAACATACATTTTCATATGAAAACATGTATAATGAACCTATCAATCCAACAGTCTTGATCAGACCATACCCCACGCATTGGGAACTCCCCAAGTTTACTAAGTTTTACAGTAAGGAGGACCCTAAAACCATTTGAGAGCATTCTAACATGCTTGTTATCTTATAGCCCATGACGATGTTCTTTTTCTTCACACCTTCTCCATGTCCCTAGTGGTGCTCGCCTTAGATTGGTATAGCAATCTCACCCAAAATTCATTTTATACATTGACACAATTGACCCAAATCTTCCTCGAGGATTTCTCCATCAACATTTTGAGGAATATATCTATTACCGACCTATATACCATTAAATAGTTCGAGGATGAGTCCCTTACCGATTTTGTCACTAGATGGAGAGGAATTATAAATCAGCTATCATTCTCACTTCCCCAATCTGAGCTAATCGAGCTATTATCTTGGTCCTACGCCAAACATATTTCTTCCACACTCCAAATCCAGTCTCTTCATACCTTTTAAGAATCCTTTACCATGGCAAAAAAATTGGAGGCGCGAGCCCTTGAAGAGGGAAAACTTAAACTAGGCAACAAAACCACCAAACCAGATCCTTCTCAAACCTTTACTAAACCACGTGGCACCGCTCACGGTTTAATCCTTAAGACACTCTCATCCAACCCATCTAATTCATCACGAAACAATATTAGAGATCAACAACTCAACCACTAAGATAATATACACATTTAGGAGGATCTTACGATGTTGTTCTTGAAAAACTCCTCAAGGCTCACGTGATTGAGTTACCACCCATCTGTAATCCATTCGAAAATTCTCGACCAAATCTCACATGGTATAGGAAGGATGCCTTTTGTAACTACCATCAAGTAAAATACCATGAAATGAAAAAATTATTCGTCAACAAGATGCTGAAAAATCTTGTCTCCAAATTTTCACTTCTCTCTTCTTCTCTCTACTCCATCACTTTCTCGCTAACATTCTATTTCTTCATTGAGAATGTACTTTTTCACTCTTTCATCTTATTCACTTAAGTGACTTAATGTTGCATTTTAAAAGTCCCTTTTCAAAAATAAGAAAAGGACTTAGTTTCATTCCTAGGGAATTTGAAAAGTCACATGGTGGTGAGATGAAAAGTCATATGGGGGAGAGAGGAATAAACAATTTATAGGCTATAAATTAGAATGGTTTCTCCATTCTAAGGGGTTCACAATTTTTTATTGTTACTAGTTGTTGGATATCACTACTACTACAAGCAATACAAGCTACATTCTTCTATCTCCTTTTCTATGTTCTTCCATACTCTCTACTTTCCAACTTTGTAAGCATCCCGATTGTTGGTGTGTCTACTTGCCTTGTCATCTTGTTGCATTGTCTACATCATGTGGTGATTCATCTCGCTTAGGTGAGGCCATAGGTATTAGGTGTCTTATGGGGTATGAAAAATTCCGTCATAGATTCTATCATATGCATCAAGATCGTCATACGGAGTTACATTCCATTTCAAGAAAGTAACTTCTCTTCTCCACTTGTGGAGGTATGATGGTCATGCATTGGGAGTTACACAACACTCCTATTTGTACTCTTTTTTTTTTTTTGATCTATGAGAATGAGTAGACCCTTTTCTTACATGCACATTTCATGGTTGAATGTTTTCTTCCTCATAAAACTTCATCACATTGTTGTTCGAGTGTAACTCGGTTGATGTATGCATTATCCCACATGATCCTCGTTTGAGCTTCTTTGTTTGCATGTTGTGTCTTTTTTTCATGGGTGTTTTTTTGACTCGTGATTTGATTGTCATTTCCCTACTATCTGCATGCACTCACTCATCATGTTGTGCTTCCTTGGGCTCCTTACTTCTCACTTTCCATGTGTCTCTTTACGTGTTCGTTGTCATTTCTAACCCATGGAGTCTATTTTTCCCACCCCCAACTATGTCTCACCCGACCTACCCTACACTTGATTCATCATTGTCCGTGATGCTTGGACCCCGGTTGCATCGATCCCGAGCTTGTTGTTTTGGCCGCTTGGTTTGTTTTCCAACATTATGTGTGTTTTTCTCCCTACTCACTCGCTTCCCATATTCCTTTGCTCTATAGTTTGCACCCTACACCATTGTGCCTAGCCTTCCCCGGTCATCCTTAAATGCATTGCATGTACTCACCGTGTCGAGCCCGTGTCCTCTCTGTGTCATTTTACTCATTGTTGTAACCTACACCGAGCCCCATTTCATTCCCTCCATTCACGTCGAGCTTGTCCACACACCGATCCTGAATTTTCGTGCTCACTACCACCTGTTGTCCCCGTCAACTTGTTCCTCTTCCCATTTGGCTCACCCCGAGCCCCACACCGAGCTCTCTTGCACTCCCTCCACATCGCTCCTCCCTTGACTGGTCCCTCCCCCATGTTTTCCCCTCCCTTTGTAATTCAAAATCCCACTTTGTTTTCTTTATTAAACTTAGGTTATCCTTTTTTAACTTAGGCTAATTTAAATTTTATTTGGTCTAAGTCTTATTAACCTAAGTGGGGGCTTATTTTTAATAGGTAAGTGGGTTTATTTTAAAAGGAAGGTGTTTTTTTTTAATTTTTTTAATTAGGTTTTAATATTTTTTAGGATCTAATTAAAATTAATCAATGGGTCCTTTTAGGTTGGTTAATTAATCTATAATCCAGCTTTTTAATTATAGCCCATTTTTTATTTTTTTGTTTTTCAAAATTAAGAAAAATTAGGTAAAATATTATTCTAAAACTAGGGTTACTAGATGTTTTTTCCATTGACCATTTTGTGGGAGTGTGTAGCGTGTTTTGTGGCTTCGCAGTCCTTCTCGCAATTTTTTGGTGGTTTTGTGCACATTTTGGAGGTTGTTTTGACATTTTGACCCCTTTAACTCGTTTTGAGTCATTTTTACATTGTAGTGCTCTTCTTCATTTGCGGGATAGTGGGAGCATCCACCGCCTTGTGAAAAGAGAGCCCCTTATGTGACGTGAGATGCTTTTTTCTCACACCAAACACTATTTTGTACCCTTGTTCCTTGCTTACGCCCTTTTGTGTGTGTTTACGTGTTGTTCCTTTGCTTTCGATTGATACTTATTATGGCCTCCACTCTTACACGATTTGTCACCTACAACAAGGTGGGTGGTCAATTGTCTCACATCACACGAAAATACCTTATTGTAATCAATGCACTAATTATAAAGTGTCACAAACAAGGGGCTATCATTGTTCTCTAGTATTGCATACCGACACATTATCGGATGAGTTTGACATCTTCCAACCTTGTGTGTTTTCTCGCACCCTTATTTTCTTGCATTCCAGATGCACTATCGGCTGATTCTAATGTCCATTTGAGCATTTTTTTGTCATTTTTGACTGTTTGCACTTATTTCTCTCTTTTTGGATGCACTATGGAAGATGTTTTTGCCGGACTTCAGCTTCGTATGATTGCTTCTCACCTCCACCACTTATTCTTGGTAAAGACAATCACAAATCATGGTGTGTTTCCATGGAACGTTACTTTACTCACAAGAGTATTTATCCATTTCTATATGGGAAAGTTCATGCACCCACTAATCCTTATCGTCTTCAAGACTACCTCGACATGTGGGATCATGTTGTAAAAATAGGAAAAGCAGAGATGGAGTTCCGACCAAGAAAGGGATAAAAGTGGGCTAACTTTGTGGACAAAAAAGGATAATTTTGGATAAAGATGCATGTAGATCGAGGATTAAATCACATGCATGGATTCGGATATTAGTAGGATTAAAGCAGAATATTCATAGGATAGTCTATTATTAGTTGTTATGTAAAGCTTGCATGTATAGTACACATGGCTATTTTTGGGCATGCCTATTATTAGGAGAGTGCATGGGCAAGTGAAGGGAAAGTTTCACGATATATACTTAGTGCTTAAGATATGTTATGTTCTAGTTCGTAGGCATGTTGTTTTAGATTGATACTTATGATGATTACATAACACATATGGTACATTGACTAGTTTTATAGTCAACTTCCATTATGTAATGAATTTTGTTTATTAATGGATAATTGTGGTTGGATCTTGGTTGTCAATGGATCTATGAGTATGGAGATTACATGTAATTGATTTAATAATAATTGTTTACATGGATTGATTGTTTCCTTATTATATGTGTTTCCAAAGTGAGTTGAATGCAATGGTTATTTATATGTGAATGGATACTTGGTTAATTATCATGATAATTATGCATGCTAACATCTTGATAAGAAAACACAAAGGAGGGACCTAGTAGTGCAGCACGCTTTGGGTGAGCATTCATTCTAATTGAATGAGGTGTCAACATGCATAGCGCTCTAGTGAAATAAAAAGACTACATTTTGGTTCCATTGTTGGGACCTCTTTTCAATTATTAGGATGTTGCATATGTAGATGGCGTATCGAACTATCTCTGGAGAGTATTGAAATTGGGTGGAAGATGGACAAGATAAGTTTGCACAAAGGTATAACACTCAGACCTAGATTTAACATGCACAAGTGGGTAGAAGATAATCTTTATCATGAGTTATATGAGACATTCTTCATCTTCTTTCCAGTAGAGTTGTATCAGTGGTTGGCAACATACATATGCATCAAACAAAGCTTGGTATCCTAGGCCGAGGATTTGGATGCAAGAAGACTATCATACACTTTTTGATGCAGATGAAGAATGGACTAGAGTTGTAGATCATTGGTGGGCTGGTGTGTTGCACAATTATACATTTGGAGTACACAATTACCACATATTGTTTCTAGAGGAGGTTGAGTTTAGGTTTTTGTGCAAGCCCAGAGGATCCTATTTGTGTGTATCCCTTTAGCTATCAAGATCTTGATGATAGAATTGGGATTGGAAGATTACCTATGGCTAGCTAAATCCCCACCATACACATGTAGGGGTAGGAGCAGGTGTGGAGAAGGATGGTGGTGGCCCTAGAAGAAGATAGAGAGAGAGAAAATACGACTCAAGTTTAATGAAGCATGAGAGGGAAATTGAAGTGTCAATGGAGTTGAGGAGAATGATGGCTCATGAAGGTTTTGAAGCTCTCATAGAAGATGAGGAGCCACAACATCAGTCCTCCCAACTTTAGGCAAGTGAAGTAGAGAGTCCCCATCGGTTTCGGATACGAGCATCAAAGGAGAGGATGAGAACCACAGGCATGCATTTGAATCAACCTAGCTACCTAGCCCTTGTGCTTAGTGTTCCAATCCAAAGGTAGTTGAAGGACAAATAGTGAAGGTAATCAGGAAGATACAGTGTAGATATCATTTTGTGTTGAATTAAGAAGTGCATCAGACTAGTAACACACCCATGATAACACAACAAGTGCCAGTGTTTGGGAGTACTCTTGTAGGATTATTTTCAGAGCATCAATAGGAAAGAGTATTGGTGCACATAACCATTGAAGACTTTTTGGGTGTTGTAATGTAGACAAAGTGGGTGTCTAGTTTAGTACTACTACAACTGGGACACAAGGAAGTTCATCAACTGGGACCACATCCATAGTAGGGGGGGGAGGCTCAGGAGGATCAAGTCAGCCACCACATGGAGGGAATCCAGAGAGGAGGTTCTGGATTTGGATTAGGTCCTACTCTATGGAAGGTCCACACCACCACACAACAACCACCACCAAACCAGCCTCAATAGACACCACCTCAAGGTTTATTTTTTGATATGTCACTCCACTTTCCAGAGTATAGAGGTATAGAGGATGCAGAGAGAGCACGTGCATAAGTGTGAATTACTATGGCATGCGAAAGGGAATTACAACTTTAGATAGAAAGAAAGTCAATTTTCCACTATGCTACAAGGGAGTGCACATATAGTTGGTATAGAAGTATGACCCACATCAGACTATTGTGGTGGACTATAATGCTTTGTGCACTACATTTTTTGGTTAAGTTTCACATCCCATAGTTTGAGAAACATAGCATCAATGCACTCAAAGATATCAAACAGGGTTTATCTGAAAGTGTAAGGGAGTATGATGCATTTTTAAGACTTTTTGTTGTCCAAATTATCTTATGATATTCATCCAAGTCAACATGCACAATGGTTTTTGGAGGATTGTTGACTCCATTTCATAGAGCTTTATCTCATAAGACATATATAGATCCGCATGAGGCCTTTGGAAGCATCTCTACGTGTTGAAGTAGTTGGAAGTGTTGATACTAGAGTGAGCCCATTTTTGGAAACGTAGATAACAACTATGGCTAAGTAATTGGAGAAAAATTCTCTCCAACTCTCATGCATGAGACTAAAAGTGGTATATGGTGCACATATTGTGAGGTTGAAGGACACACTAAGGATAGTTTCCCACGTAGTTAGTCAATGTGTGCATTATTATAGTCTTGTGAGATTTTCCACTTGACCATGATGTCCATGAATTTTCCTCTCTTGAAGTGTGTGACTATGAAGAAGAGTGAATCTATGTACTATAAGATTTGTAATGCACATACTCATGATACAAAGGATTGTTAGTTGATAGATCAAATTCATGAGGCATGTGAGACTAGATTAAGGCATACCACGGTGGAAAGAAAATCTCTCAGGTATAAAAACATAGCCTTTGAAGAATGTAACAATGGAGGAGGTGGATTCCATGGAGGATATAGAAGTAGAGGTCATATGGTAGAGTAGATTTCCACGATGGGACTTTTTATACTTGTGGGTCCCCAGATCATTACCAATGTGATTTCCCCATAAATATAGTCTACACATGGTGTGGGAAGCAACATAAGTTAGAGGATTTTCTGACCTATATGAGCACATGTGTAAGAACAAGAAAAGGAAAAAGGCACAGGATGATCAAGGTACAACACATGCGAAAGGGTGATCAATGGATACCAAAGAAGATGCTGATCCTAAGTTACAACCTTTTTGGTTAGGTCTACTACACATGCAAGCAACACACACGTGCGTGAACCTCTTAAAATCCATAACCACTCATCATCGAGAGAAGAAGAATTCATGCATGCATGTTAGGTATCCAGATGTTGCTCATCAAAAGGAAGTCTATCAAGAGACTATGGGAGTCATCAGAGAGTTACAAGGTGAGATATAATGCTTTTAAGGAGAAAACACGTGAGAGAGAGAATGTGTGAAGAATGTTGAACTCTCCCAAAAAATATGTGGATGATCTAAAGGAGGTGTGTAAGATGTTGCACCAAGAGAATATCATTCCTCTATTAGGGGAATGGTTGTGTGAAAAGGTACCACATGCACTGGAGTTGAGCATGAGTGACAAATACTACATGCAAACTTACCACCACATAACCATGAGTATGATAAGGAAATCACTTTGGATGATAATAATGATGGGTGGTTGGTAAGCAATATTCTTGATAGATACATGCATTGAGGTAAATGTGCTCACTCTGGATGCATGGAATCAGATGGGGAGACCTATGTTACAACCATCTTCAAATGTGTTATATATGGTGAAAAAAGACAAGGGCTATGCCTATTGGGGTGTTGAAGGATGCTTCCATTACAATTCAGGGAGCCAAGTTTACTAGAGACTTTGAGGTATTAGAGCTTGCTTGAAGTAGACAACTTTCCAGCATTACTTGGGTGACCATGGTGTTATGTGAACAATGCATACCTTGTGCTTCAATAAGGGATACATAAGTTTTGAGAATAGGAATGAGTGCGTGATTATACCTCTGAATGAAGAAAAATATACACCATATGTTGAGCCTCTAAGTGAAGAAGATCTGAATAGGATTTATGCATGCACAATACATGACCCTGAGACTATGGAACCATCCAAGGAAGGTGTGTTGCAGTGGGGAGATGCATAGTTAGTTAGTGACACCACAAGTGTTGCTTGTGATAATTGGGCCCATGACACATATGAAATGGTCAGGCATGAGATGAAGGGATGAGTAACTAGAATGATCAGGCCACGCACATGGTTAGGTGCGTATGGAAAAAAAGTTCAGTTACCTAGATATACTTGGTGAAGAAAATCCCAAGTCTTTCTTGCATGTGCCATGGAAGAACACTGGAAGAATGAAGGTGATCAAAGAACATGTTGGTTTATACTTTGCGTGGAATAACAATGTGTGGGTGGGAAACACACAAAGATAACTTGTTGGGATGGCGAGAGAGTGAGAATCACCTTTTCAACTAGGTTCACATGGAGCAATGCACCTACACATATATGTGAATATCATGGGAAGACTCTTACTTTGGTACACATCCATAATTGTGAGAGAATATGGGCACAAGGCCAGAGGCCTTACCACCATCTTTGTGGGTACATAAGTTCTATTCCACTCTACGAGGTTGTGCACACACGTGGTATGTACATGTTGAGCTCAAACAAGAGACTACAAGCTGGTGAGATATGACTGAAGGTATGGTCCATACATTTGATTATTTTCTAATAAACCTCTAGTTCATGAAGCATTGCAGATCATGAAGTGCATCACATTGGGGGATGACGTGAAAGCAGAAGAGCTCATGCTTGAGTTATTGGAGAACTTGATCTTGAGGCACACTTGGATGCTTTGAGGAAACAAAGGAGTTATAATTGGGTCACACTTGCTGGGAGGGAAAAAAAAAGGGTAAAATGGTTTACCTCATTGATGATGAAGAGGTTGAGAATTTGGAGGTTAGCCATACAAAAGGTGTGCGTGAAAGTAATGGATACAACATATGAGAAGGCACACACATACCATGTGCCCATGAAGACAAAGAAGGTAAACATTGGTATTGAAGAAGATGCACCCAAGGAGGCCATCATTGGGAATTATTGGTCAGAAAAAGAGGTAGCAAAGATCATTGAGATTTTGCATGACTTCTAGGATTTGTTTCCATGAGGCTATCATGAATTGAAAGGAGTGCACCCCTCATTGGGAGAAATGAAAATTAAGCTAAAAGAAGGTGCACATTCGTTTGGAAGAGGCCTTATAGATGAATCCAAACTTGCACATAAAAGTAAAGGAGGAAATTGATAAAATGCTTAAGTTTGGAATCATTGAACCAATTGAGGAATCTGAGTGGGTTAGCCCTATGGTTATAAGCATCAAGAAGGATGGAAAGATCAGGATTTGTGTAGACTACAAAGAACTTAATGCTTCATGTGTCATAGATCCTTTTCCCACCCCATTCACGAGGAAATCCTTGAAGGATTTGTAGGGCATGAGATTTATTCTTTTACAAGATGGATTTTCAGGCTATCATCAGTGTGCATTATGCTAGAAGATACAAGAAAATACCACTTTCACCACTGAATGGGGAAGCTTTTCATATATTTATTATGCCTTTTGGATTGAAGAATGTGCACAAATATTTTCACGCATTGTTTGTGCAGGCCTTTCATGACTTTATTCACAAGTTCTTGTAAGTTTATTAGATGATTGGATATTTATGGGTTGGTTAAGGATCATTGTGATAATTTGAGGCTAATGTTTGAGAGATGTAGAAACAATTGAGCATTTCTCTTAATATTAAGAAGTGTATTTTTGCTACACCTTTGGAACTTTTCTTGGGCACATCATTTGTAAGGAAGGATTATTGGTAGACCTACCAAGATAGTTGTGATTTTGGGTTTAGAAGAACCTACCAATCAAGTGAAGTGCATGGATTTTTGGGCATATTGGCTATTATAGAAAATTTATTAAGGGATATGCAAAGATTTTCATGCCCCTGGAAGAGTTTCTCAAGGAAAAAAGGAAAATTTCATTGGGGTGATGCGTGAATAATAAGCATTTGAGACATTGAAGGAGAAGCTTACCACTACACCAATTTTGTGCTTTCCTTCATGGAAAAACCCTTTCATGTACATGTTGATGCTTTTGGTATGGCTATTGGTGCAATCTTGGTGCAACCTAGAGATGGAAATGTGGATCATCCCATATATGCTTTGCAAGTAGGAAGTTGACACCAAAAAAATATAATTATACTACCACCGAGCATGAGGCATTTTCTATGATCTATGTGCTTCATAAGTTTTGACAATACTTGTTGGCTACTCCATTTATATTTTATATAGATCATATGGCATTGAAATATTTGGTCAATAAGCCTGTTTTTGCAAGGGTGCATCTTTCATAGTGGATACTTCTCTTTTAGGAGTTTGATTTCATAGTTGTTGTAAAGCTAGGAAAGAGTAATTTAGGGCCTGATCACTTATCAAGAATCAATTCTGGAGAGGATGTAAAGTATTGAGGACACTATTCCTGATGCATAGTTATTTAGGTTGAACACATTACCTACATATTTGGAGGATATAGATATTTTTTTACGCATTGGATTGGCTCCCAAGGGATGAAGTCATTGGAGAAAAAAAAACTTGTTATACACAACACCTTATCAAATTGATTGAGGTGACTTGTACAAAATGGGAAGAGATGAAGTCTTGCGCATTGGTGTGTACTTGAACATGAGCATGAAGCCATTATGGAGGAAGCTCATGGTGGAATAACAGAGGACAATTATGCATGATGCGATTACACGTGTAAGATCTTGATGGTTGGTATTTTGGTGGGAGACTTTATATAAAAGATGTTAAGGTTTTTGAAAGGCATGTGATCATTTGTCAATGCATTGGAAAGCCTAGAAATAGAGATGAGATGCCACTTAGACCTATTAGCAGTGTGGAACCTTTTGAGAAGTGGGCCATTGACTTTGTAGGACCTATTACCACCCACCATATGGGACTAGAGTGCGCTATATATTACATGTACACAATTATTTGAAAAGGTGGGCAGAGGTCGCACCTACAAAGGATTGCACTATGCAACCACAACAACAAGGTTCCTTTGGGAAAACATTATTAACATGTATGGTTGTCCATTAAGCTTGACTAATGATAGAGGAACTCATTTCTTGAATGAGACAATCAGAATTTTGTTAGCAGAGTTTATGGTGGCACACCATAAAAACTACCCCTTATCACCCTCAAGCTAATGGTACTGCAAAAGCTTTCAACAAGATTTTGGGACAAACTCTTACAAAGATTTGTGATGTTGGAAGAAAGGATTGGGATGATAAAGTGTTAGTTGTACTTTGGGCTTACATGACCACTTATAAAATATTGAATAAGGCCACACCCTTTTAGTTGGTGTTTGGCACAAAGGTGGTACTACATGGAATTCTTGTTACCATCCCTACGTATTGTGCATGCATGTGGATTATCAGATGAAAAGGTTGTAGAAGAGTGCATTGAGAAACTAATGCAATTAGATGAGAGGTGTTATTGGGTTTGGAGCCAAAAGACTAAGAAAAGGCACAACAAAAGGCCTGACATGATAGGCACATTAAGAATAAGACATTTGTAGTTGGCAAGATGGTCCTTCTCTATGACTCCAAGTTTGCACCACCCAGAAAGTTGAAGGTGCATTGGTTGGGACCTTTTGTAGTAACCAAGATACTTGAATCAAGCATGTCAATTGTAGGCGTTGGATGACACCATGTTTCCCGGTTACTTCAATGGGAGTAGGTTGAAGCCCTATTATAAATAAGCTTCTTGGTGTTTGTAATAAGGTACATATTATTACTTAGATTAGGTTTCCCTTTCATGTTTTGTTTTTACATTTTAGTTATTTGTTTTCCTTTTTTTTTTTTAATAAGCATGTTTGCACGCATGAAGTTGATTACTATCTATTGAGTTCATGCATGTAGAGGACCACACATACTTTTAGTGTGGGGTGAACCAGTGCAAGTGTGCGAAAAAGAGATCTTGTTGATGCTTGGACAAGAGGTGAAGTTGATGAAGATGTGCGTGTGTTGGTATAAAGGTGGGATGTTGGTTATAAGGTGCATGTAAAAGGAAGAAAAAATGTGTCACAAGTGTTGAGAAGGATGGTGATGATAAAAATTTACTCAGGTTGAAGACTACGCGAGGAAAGACACGCATGTAATGCGAGGTAGGTACAAGATGGACTACTTAGTATAAAGCGGAGCAGCGAGAAGTGTTGTGGCGTAGGAAGTATGCTCGAGGAGGTCTATAGCCTAGGAAGTAGTGAGCGCGTCGAAGGCTACCACTGCAATGCACAAAAGAAAGCATAGGAAAAAGCGTGAAAAAATAGAAAAGTGTAATTAAAGTCAGTGTAGTATGGTGATAGGTGGTGAGCATTTAATGTGATAAAAATTCAGAAACCTATAAAAGGAGTGTCGAGGTAAGTTTATTTTCACCTTACCTTGTGAAGAACTTAGGTGTTTGCGAAGAGAAAATTGGTGCAATTTGATGCAAATTTACATGCGAACCTCGAGAATCAACTAAACCATATCAAAGTGAGAACACGGATGAGTAGGAGAGATCCTTTAGAAGGAAGTTTGAGGCTTGAGGGCAGGCATGGAAGTTTATTTGTGACAAGAGAAGGGTTTGCAAGATTCTCTGGCTAGGGTTTATAGAATTAGGGCACATATTTGATAAGAGAACACGTTAAGATGGATATTCAAAGTGTGGACGGTTGGAAATAAGGGATTATAGGCACCTAAGGCACATAAGGATAATAGTTTAGAAGTTGGGATTTTTGTGCGACATGGCACCAAGGAAACTAGCAACTATGTCGCCTAAGGTGAAGGGGAAGGGCAAGGTGAAACCTGCAGGTGAGGATGTATAGAAAGAGTGGTATTCGAGATGAAATACCCAAAAGGATTCATTATGGAGCAAGATTAGGTGTCCCATGTCAAGAAGATGATGTTTAATCATTTCAACCATCACTTAGATTCTAATGAGTGTGAAATAGAGATTGAGTTGATTTGGAGAATGAGCAAGAGGATCGTGGATGATAAGCCCATTTATGATGATAAGCGATACCAAGTTTTGAGCAGTGTGGGATCCCTTCAACTCTATGAGCTCCCCTATTTTGGTAAGCCTAAGAGACTTTATCAATGGCTTATGTCGCGAGTCCATGAGGAATATTTCTATTTTTTGGGAAGAAGGATGTGCCTCATTGCACACTTGATTGGGAAAGTTATTGGTCTCTAAAGCTCAGGTGTAGAAATCACTACTGACTTGGAGGATGATGATGGGATGAAGATCATTGCCGTGACCTTGAAGTATCAGCAAGGAGGGCACTCTATCGCTATCACAAAGCTTACTGACCCTATTGTCAGAATGGTCGCGCAACTTATCACAAAATTGGGGGCACAAGAACTATGGATGCAATTTAATAAGTTATGGCTTCATATCACAAAGAAGAAGGCAGTGAAGAAGAGGAACAACACAAAGAAACTGGGAAAAGCACAAGTACATATGTTGCCACCCCTAAGTCACCGAAAAATCCAAGTCCCAAAAATAAAACGAGCATGAAGAAGAAACCCAAGGTGGTTTCAAGCAAAAGAAACGAGGAGGCGAGAAAAGTCTAGAGAGGAGATGCCTCACATTTCTTCACTAATTCACACTCGGAGGATTCGGAAGGGGAAGAGCACAATGCGCGTCGTGAGAAGAGCTTAGAGGTGAATGAAGAAGTAGAATGAAAAGAAAAGAATGATGAAGAAGGCCATGATGAGCCTCTTACACAAGGCACATGAGGAGAGCATGAGGAAGGAGAACATGATGTCGAGCGCAATATTGAGTATGAGGTTGGGCGTGATGAAGAGAAGAAAAAAGGAATATGAAGGAGAGACAAGTACATGAGGTTCCCTTGCACCGGATATACCAACAAAGCCCCATGGAAAAGGGATAAAGTTGAGGCATACACCCCAGGTCCTATAATGCGGTATATCGATGATCCTTCAAAGGTTTTGTGTCCATGATATCAAAGTTCAATGACCATAGAGGATATCTTTTGTTGGTCATTCTTTGACAAGAATGAGGATCACCCTTGAACCAAAAATATGCTCTCTAGGGCATATCGGTCACATATGGAAGACCCGATTTCAAGGTCAACGCACATAAAATAGCTTAAACAAGGATTAAATCAGCTCTTGGTGGAGGCTTACCCCATGGTCGATGTATAAATGCTTACAAACGAGCAGGCATGCAATGTCTTTGAACAAGTTATCATCATAAGTGTTTTTGAATTTTTGACAAGGACTTGCATGATAAAAAGATTGTGTCTTTGAGATAAAGGAAAAGGATGAAACCATTGCATAACTCAAGCATGAATTGAGACAAGAGAAAGGGCAGATGTGCGCAACATACGCCAAGGCGAAATGGATTGCAAATCCTATCAAAATCATGCGCCCGAATTTGGTTGAGCGAGTCTAAGCCACGTATGAGACAACACTACATTGTTTAGAGGACTTAGCGTGTATGCTCACTCATGAGAAAAAAACATAATAGTAAAATCCACGAAGAAGGATGATAGAGAGAAGATAAAGGAACACCTCGTGCGGTATGATGCACTTTGGATATAGAGGCTAAGGAGGCTACACGTAGATGGATGAATTTATGTATGATAAATACCGTGACTTTGATCATGTTGTAAGTTTGCTTCTTTAGAGATGAAGCAGAGTTGAGGGAGTTCTAAGCCAAAAATAAGAACAATAAGGTGGAGCAGGGAGGTGTTGGCCGAGGTAGAGAATAATGGGAAATTGATAAACCTTTTGAAGACCTCACTCAAGGACATATTGAAGGAAATTTTTCCTCATATTATGTGCAAGATGGATGCATTGGACAATGTAGCCAAACAACCGGAGAACTTAACCGAGCAATCAAGGGGAAGATTGATGAATCAACTCTTGCGGAGGTCCTTGATATTGTTGATATTGCGCCAATGAAAGCAACTAAGGAGTTAGAAGGGTGGAGGGAGTTAGAGAAAATATTGGTCGAATAATTTTCGAAGACTTCTTTCACCTAAAGAGAGTTGAGTTATTATTCTTTGATTCGTTGCGCAAGCCACATTTTTATTCTTTCATTCATGAGAGATATCCTTTGATTCTTTAGGCGGTATTCTTTGATTAGTGTTGTCGAGGATGGACAACATACATAGTGTGGAGTAATGTTGGGTTGGAAAATTGACCAAGTATAAGAGTGTAGAGGTTGTGCGCACAAGCATGCACATGTAAAAGAGTCGGGGTAACACACGGGAAGGTGCACGTAGGTGATAGGTAGGGAAGCGTGCGGGATTGAACACACACAAGGAACAATTAAGGACTTAACCAATTTTCCAGGATGAGATAAAAATAAAAAAAGAGATGGAGTCTTTGACGAAAAAAGGATAAAAGTGGGCTAACTTGGCAAATAAACAAATGATAATTTTGGATAAAGACACATGCAGATCAAGGATTAAAGCACATGCATGGATTCGACTATTAATAGGATTAAATCAGAATATTCTTAGGATATTCTATTATTAGTTGTTAGTAAAGCATGTATGTATAAGTACGCATGGCTATTTTTGGGCACACTTATTATTAGGAGAGTGCATAGGCGGTGAAGGGAAAGTCCCCACCCCTATATATACATGTTATAGGTCGTGTTTCACCACGAAAATTTTAGTGGCGAATATTCGTTAATTCACGAATATTCCAATTTTTGAAATTTGAAATTGGCAAATATTTAGGGTACAAGCTAGGACCAATTCGCTAAAATTTTCTGGGTACAATTTAATTATAAGGGTCGATTCGCCATTCCCACAAAATAGAAATTCACAAAATTCTCCTGAATATAGTCAGTTGGTAGCATATTTTTATGCTACCGACCGATAACATATAGTATGTTGTTGGTGGTAGCATTAAAATGTTGTCAACCGGTAGCATTTTTTATGCTACCGGTTGACATCATACTATATGGTGTCGGCCAATGGCATAAAAATATGCTACCAACCAATCGCATATAAAAACCTACTGTTCGATAGCATTTAATAGTGATTTCGTGATGTCTTGATATTTGACATTCGTGCGAAAGCTAATTTTCCCAGATTCGCAAAATATTTTCTAAGGATTTTTTTTGGAGGGACCCTTAAAATTTTCCTTGTGTTTCACTGACGACTTAGTGTTTAAGATCTGTATGTTCTAGTAAAGGCATGTTGTTTTGATTGATACTTGCGTGTGTGGTCTAGAGCATTAGTACATTGACCGGTTTCATATTCAACTTCCATTATGTAATGAATTTTTTTATTAATAGATAATTGTGGTTGGATATTGGTTGTCAATGGATTTGAGTATGGAGATTACACAGTTCAATTGGTAATAGTAATTGTTTACATGGATTGATTGTTTCCTTATTATATGTGTTTCCAAAGTGAGTTGAATGCAATGGTTATTTATATGTGAATAGATACTTGGTTGGATATCATGATAATTATGCATGTTAACACCTTGACAAGCAAACAAAAAGGAGGGACCTGGTAGTTACGTGCGCTTCGGGTGAGAATTTAGTCTAACTAAATGAGGTGTCGGCACGTATAACACTCTAGTCAAATATTAAGACTACAGATTGTCCTCGCATTGTTTGGAGCATTCTTCAGTCCTTATTTGGAGACCCTTCAAGGATTGTCATTTTTCTCCCCGCTCATACAATTGTATTTTCTTCCTCTTCACGTGATAATAGTTCTGCATTGGCACACACTCATTTGTTTCTATTCCTGATGACGAGGATTGTTCTTCTAGTTTTGGTGATGAGAGAACATATGATGAATCCTCTCCTCCTTCTCTTGGCCACCTTTTAGAGAATGTTGACACTCCTCCCTTCTCATCAGACATCGACAGGTCTTATTCCCAGCCTCATACCATCATTACATCTGCCTCCTTTCCACTTCTAGTGTGTGAGGCCCTTTCCATTCCTCCTTCATGTATTGATGATTCATACTTGTCAGACATCACTCTTCTGTTTGTTAAGCCACCCTCTTGGGATCGGTATTTTCAAACCTTCTTCATCTCTTCGCAATTCCTACTTGTGATGCAAGTACAAGGAGTTTCTCATCTTTCTACAGGTGTTTCGGAGGAGTCCTTCATATCCTTTTTGGGAATTCCCCTTCTAGAACTTTTATCACTTCCACTTTTTCGGAGACCATCATTGATCCACCTTTTCTTGTGGATCCTCTTTCTATTGTTGTGGGGTTTCTATTTTACCTTCACTTCACTTGGGCATCCTTTCGGCAAATGTTACTCTTTTACACTCGACAGCTTTTACACTCGTAGCATTACCTTTGGTTCCTTTGCACACATTTGTTAGACCTATGTCACATTTTAATGGACCAGATTCAGAGTTCTTCATACTGTTTCCTTTGGTTTCCTTCACGGAGTGGTGGACTTCCAATACTCCATTTTTGTCCTTCCTAAGGAAAGGAACATTTATTCGATGTGGATGGATCTTCTTCAGTCTACAGGACGAGGACCACGTCATCGACATTCTTCTTGGAGACTTACTAGAGTTGTAGAGTTCAGATCTGGTTGCGGCTTTACCTATTCATCGACTTCTCTTGTCTCCTTCCTCTCTTCTCTTCTTCTTCTTCTTCTTCCAGAAAGATTACAGTTTGTACATGGGTACCTTATCAGGCCTTTAATTGTCATGACCCATTTGATGCATCTTTCTAGGTTGTTAGGGAGTCTTTTATCTCTTGTAAGTGGACGGTTTTTCCCACTTTGGGTTTTCCTCCACTACTTGAGATCCTTGTTGTGCATGTGTACCTCATCAGGTGTAGTTACCGAGACCCATTTCTCGTTTTTGACTTGCCACCTCATCCTAAGTTACGATGAAGGGGGTGTTGGTGTGTGTACTTGCCTTGTCATCTTGCGGCATTGTCCACATCACGTGGCGAGTCATCTCACTTAGGTGAGGTCATAGGTCTTAGGTGTCTTAGGGGGTATGATAGATTTCATCATATGTGTCAGTGTGCATCATACAAGAGTTACTTTCCATTTCAAGAATGTAACTCCTCTTCTCCACTTGTGGAGGTATGATGGTCATGCATTGGGAGTTACACAACACTCCTATTTGTACTCCTTTTTTGATATATGAGAATGAATAGACCCTTTTCTTGCATGCACATTTCATGGTTGAATGCTTGCTTCCTCATGGAACTTCGTCACGTTGTCGTTCGAGTGCAACTTGGTTGATGTGTGTGTTATCCCGCATGATCCTCGTTCTTTCTTTCTCTATCAGTGATCTTGTAAAACAAAGATGAAACTTCGTGTCATTGATTAATGAAGTCATATAATTGTATCTCTGATTTACAAGTCTTATTTTTTATTGCATGGTTGGATTCTTCTAATTAAATTTGGACCTACTATGGTTAACTGTTGATGAGAATTTGCTAGTTCCTACTCACAACATTAACCCTCTCTCCCTATTTCACATACTCCTCTTTACCTCTCTTCAAAGAAAATTCCTCCCTTATATAGTGTACAAACACTTTGCCACATGTTTAGTGGAGTATTCTTGTGTGATCCCGACCTAACGGTCACCCCATAATTTCAGTTAGTTTACATTCAATAATAAGAGCCTCCCCATACCCAAGAAGGAGCTTAGCCTCGTGACCGTTGGTGGAAACCAATAATGTACTGCAACAAATTATTGCACCAACAATTTTTGCTAACTTCGTTGAAGAAGGTTTTTCCTTTGTGCACCCTTAAAAGATCTCTGATTTTTTTTTTTTAAAACATATTTTTAAAATCCATAAAAATTACAAATACTAATAAATACAAAAAAATCCTATTTGAATGCTCAAGAGCCTTGTTGTAATCGTATTGAAAAATATGCATTTTTCTAGTTTCATTCCTTTCTAATGCTTTTAGCAAAACTAGCGAAAGAAGATTCAAAAAAAATCAAGCGAGATGGAATTTCGGTCTTTCATAATCCTAAGTTTGATCCACAAGAACAAACAAATTTCATACTTGCTCCCATAGAAATTCTAAGATAAGTTCATAAAAATCCACTTGATCCCTTTAGAGAATCAATTGCAAGACCATTAGATATCATCTCACTAGAAGAAGAAGAAGAAATGGTTACACCCGTGTCATGGGGACAAAACACCGGTCCACTAGCATTGGCTCCTCCACTTCATGAATTACCATTAGGATCAAGAAATAATTTTTCCAAACTCTATGGTTTGACAGGCATAGGTTCCCGTCAAATTTAAACCCTACCTCAAATTACCATTATTACGCCGAAAGGCGTGTTCTATGTTAGAAACCCCGGCCCTTTCTGACAAGCGACAGAGGCATCAACGAGTGAAAATTTTTGGTCGACGAAATACGGACTTATATCTGCCGTTCATGGTGTCGAACAGTTGGGTAGGAGTGGTGGGTGTCTGAAAACTGCCGGAAGCATGGCTTGGCCTTTGTCTGGCAGATAGAGGGACCTATTTGATTCGTCCACATGTTTACTCATTTTTTCTCCCAATGTTCGGTAAGGGAGACTCTATTTCATCTGTCTGAATCAAATTTCATTGAGTTGCCATGGATGAGTTTTTGGGTTTACTGTGCTTAGATACGAGCTATGGCATTATTCATTCTGGGTTGTGGTTAGCCGCCATGCCTGTTTTCTTGAGCTCTACTGGTTGTTGTTCTGGGTTTGCACCATTCTGCTCTATTATGTTCCATGGCTCTACGTTTTTCCTTTCCCAGTAGAGCTAAAGGTTCCTACTCGAGTTTTCATTATTGGCCGTTGTGGGTTTCATCGTTGGGTCGAGCTTGTGAGATTTAACCTCCACAACTCACTAAGGGTTTGTAGCAACTCGGTTGCTCTGTTCTTTAATTTTTGTGCCCTGTTACATGTTAGGTCGGCCATTGCTATGGCTCGAGCTTGGGCTCGTGTATTTGTTCAATGGCTCGCCAACGTGATACCATAGCTCGTTGTTTGAGCTTTTCTTTTGTTTATATCTCGGTCAGGGTTATATATATGTTTAACTTGCTTGGAGTGAGCTTTGCTTGACTCGCTGAGGCCGCACTCTTAAACAACTCGCTTGTGGTTAACCCAACTTGTTGGGTTTGAGTCGGATCTTCAACTCTAGCTTGACACAGTTGTTCAAGTTTTTCAAGCAGCTCGCCAAGGGTTTGCCTTTGCATTGTTTACCAAGGTTTGTTGGCTCGTCCCTTACAAAATGTTGTTGCATCCAGAGCTTGAGCTTGGTTGATTCGTGTATGGCCCGATTGGGGTTTCACTGTAGGGAGCTCAACTTGCCATTTGTGCATTTTTGCTTTGCCTATAAAAGACGAGTTGGGTGTGTCGTGTTCTTTAGTGGGTTTAAGTTGAGGCCTCTTGGGAGCTCGCTGGTTGTGTGCCTGGGAGTTGTTTTGCATAGCCCAGCTACATTGGATCATTGTGAACCTCACTGGCTCAGCCAACCCTTTACACCCAGCTTGGCCGTTGTTTGTGGCCTTCACTCTCCAACTCGACCCTTCCCAGCTCGTTGTGAGCTTCACTTGCTCGGCCAGTCTTTGGGGTAAGCCATATTTCCTTAAGTTTTACTCTGTTACAACTGTTTAAACCGAAGAAGCTTGGAGTTTGTATTTCATACCCAGATTTACTTGCATATTGACTGTCACCTGCAATCTTGTGCCAAAATACTCATTCAGAGATCTGAAAAATCTTGTATTTCTCACTTTGTCTTGAACATCTCTATTATTGCATATATATGGGACCTTGAAGGATTTGTTATTTTACTTCTGAGTTCATGATTTGGTTTGGATTTGCACGATTCATTGGCCTTTCAATCCTTCTTGAGATGAGGGATTGTGATTCTGATGATATCCTTTAGAAACTAAAAGTGTCATTAAACTTTTGAAGCACTGTTTGCTATAGATGAGATGGTAGTTCAGTTAGTTTGCAATTTATTTGTTGTGTTTCTTCGTTGAAAGTATTATTGTTGTCGAGGACAACATGAATACAATGTATTTAGAGGAATCTTTCTCATACACAATTCTTATTGTCAAATTTTGTTTCATATAAGTTCAGTTATGTATTATCGCTGTTGAGGACAAACATGAATACAGTGTCTTTAAAGGAATCTTTCTCATGTACATTTCTTATTGTCAAATTTTGTTTCATGTATGTTCAGTTATACTTTATTGTAATTCTTTCTACAACATCGGCAGGTTTTGAAGAATGCAAGGAAAAAGTTCTGCGATGAGGTTTATTTTCGTGTTGAAGATAGAAATGTTTCTCTTGCCAAGGTAAAAACAAAAAAAACTAAAGTTTGTAGGAATTGTTTTCTGTTGTTTTTTTAATCAGTAATTCCTTTATTTCTGCGTTTGTAATATTTTTGTCTTGTTTAGTCCAAGTCACATTATAAAGACCGTCAATGCAGTATCTTTGAGTCATCTCCAATATCTTATGCCTTGTGACAGATATTCTTAGTTCTATATATCTTGTAGGCCACTTGTTTTTGTATTTGTGCACTTCATTAGCAATTTAAGATCTGTTTCTATGAAATTGTGAGCTTCCCT
This sequence comes from Taxus wallichiana var. yunnanensis, assembly GCA_018340775.1. Classification (NCBI taxonomy): domain Eukaryota; kingdom Viridiplantae; phylum Streptophyta; class Pinopsida; order Cupressales; family Taxaceae; genus Taxus; species Taxus wallichiana. The sequence goes on along the minus strand of CM031242.1, from coordinate 351,269,702 downwards.
GTTTTCAATATTCTTATGCGCTTCTGTTCAAAGTTGACCATTTTATGGAGGAATGATTGCTGTAAGTAGCCTTGGATTCAAATGAATTGTGAATAATTTTTTCCATTCTGATCCTTACAGTAGTGGATTGGTGCTTAGAAAATAGTTACTGGTTCCTTTTTTCGTGACTTTGCTGGATATAAAGGTGATCACATCTAAAACTATTGTTGTTTAAGAATACTTGATTAGTTTTGGTGTGTGGGAGCCCCATTTTAGTAGTGAGTTCTCTACCTGTCAGGAACCTAGCTCTAAGAGTTCTCTTACTGCCATACGTTTTTGCAAATTAATTTGGGAATTGATCTTTGCCTTCTTTCTTGGCATGGCTCATTATGATTGAGGAAATATATTTTCATATCGAGTTTTGATCTTTTGACTGTCTCACCAAGTAATTAGTTTTTAAAACTTGTTTGGGAAAGTTTCACCAATTCATGGAGTTTTCTTTTTCTCTTTGACAATTATGCTATTGGATTTGTTCTTCTGACATAAGAATTGGCTTCATCCTGCCAGCTTTTTGTGCTAATCTTTCCATGGAGATCCTATTTTTGTTTGCATATTACTCTTTCTAGAGATATTATGCAAGGCTAAATTATATTTCAGATCATCTTTACTTTTGCGTTTTAGGGAAAATGTGGGCTATAGCAACATTACTCATCTTATTATATTTATTCTATCATTTCCCAGGGATGCTTTTCTGTGGACTGTTTCCTTTTCTATGGCATGAAAAGGTGCAGCTTCTTTTTACGCTGCATGGGAGAATGTATCTTTAAATTTGTCTTAAATGCTCTATGCTGATATGTTTGTGCAGGCTTATCTTGTATAAGATTTTCTATTACTTCAAATATTGGCCTTTTCATCAGACATGCATTGCGAGGATCAGGATTGTCAAATTTTTATGCTTTTATGTGCTCCCCAATTCTATAAGGGCTTGTTCATGTTTTCAGAATGAATAGGTTGGCTATCAATATATGTAGCATTGCAATGATGCATACTTCGTGTCTTAAATTCAGCTTGTTGTAGAGCTACATATGTTGATGGCTACTTTGAAGAATGTTTATTTCATCCCAAGTGCTGGATTTGCACCCCCAATAATTGCATCCTTTTGTTATTAGGTCTTTGGTGTTTTAGGTCATTAACTTTCTCCCACCGATTTGTCTTTTTGTTGCATATATTCTATAAAGTTATGCTCAAGTATCTTTTCATTCCCAGAAAAATTTGTTTCTAGGCTGAGGGAGTCTTTCTATTGCTTTAATTTCAAAATGCATTCATGACTTGCAAAATCCTACTAGCATTCATGACTTGCAAAATCCTACTACAGGCTATGTTGTTGATTGCTGCTTGAAGATGAAGCATTTATTTCTTTTAATCGGGACATGGATGCTCGTTCTGTTCTAAATGAAAGGAGAGAGATTCCTAGTTCCTCAAAGTTTGACTACGAATCGGGTAGCTTGGATGCCTTTCTTCTGGATGGTAAAAACATTACAACATGGCTCTCGGAGCTTGATGTTATAACAAGACAAGTGGAAGCAGAGTTAATACCAAAAGAAATTGGATGTCATTTGGCTGAAGTTTTGGAGGCAGTGAATGTTGTTCTCTTTGATTTACGAGGGTTTACTAGATCATCAGTTTTGAAAGATCCAAAACAGTCATACTTGCACACGGTGTTAAGTTCAGCATCCGGAAGTGGTATTTTATTTTACTTTCTTCTTAGTTTTACTTATATGTGCAAATTATGTTTATATTGGAATTTGAATTCTTACCATATGAAATAGTCAGCTGCCAATGGCAAGTAAATTTATATCTTGGAAATTTCCCTTACATTTCTAACTGGAGCCCATGCTCCACATTTCTACATCCTCAATGTTGTAGTTTTCTATTAAACAGGGTTGCAATTCTAAATCATAGAAAGTAGCAAGTTTGCTGGTTGACTGGTTGGCTATTTCCTATATGTTCTGCATTGATTTGGGAAGCTATCGAGTTCGGTACTTTTCTGATGGAAATAACCTTTCTAATATGTACCGATATAATTTGGCAGCTATAATGCTCAGCATTATATATATTGAAGTTTGCCGGAGACTTGGAGTTACTATTGTAGGAGTAGGAGTTGGGGAGGATTTTTTGATATGGCCCCAAACTGACAATACGGAGGTTTGTATTATCTGTTCTATTTTTGTACAAATTTGTTACTATATTGGATTCACATACTATTTCATAGGCTTCTGTAGTATCCTCCTGATGTTGAAAGAAGTGCGATAATGTTAACCTTTCTGTGTAGTTTGTTTTCAATATTCAACCAGCTTTAGGATTTTGTTGTATATGTATTGTGATGCCTCTTAAAATGGTTTTCTTTTAATATTTTCACTCTTCTCATGTTTTTGTTGAATATATTTGACATGGGGAAACATTTTTGATGTTCCTTGACTTTCTACTCTTCCTTTTTGGACATTTAATTAATTTATCTAAGTGTACTGTTTAAAACTTTAATAGCAAGAGACCTATGACATGTGCTCACAGGAAATTCTGAGTTACTGAATCTTACTGGGTTTCAACTTTCAATTTCCTTCTGCCTGGGATTTTATTAATTAAATCTAGTAGGAAAACAATTGATAAACATTTCTGAATTTTATTATGATTTGGAATTTTGAGCCCGTTAGACTTGGGGTTTAAACACTACATCTCACTTATTAGCTCATCTTCTAAGCATAACTTGGGGTGGACACGCTGCTCATTACCAAGATGGTCACGTGGACTTGGCTATCACTCCGAATCTAGAGGGAAATCACCATAATCTAGCTATTAGTAGAAGTCCAATAAAATACTGTGTGCCTGAGGATAAGGCATGCTCTATGTATATGGGTATCCGTTCTTAATGTTGTGCAAGCACCAATGTCTCACAATGTTAAGTCATGGTTACATGTTATGGAATTTGACAACAATTTTAGATGTATCCCATAGATTTAGATTCATCACAGAGCATTAGATTTTTTTAAAGGTCTCTTGAAATAAATTATCCTAATGAGCTTTTCAATTAATGCTTTTTTAGATGTGTTTTTGGTTCAGGAACTCTTTAAACTATCTGAAGGGGAAAGCTGGTTTGCTAGAGTAAATGGTAATTGTGTTAAGCATCCTGGATCTATGGCTTCTGATTTGAACAGTGGATCTCTTCCTAGTGTTGAACTCGGGTCAAACAGAGACATCATTGCAATTGCTTTGGCAAATCTTAAAGTGAGATTATCAACACAAACTAGCTTTTGTTCAACGGAGCATCTGAAATGGGATGATTCTATAACTTCTGAAATAATGATCAGCTGAAGAATATTGAACCAGTGTAAATTAAATATTCTTTAGAGGCATTGGGCTATGTGCATTATAACTTGATTGTTTTTTGGTGGAATGTAACTTTTTATATAAGGTGTCATGCATTTTATGATTTTATCTTTTTATCTTTTTTTCTTGCAGAGGCTCTACGTAGAGCTTGCGCATTAAGAAAGCTGAACGACAAGTTCTTTTTAAGAGCAACCGACCATATTGACTCATGATAGGCTGATTATGGATCAATTGCAACATTACATTTTTCTCTGCATCAACTAGAAATTCTTGCTTTCCATAAATTTATGCGTTCAAACTTGTCTTGTAAATGATGCTATTAAGTCTATCATTGACACTTTTTACGACAATTTGTTCTACTCGCCTGGTTTGCCTTTATTTCTCATCGTCGAATTCAATCGAACTACGGTGCTTTGTTCTCCATTTCAATTTCCTTTTCCGCTCAACAATATCTCTGTTTCGGCGTTAACATCGCACACATCACGTGTGATTGCTAGTTAGTTAGCATGGTAGCATATAGAGAATATTATATATGTATTAAATTCCCATAAAGATACGGATGGTCGGCAACATAATAAAAGTATTTTGCACGTGTAAAATTCGCAAAAGGATATGAATTGTCATTGGTCGGTAATATCCTGAACTACTTTCAATTTAAAAATTCCCGTCCGATTCACAGGAGGAGATTTTAAATTTGACCAAACCGTCAATTAATTTCCACCTATTGCAAATTTTCATCATTGCACAGTACTAAATTATTATAATACTGATAAAATAGGAAAACAGCTTTCATCTATTTTAAAGTTTTTAATATAAATCAATATTAAAAAGGACGTTTATTGTTTTAAATCTGCCGAGGTATTCAAAGCTAAAATCAGGAAAAACGTGTACGCGGACGTCAAATTTAAACACACTAGAAACCTCGTTTTGTTTAGCGAGACTGGCTAAGGTATTTTGATTCAAACATAATTGGCGCTGTTATTGTATTGATCTGCAGCTATAAATACAAAATCGGACATAAATAAAGGGCGCTTCACTTTAGTTAGGTTGCCGTTGTATAGATTCTGATAAGTAAGTAGAATTAGGATCATATTCGGATTCCAAAAATACATGTGTTAAATGCCCGAAATTTGAGGTGAAGCATGCAAACATTGCATTGTTTTCTCGAACTCCCTTCAATTTATTAAACTCCGTCTGGTTCGCCTTGAAATAGTTTTAGCGCTCGTGGAGCGGGGGAAGCGGAAAGACGTCAGTTAAGGAGATTTTCTGTGCGGCTGTAAAAGAAAGGAGCAGCCATGGCAGACGGTAAATTTCTCGCTGATTCAACTAAGGACGATAATGATGTGGAGGCCTCGGAGGGCACGGCTCATCTCATAAGCCATGGTAAGTAAGCTTCGGAACGCAAAAACAATTTAATTTGATTGATTCCGTTCTGGTTTAGACGTTCATAGCTATTAGCTGCAATGTGAAAAGTTTGGCAGATCCGTGGTATCAAGTGGGGTTTGTTCTGACGACGGGAGTGAACAGCGCGTACGTGTTGGGGTACTCTGGAATAATTATGGTCCCTTTGGGATGGATCGCAGGCACCCTCGGATTGATTGTCGCCGCCATTTTTTCTCTCTATGCAAATTTCCTCCTCGCGCGGCTCCATCAAACGGGAGGAAAACGACATATTCGATATCGTGATCTCGCTGGTCATATCTACGGTAAGTATTCTGCCGTATTAAACCCTTTTGCTTTCTGCAATTCTTATCATCAAATTCGGTAGGTACTTATTTGTTGTTTTCTGTCTCTGCGATGGGGTACGTGTCATTTTATTGCGTTGGGAGGTGTTGTGTACGACGTAGAATTAACTTGTATTTAAGAGTCGCCAATAAATGTCCCGCTTTTGAAATCGTGCCAATTCAGTGTCGGAATTTCCAGGTCTCTTGCTGGTCTTTTCTTTTTCTATACATTTTAGACTTTGACTAAGTTTAATTTAAAAATAAATATGTTAATCTTTTCCAAGTGCCCCCTTTCTGTGGCGAAGCTTGTCGTTGACCTGTAACAGTAATTTTCATTAAAATAAACCTATTGCGATTGCCGAGTTTATACAAGATGAAGTGTGTGGCAGTGGAACGCAATGAAATAGTACAATAGTACAGATTTTTTTGAATACATTTATTTCAAAAATGTCCAGATGTATCAGTTTGAAATGTCGAAACAAGAAGTATCACTCAGCAACTCTATTATTATCTTTGCAATTTCGCTTTTCAACTGGTGACAGATGGCCGGAATCTAGCTACAGTATTGCCTTGGACTCAAAAACATCTATCTATGAAAAAATCAGGTCTCAAATGCCATCATGTGTGGAATTTTCCAATCACCTTCTCCAAACAAAAAAAAAAAGTCCTATCACAAACAAATGAATGTCAAATTTAAGACCAACTATTTTATTTACATCTCACCTTGTTACACTCCACCACTCTCCCTCCCTTTCTGCCCTCCACTCGCCATTGCCATTGTAAGTTGTGCCTGTCGGCATAAATATTAATAAATAATTGAAAGTGGTCTTATGGAAAGATGCATCTCCTAAATTACTCTCAGGTGTTTATGATATTATTATTTTTAAACAGAGTTCACACCCCACCCCAAAAAGGTTGTCATCTTTATATAAATATTTAACTTTAATCTCCATAAAACTCTTTACAATATTAAATAAATTTAAGCCGTTAAATTTCATTAAATAAAGTTAAATTATTTAAATTTAATTTTTAATATAAAAAAAAATAAGTGTACCAAAGATCTAGGTAACCATGGTAAAAAGGTTTATTTCTATTTAATCTTTTTAATGCAATGTTTTAGGAAGAAAGAGAGAAAATGTGATAGTTAACAAAGATTTAGTTGTCATGAAATTTCTGTTTGACAGGCAGGATGTTTGGTGGTTTAAACTTTAGTCGACAATCAAAAGTGCACTTGGAAACCATCAACATAAATCTAAAGTTCCGTCAGATTAGATTTAATATACATTGGCAACTTTTTCACTGGTCACCACAGACCAGTTGCAACTTGCAACCGACTAGTTACTGTGCATTACAACATCTTTTGTTTTCAATCCTTGCAATTCTGTCCACCAAACTTTCAATCCCCTTTGTTGACAATAAAACCAGTTCTTGCACCAAATTCTTAACTAGAACAAAACACAATCAACCTCGCTCTGATACCACATCTTAAAATGCCCAAGAAAAAGTGACTGATAACTTCATCGTGCATCATGCTTTCCACATAAATGATTTATAAACAAGTTTTTTGTGGGATAAAAGATTTTTGCATAAACACCGAATTATTTTTTAAGTATGCAGATTGGGTAATGCACTTTCAGGTCAAGGTTACACCGATGGTCTTCATAAACATTGGATCATACATAAAGAGTGAGATTGTTCCTGTCAGTTATAGTAGGATAGAGTGATAACTTTCTTTGTAAGTCTATACTGCACTAACCTGCAAATTTTTTACCTCATATCCAAATTTTGCTAAGTGTTTGTCTCCCAATTTTTTTGCCAATTCTGTTTAAATGAGTGAGAAATGTCTTCCTCGAGGCCTTTTTGACCATTTAGCGCTGAGACTATTGCATATATTATTGATTTTTTAATTTTTCTTTCATTTTTTAGCAGAAATGTTGAGTGAAGCATTAGAGGTGCTAAGGAATGTCCTGTAGAAGACATTTACTGCACATTTACCCGTCTACCTTTCTTCCAAACATATATCCTTCCCCAGGGTATGCATCTCAATTACTAAACCAGTGTTTGTGATGAGACAAAACTTGAAAAAACTACAATATAAAATGGATGATTGTTACATGTTCATAGGAAAGACCGATGCATGACAGGCATACGCATACCTTTGATACTCTATACCATCGATACTCTGCTAACTCGTGGTATGTGTATCTTAATTGTAAGCAATTTATTTGGTCTGGACTAATTTTTTAAAGAAAAACTCAATATACTTCTGTCCACTACAATGACACATGTATTGCACAAAACAAATTAGTGTTGAAATAGTTAGGGTGCAAGTGCACCCTGGTAATGTTTAGGAACTATTTTTGCCAACTGGCGAATTTTGGCATTTTTTCTGAATTTTAGATTCGCTCATCAATAACGTTTTGAGAAAATATACATATATTAGAAGTAAATTTTATGTTTTTCCTTAGAGTTTCGCTTAACACACATATGTTTCCTAATTTTCAATTTAAAAATATCCAACAAAAATTAGATATTTCTTTATAAATACCCCGAAGTGCATCTCTTTTCACAAGGGAGTACATACATAGCACTGAATAGTCATAGCCTGCACTACAGCCATGCATGATGCACACCACGAATTGAAGTGGCAGCAGAGTAGATGCTCTTCTAGATAATATAGGACGCATGGTTCAGGAGAGTTTCCAATGTCTTTAAGCCTTGTTTTAACATCTTCCATCCTTAAAACACTTAAAAAGATCCTCACAAACCAATGAACTCAAAAACATCTCATAAGTTTATTTCCACAGTAAGGGGATTATTTTCTACATGTTACATTACATATTTTTTTAACTTGAAACCTCAGAAAATGACGTGACCAACCAATTTAGAAATTTACCTCCTTTCATTTGACCACTCTACAAATAGGGACATGCACTGCTTACAAATGGCAATAAGCCTTGTAAGTCTGCTAATTTTAGTCAATGGAAGCTAATGAAAGAATTGTTTCTGTAACTGCTGTCACCTGCTCCACACTCCTAATGAATTTTTATGGACGTCTCTCACTTATGGCACATTTATAATATTAGGTATCTTGAAGAAACTAAGTTCCACACATAATAGCTATTCCTTACTGACATGGCTCAAAAGTACGCATGCTCCTTTCCTTTTTGGTTGCTATTTTAACTTTAAAGTCCAGAACAGACATAGCTTAAAGGTCCAGTCAATAAAGGGCTTTATAGGTCCAAAAAAACAAGTGGATCACATCAATTTTCTCGTTGGGGATTTGGATCCAGTACCATTGTTGCTAGACCATCAGCCTTGGGCCCAAGGGGCAAACCTCCTCATTCTAGAGAAAAGGGCTAGTTTTGTCTTGGTTTCGATCTCACATTCCTTGCTAGTTTTGTCTTGGTTTTGATCTCATATTCATTGCTAGTTTTATCTTGGTTTTGATCTCATATTTCTTCCTCCATGCTTGCATTAAAATGGAAATTAATTGCAACGGGGATGCTCAATGTCCTGATCGGATTTTGAAATGGCTCATAAAAGCTAGACAGAAGCGATTCTGAACTGGTGCATCAATCATTGCTAGCTTCTCAAAAAGTCACATTATGATTAAACAATTGATTTGCTCAATTGTGGAGTCAATTTTGATGTCTCCAACCGGAAAAGCTTCCTCTAATATTACCTGGTTTTACTGTCTTCTTATTCATACAAACCAAATAGAGTAATCTGTGGTTCTTTGGAGGTTTTTGTGTTACCTTTATGAACCACTTTACTGTTTGGAAGGTTCAATTTGATGTATGCAAGCACCATGCCATCTCATACATTCCACTTTACAATTAATTTATTCTTTCCCTGTGATGGGCTTGGATTCTATGCCATCCATAACTTCTAAAAGTTCTTGCTCAACAAGTACAATTTTCATTCTTGACTTCCACGGATGAAATTTCATTCTGCTGAATCAGTCGATCAATCCAGTTTCAGCCAAACGAAATGCATCTAGATGCAGCCATTGCTTTGAAGTCTGGCAACTCATTGACTTTTGCACTGAAAAGAAAAGAAATTCGTCCAACTGCTTAGGCCACTCATCACAAAGGGAAATCTGCAAAGTGAATGATGCTATGTAAAATGAATCTGCATGAATATGGATATATGATCTCTATAATCTGATATCGAGGGAAATGAAATCTGAGTTTCTTTTCAAAAATAAATAGATAGATTTTTTGTGAACTCACCAATAAGCAGAGTTTTCATTAATCTCTTTTCTTAACAGTGATAGATTTTACTCGATAAATAAATGGCAATATACATGAATGATGTTAATGCTTGCTGATATTGTTACAACAATAAACATAGGACTGACAAAGACACGCGGAGACTTTTATCCCAACTCAGAGAACAAGGACTATGTGTTTTACAATAATGTTGCCAACAACAAAAATACCCTACATACAATATTAATAATGAAGACTTAATTGAAGGCTACAGACTCCAGAGAAGATTCCCACATGCTCGTCTTCAACAATTGCATATTTTCACTTTACCCAGCAACTGCTGAAATGGTAGAATACCAACAAGTCCAAACTGATTAACTGTCTAACTTCTAAAGTTCTAACTATTTCCTTACCCAAAACAAAAGCCTTTGTGGACAACAAAACCCTATGATAACCTTACTGCTCGTTCTATCAGCAGATGACATTATGTACAAATGTTCTGATAGGTTGGCTTGGTCACATAAACCAATTGAAAATCCCAAGCCTCAGAGTAAACCTCAATCAGATCTTTTAGTTGATTACAATACTATAACCGATATGACAGAGTCAGGCTTGTACTGTAGCTAAATCTGAGGTCAGCTATTAACAACGATTCTGACTTAAATTAATAAAGGTAATAGTAAGTGTTGTTTTTGTTATTCCCATAAGCAATGACTTGTATAAATGCTTAATTGCTACCATATAACAGCATTAAGATGCACTGCAGTTCAGAAGAGAGAACTAAATAATATACAAATTCAGTTAAATAAATTCAACTTCTCAAAAACTGGGAATATAGCAAGACCCTAAGGTTAGATGATGTGGCCTGTAGTAATGTTTTTCTTATTCCCAAAAGCAATGACTTATATAAGTGCTTAATTGCTACCGTATAACATTATTAAAATGGACAGACCTCATGTCAGAGCTCGACTGGTCGGGCATGTCAATGTAGTTTCTTTGGATTCAAATTGTGATGCAGGATTGGCCCTTTCCAGCAAAGCTGGGGTTATGGTGGCAGGCCTGTTCGAACCTGTGACCTCCAACAAAGAGGCTTGACAGGCAGATTCACTAACTGATTTCCCTCGATAACAACATTATTTCGATGCACTGCAGTTCAGACTAGAACTAAATAATATGCAAATTCAGTTAAAGAAATTGAACTACTCAAAAGCAGGGGATATAGCAAAGCACTTAGGTGGTGGCCTGTAGTGAAGATTTCCTCAATAAACAATTCTGAAAAAAATTATATGAGAGATTTATCTAAACCTTTAAGTTTTGGGGACTAAGCCAAAAAGTTAGGAAGGAGAGAAAAGGAGTCCCATGCTACAAACTTTATAGATGTCCGGTGAAGACTTATCATTATGCAAACTTAAAATAAAACCCATGAAACACATTATTTTCAAAATACATTTGGTAATAATACAAGGATGAAAGTTTCGGGTGTTTGATTTGGGTTTGTATCTTCTGGTTTCTGTGTTGTTGCCTGTTGATTATCTGGGTAAGTTTTTGGGCTTTGATTTGTATGCAAAGTGGAATCTTTTATGTGGGAACTACTTTTCATAGTTGTTTTTCCAGGCAGTTAGTTATCAGTTGTGTGGCTGGTTTTCAGCTCTGTTGACGCTAGAAATGTTTTGTGTCTATGCTTCCTTGTAATGGGTGAGGGCCATCAACTCTCGTTTAAATAATAAAAAGAACAATAATAGAAGGATGAGGATTTTTACATTGAAAAGAGTTCCTTTCCTCGATAAATAAAATATTCAATGTACTGTTGTGAGGAATTCTATAGTTGAATGGGATTTTATAGTGTGCCTTGAAAATTGCATCTTTTTATATGCTAGATCATAAACAAAGAGTCCTTACTACAAAATGTAAGATTCAATGCCTCATCTGGTCTGATTGAATTCTTATTGTTTACTAATAGTACTAGTCACACATGATACATTTTCAGTAAATTCCGATCTAGTGTTTTCATAGAAACTGCTTATTACATGTTTAGTTGGGCTTTCTTTGTGGTGCTTATCTATTGCTTATGAATTGTCTCCTCTCACGTTTTGACAGGTAGAAAAATGTATTATCTTACATGGGCTCTGCAATATATAAATCTCTTCATGATCAACACGGGTTATATCATTTTAGCAGGACAAGCTTTGAAGGTAGTATTGAATATCCCTGCCACCCCAAGTTGTTGTGGCGCCATTTTTGACATCTGCTATTACTTGAAACATAAAAATTTGAGCCACTCCACATTTATGCAAGGGATATGAATTCCCTTGAAGACAACATATTTGATTGTGCATCCCTAATTTTTACTTATTGAAAGAATAATGATTTGATAGTAATTAGAAATTACTTTCAAAAATTTATTTGAATAGTGATTCGTAAGGAAGAAAGGCCAATTCCATTCCTGATTAGCAAAATATAAATGGATTAAATGGCAACAAGGAGTGACATGGGTAAAAAGTTCAAAATATATTGCATAAATAAGAACAAACACAGACGCACACACTTGCGCGAAATGGATCAATCCGACCAACACGTCTGGTCCATTGCTCAGAAAAACAGGCATTGATTGCATGTCAACATTCAATATTAAAAAACTGAGAGGGATGATATATGTTGATAATCATAAGAGCATATTACATGGATTCGTTACATTTTAACAGACATGTTAAATCATGAAGGATTATGATTCAAATTGATTCTTTGCAGGCAATATACACTTCATACAGTAGTGAGGCCATGTTGAAACTACCATACTGCATCATTATTGCAGGAATTGTTTGTGGTGTGTTTGCATTTGGCATTCCGTACTTATCAGCTCTAAGACTGTGGCTAGGTGTTTCAACTTTCCTCAGTCTTGTCTATATCATTGTTGCGCTGTGGCTATCCATAAAAATGGTACCTCTCACACATAACTTTTGACTTGCATTTTTATGCATGCACACATGATAGACTTGTTTTCACTTTGTAAAATTACCGATTATAAGATGATGGGAATTAATGATTCAAAATACCAGGTACTCATATCATCACTTAAGAATTGAATTTTTTAAAGTCTGGTACAGAGAAAGAATTGGATTTTGTTTTGATATTCTGTTACTCTTGATATTTAGGTATTAATAGCCCAGCAAGGGACTACGGAATTCAAGGTTCAACAACAACCAAAGTTTTTAGCTCAATTGGAGCTGCAGCAAATCTTGTTTTTGCATATAACACAGGGATGCTTCCAGAAATACAGGTTTTTAAGCTTATAGTTTTCTTATGTTTGCAGTATAAAAGATCAACGTTTGCTTCCTTGTTAAATTGGTGAAGTTTATGCAGATTTTTATTTATTTATTTATTACACTCAATGCATTCAGTTTCTTCATAGTATTCTATTTCTAACCATATAATCAGTTTATTTCTTTTTCTTCTTTACCTTCTTTAGCATGACAAATTCAGTAACCTACTGAGATTTTAGTCAAAAATGTTTCAGTCTTATTTTAAAGTATGAATGAAAACATTAATTTAATTAATAAACTGACTTCATAAAATGTGTTATAAAACTATTTATGTTCCTTGTAGGTTGTACACAACAGAAAATAATAGCATTACTTTTTACAGCAAAAAGCATTATAATGCAAAGCACATTTCAGACAAGACATCATTATCAGGGTCAAAGTTGGATCAGAACGACAAAAATGTCAAAAATCCCTCAATTGCAGAGAGCTAAGATTTGATCAAAGATGATACCAATGATGAAGATGCAAGCTTTACACATCCGTACTTCTAAAGACTAAAGTGTCTTTTATTTCCAATTAAAACACTATTCCCAAATCTGGATAGTGAGATGCATTACAGTGTTTGCTCTATTTCACGGAGACATGTCCCACATAGCTTTTTACTCCAGGGAAAAAAAACAAAAAAGCATTCAACTAGAACTTCTATCTGTGATAGTTCTTGTCTTGAAAGGCAATTGGAACTAGTCAGCTTGCTCATCATCTCTCTATGAAACATAATGACAATATTGATTTGTTTTTCTTAAAGTCACTCTATTTGTAGGTAATTGAAGTGTTTTAAAGAATTTCTCAATCCTTTGGATTGATGTGTGTTTTCCTATGAAGTGTGATGCCTTCCACTCGATTTTCGTATGATAAACGATGTAAAGTAAGTTAGGAATTGTTATGTTAGTGCTCACATTTGTAAGCATTTATATTGTGTGGGTTGATATTAGGTGTGTGATGAGATTCTCATTAGCAATATCAAAGGGTTTTAATACTGATACAAATATCGTAAATACATCTATCTGAAAAGTGCCGAGAGATTAATCTCAAAGCATTTATTTTGGATTTTTGTATACCATAATTATTTATAAATTTCATTTCCTTCATGGCATATTTTCCATGACTATTGACAAATGGTGTCAATCTAGATACACTAATGTGTGAGGCTTGAAAAACTATTTGCAGCAAAAAAGGGCTCCAAAATCCACCGTTTAGACAAGATAATATGAGTTTTTGATTGACATTCTAAAATAAGAAGGCTTCTAAGTGACGGTCGAATGGACGTCAAATTTAAGGTTGGAATTAATAGCAAACACACCCACAACATTACAGCCCACCGCCTTGCCCTGCCCTCGGCCCCCGCCTCCCAAGATGCCATTGTAGAACATCTCTTGGCATAATAAGTGCATTGTTGTAACAACTCACTCTATTAGTTATGTGTGAATTAGAATAAGATTGATGAAGAGATACTGGGGGCTTTCAGATGTAATTTGACTCCTCATTTTTAGAAGATCAACATCCTATAAATATATAATCTCTTTATGAAAATTAAAAAACGAAGAATTTCTTTTGTGAAAAGCTCGTATCAATTTCATTCAGTATTAGAGCTTCTAAAGTCTTGTGTTTGTAATGTATTTTTGAAATTAGCCTAGGGGCAGCTCTGCCATTATAGATCGCCCCAATTCATGGTAAAACAAATATATGAGTTTTGTTTATTAGCAGTGAGGTACCTATCTAGTTGTTTTATTTAAGAATCTATTTTTTGTAGGGAAAAGAAAAGGCATGAAAGAAAAGCTTATAAAATAGTACAATCTATTAGAGGAGAATCCTACCATCGCATATAGATTATACATTGAGCCAGCTACATATTAATTGTCTTCTACAATCTGATTGCCCAAGATCTTGTCAACATCGATTCTAAGATTTGCCTGACAAAGAACTTTGCATGTAGAGATCTGTAGTTTCAATGCAGTCATGTGTATTGAAAGTTATGACAAATGATAAGCCCATATAGAATGCAGATCTCAGCCCAGCAGGTTTGGATGAGTTTGCATCAGTCCATGGCTTGGTACTTCTCATGACAGTTTCTATTACAACAAATATATTCGGGAGCCAGAGGTATTATTGCCATCGTCCAGCATGGAGGCATGTATTGCAGGGGGTTCAAGTTCATAACAACCTTCGGGTTTTTATGTATGCTGTATGCAATGGCGAAAAAGTGTAAAATTGATGTGATCACCATCAATTTCATCATGGGAGAAAATATATTGATGGTAGACCATTTCCCAGTAGGTCAAAGAACCTTACATGCTCCTTTGCCTCTATTCTAGATAATGGTGACTAGATGGATCTATAATAAAACCATATGGTATTTCTGCGCACATCCATGTCTCTTCTTTATATTATGTTATCATTTCATGATTTTAGGAGTTTGTGTAGTAAAGTTTAGGTTGTAAATTTAGTTTATAATTCTTTCGTTTGTTGTTTTAGTTTGACGATACGATATAGGTATTTATGAGTCAGAGTTAACAAAGAAAGTGTTTGTCACAATACATATTTGCCTTAAAATAGTTGTCAGTCAAAACTATAAATGTTTGTAAATGTATCTGTTCATACGAGTCTTAGTTTATAGTCATTTCAAGTCTTCTTGTCAAACTTGTTGCGTCCCATCAGAAGAGTAAATAAAAATCAAATATATTATTAGTATACACAGACATGTTATCGGGGTACCTGATGTTCTTGTGTTGAATTTGTCAATTTTTGTGGGGCGGTTTTACAAATTAAACATGACATGCAGTCAAATTTCATGATCAAATTTGCTGAGTGAGCAACATCACATTGGAGGATGAAGGCAACAGAGGAAGAAGGTTGATCAATGACCTCTCTTCAGTCACTAGTGATGGGGCCGCACAAACGATTTAGTGGCACAACTTGTTCATATTTTTGTATGTATGTGAGCATATATGGTGTGATGTAAAACTATTACAAACAAATGAATAGGAGAGCAATAGTCTATTGTGTATTTTTGTTGCGTACTTCTGCAGCAGTTGGCCAGTGAGAAGCTCAGCACTCACTAGAAGTGAAAGCGGGAACTGTTGAGTTCTCGTATGTAGGTGATCGTTGGAAGTATGTGGTTGGCCAATGAAAAGCTCACCAATCACTGGAAAAGAAAGCGTAAGCAGTTGTGCTTCCGTATGTAGATGATCACGTGTAACAGATATCCCGAGCAGCGGAGTGCAGACCTATAGCATGTACGGACATGTGTTTTTGTGTCAACTCTGTGGTGTG
This sequence comes from Taxus wallichiana var. yunnanensis, assembly GCA_018340775.1. Taxonomy (NCBI): domain Eukaryota; kingdom Viridiplantae; phylum Streptophyta; class Pinopsida; order Cupressales; family Taxaceae; genus Taxus; species Taxus wallichiana. The sequence continues at coordinate 351,253,811 of CM031242.1, read as the reverse complement.
GTTTCTCCCCATGTTCGCACTAAGAGGGAATGTTGGGAATTTTTATGTTAGTGCTCACATTTGTAAGCAATTATATTTTGTGTGTTGATATTAGGTGTGTGATGAGATTCTCATTAGTAGTATCAAAGGTTTTAATATAAGTAAGTTGGTGTAACATCTCACTACATTAGTTGTGTGAATTACAATAAGATTGATGAAGAGATATTGGGGATTTCGGATATAATTTGACTCCTTATTTTTAGGAGATCAACATCCTATAAATATGTAATCTCTTTATAAAAATTAATAAACGGAAGATTTCTTGTGTCAACTTCAAAGTATATATTTTATTGCTGGATAACACTATTTCAATATATAAAAAAATGCAAAAAGAAATTAGCTCTCTTGTCAGCCTCGAGATATATCTCAAGAGTCTTTTGGAGAAAATGTATGTAAAAATATTCTATGACCTAATCGTGATTGAACCACATGTATTGTGATAAAAGTCAGCAGAGTTTGTCCAGTACAAAATTTGTTAAAGATTTCATTATCTTAAATGCACAAACAACACTACATGAAATGTCTTGGCTACAACCCATAAAAGAAGGCTATCACAATGAAGCTTACTGTATGAAACCATCTTTTACTCCCATGTTATGGTATTCATCTCTACTAAGAATAAAGCGACGAGAACAGTAGACGGTGATCAGCTCATGAGGCTAATAATCTTTAAAATAATATGAGGAATTAGAATTTTTTAAAATCTTTTGGCAGTGTTTAGTGATTTTGATTATATCTTATGATACAGTACCCTTGATGAGAATCTAGAGAAAACAGGCATGGTACAGAAGTTTGGCTTGCTTTACCATTTTCCTGCAAGCTTACACTGCTGCCTGTTGGGGTATAATATCTGCAGGTGAAAATGATGTATGCTTCGAAAACATGCAATATCAGTCATGCTTCAGTCAATTAAAATAAAGCTTCAAAACTTAGTGTCATCTTCATACTCAGGCTTCAATCAGCCAAGAACCTCTATTGAACATAAAAATTTCACTAAGTAAACTTACTGGCGTGTTAACAATTGGGAAATTACAGAAATACACCAGAATGAGCTACTGCCTAAGCAAGTTCCTTCAGGAGAGTATCCCACTGGTAGACAGGTGATTCTATATAATGCAGAGTGATATATTTACTACTTTGCACTACAGACCTTTTGGTTATTCTAGGTAAGTTCATTCAACATCAACTAAGATCTTGAGGTTCTACACTTTTTTAGTAGCTGATCATAAATTAAGACCTTTCCAGAATGTATATGCCTCATTGGTGAGAGTGAAGAGACACTTTTTAAAACCAACTTTAGCTGTTTACATTACATTTGTGTTGGATTCAAACTAAAATGCAAAAATGTCCTTATCAATGGAATTGAGAGTGAAAAATTTAACTAGTTCAAAGTTCAGTCTAGAGCTACATGGATGTTTAGGAGTAAAATAAGAGCTACATGGACCTTTAGAAGTACATTGAATCATGTAATAAATGGTTTCCGACATGTGTTTTTGCTAAAAGACAATGTTGAATGTTTGGATTTCACTGATATGTATAACTCACATCTCATGTGCAGCTTTAGGGGGATGCGCAAATTCGGTTTCCACACTGTCTTAGTAGTTAATTTAGGGTGATAAGTCTGCTTTTGTAATAATAATAACAATACCATTGGTTTGGATGTTGATTTCTGTCACAACTTGCACAACATGCTCTGCTTCTACCAGGACACAACAGTCAATCAAAACAGAAACTTTGCATTCATTTATTTATGTGGATATTGTATCTTGGTTATGAGAATCCATTTTGATTGAAGGTTTCCCTAGATGAAGCTCCAACACATTGTTAATTAAACCATGCTTTCACATGTTTCAGTTCAACTACCTTGTATAGATAAATACCTGATTCTGACTGAGATTCTACTGCTTCCAAACACTCTTAGTTTGTGTAGTTATTCATTATGGCCTCAAAGCTCAGTTATTACTTTGAGAAAAATTAATATCCATAGTATAGCAAATGTTTCAAAAATCAAGTAACAGGTGCATATTCCATTACAAATTATCCTAATATGTTTTTTCTTTTCTTATTGTTGTTTGACAGGCTACAGTAAAACGTCCTTACATAAAGAACACGCAGAAAGCCCTGGCCTTCCAATTCACAGTAGGAAGTGTTTTGTTATATGCAGTTACCTTTGCAGGATACTGGGCATATGGTTCATCAACCGCATCATATTTGCTGAACAGTGTACAGGGGCCCAAGTGGGTTAAAACTATGGCAAATGCTGCTGCTTTTCTGCAGACTGTGATAGCCCTACATGTACTGAATTAAACCTTTTACTTAATGTCAGAAAAATGTTTTCACAATGCGGGTATTAACAGGATATCTCACATGGGTTATTTTCTGTAAATTGGCTAATTTTCACTAAATTATGAAAATGAGATTCACCGGTGCAGAGGTAAAGATTCTCTAGGAAAGATTTAATATCAAATGCATATATAAGGGGTTAAGGTAGCTTTAGAGCTGGGATGCAGGCCTTGTGTTGTGGGGGGGTTTTCAACCTAAATGAAAAGCTTGAAATAAAAGGAAACCAACTTTTATCAGACTTTAACACCTGAAACCTCACATATTAGATTTTTGCTGGAATTTAGAAGTACCAACATAAATTTTCCGTCATTTTTATTAGTTAAAATGTGAAAATTGTGTATTTTTTTAAATGGAAAGATTTACCTCTATACAAAAACATTTTCCATCCCTCATAATTCTGCCTCATATTGACATACATTAGGGTTGTGGTTGCAGATATTTGCAAGCCCAATGTACGAATATTTGGACACACGGTTGGGAAGAAGCAATGAAAGCATGTATTCTGTATACAATTGGAGTGTGAGGTTGGTGGGAAGAGGGACTTACCTCACTATCAATACATTTGTAGCTGCGCTGCTTCCATTTTTGGGAGATTTTATGAATCTAACAGGCGCAATAAGCACTTTTCCATTGACATTTGTGTTGGCAAATCACATGTACATCAAAGTGAAGGGGAAGAAACTGAACGCATTGCAGAAGTCATGGCATTGGGCGAACGTTTGGGTATTTTTTTCTCCTGTCAGTGGCGGCAGCCGCAGCAGCACTTCGATTTATTATCCTCGATTCCAAAACTTACAGTATCTTTGCCGATCTCTGATCATAACAACAATTTTGAGTAGGCTATAATTCTTCAAATTTTTATTTGTTTTGAAGTTGGCACAAAATGCCGATCTCTGATCATAACAACATTTTTGAGTATGTTGTATAATTCTTCAAATTATTATTTGTTTTGGAGTTGGCACAAAATGATCACAACTTAGGGTTATTATTACTCCCTGCGAGCGATCGATTCATCTTCTCGTCTTATTGCCAAGAGATACTATGATCGATATTCTAATCATAGTGCCCAATCAAATTGATTTTTTTAGTTTGGTAATTTTGGAAATTCCAAACGTGTGTATTTTTTTTAAATATTGAACAAAGGTTTATATAAAGTAACAGCCAATAAAATTTCAATAGAGTAATCTAAAATGAGAAGTCCAAGGCCATGATCTAGCAAATCCTGTAGAAGTTGATGAATTTTGATAAGTGATAAAACAAAAAATAGTACATATAAATGTGAGCATGCTATAATTTGTAGTTAAAATAAGTGTTATATGACTCACACCACATCCACTTACAAGGGCAAGTTAATATAGTGTACTATGTCTAAAAGGAATTGTATGTCAATCTAATCAAGAATTGTAGTCAAGCCTAGAGTTGGAATAAGTGGTGATACTAAAGCCAACAATATTTACAAATTCACAAATTAATGAATTCAAATTCAATTTTGAGGCTCAATGAAGCGGAAAGGATGTAGTAAACATGTAAAAATGATTTCAATGAATTATTATATTCACATTAGAAAGGAAAATTAAGAAAACAAGATTGTGTGGTTGTATGAGTAATTTTTTTACATGAGAATAGCTCTACAATGGGTATCAAGAGATTGCGCGAGAAGAACCATTGAGTCATTAATACTTCTATGAAACTTATATTGAAGAAAATAACAAGCTATGTGATAAAAGATGATAATAGGAGTAGATCTAACTTACCATGCCATCTCAAATATTATCATCAAAGTCACCAACACTTGCATCAAAGATCTTGTACATTCCAATTTGACACTTATTTCCCAACATAGACAACAAGTTAACATCCAAGTTAATGTATTTTGATGGTTTAACCATTGGAGGATGACCAAAAAGCAATTGACTAGATAGTGTTATTGTCATTGCAATTGACCTTATTTTTAATATAGATTTATATGGAAATTATAGTGATATATACAATATTACTTATGTGCACAACTTGAAAGCAAATACAAAAACTTCATGATTTAAAATGTGTTTGGCTAGTATATGTGGTTGTTAAATATGCAAATTGAATGTGAGTGTTATAGGTGTAGAAAAACAAATAATAAAGAACAAAGTATTCTCTGAGCCTTTAATGGGTTTCGTTTGTGACGCTTATGCGCTATAGACCCAACACTTACAAAAATGAGGGGGAAAATGTAAGTGTCATAAAAGGTCATTAACTTGGTGGACTACACAATGACATTACAATGATGTGAAAATTACTTCATAGCAATGCAAGATGGATGCTAAAAGCTATCCCATGTTTCTAGTTCACAAATCCCAAGCAACATAAGGGAAACACTTAAAATTGTTTCCTTTTGCAAATATATGTTAGCCTTTATTTGTTTCAAAAATAGGAACACACAAATTGCATATGTGGTTTTTGTTTTTTTGTCCTGGAATTATCAACATAGAAATGAAATATTGCAAAACAATGAAAAGCAAAGAGAAAACAATTTTTTATGAAACCATGAATTGTTTTCTTGTTGTGGCATGCAACTATGTAAATAGGTTTTCTTGATAATGGGAACATAAATGTTAGGTCAGTGATATGGGAGGCTCCCCAACCGGGATGGATAAAAATGAATTTTGATGGAGCATCTAAAGGAAATCCAGGTAAAGTTGGATATGGGTGTGTTTTTAGAAATTCGAAGCCGACTAATTCTAAATGAGATCAAAGTAAATGATGTAAATGTAATATGAACAAGAGTAAATGAGACGAAATTTTGTAATGATTGTTATAAACATCTTATACACCTTGAATGGTGCCAAAATAACTAAGGTGCTTAATATGATTATATAACAAATAAAAATAAAGTAGTGTCTCATTGGTGATCATTCATTTTATTAAATGGGAAACTTGCAATATTTAAGGAATGAGCATATGTCTCGTACTCCGAATTGTGGTGTAAATAATGATGTTTAATGAATAGACTTAACAAAAAGGGAAATGTGAATTAATTTATCCATGTACCTTGTGGGCAAAGCCCTCTCTTCTTAATTCCCTCTTGTGGTCTCTTTTCATATGGTGTCATGCTCGTTTGAGCAAATGGGTGTTGGTTATTGTTATCTTATTCCTTGATTGCGCGTTTGAATGAATATTATTTCCCTTAACCCATGTTTAATACAAAGGATTTAATTGAATATAGTGCAAACCATGAGATATGCATAGTGATGGTCAAAGACCTCACTCTCCCTCCTTGTTCTTATAAGTTCTTGTTTTATCTTTCCATCATTTGATGGGATGTACATGTTTTATTGCTCATTTGAGTAGTAATGTGGTTTTCTTATATGTCGTGTACTTTTTAGTACTCATTGTGGGACTAACAAGTGTTTTGTGTGTATGGGGGAAGGTAGGGTCATTATGGAGGAATAAGTAATGGTAAAACCAAAGTAAACCTTATGTGAACTTAAGGAGGAACCAAAGGTATGTGGGATTTGTTCTAGTGGAGGGATAAGTGGGTTTTGAATAAACTAGGTGGAGGGATAAGTGGCATGAATTTTATTTTATTGGAGGAACCAAAAACTTACGCCCCATACCTTAGTGGAGTGATAAGTGGTTTGGAATGTCCCTAGTTCCCCTTGCAAGCCCTTTGAAGGCTTGATAGTGCATATAAATGTTATCTGAATGTTCCTAGTTCCCTCTTTCAAGCCTCGTATGATGGCTTGATATTGTGATACATATATGATGAAATGTTATTTTCACACTCTCTTAATTGCTAATCTATTGTGGATTTAATTGGTTTCTCATTGGAATGCGTGTGCATTGTATTGATGAGTTTTGTTTCTTGTATGCGTGTATGTTGGGGACTTGCATTGCCAAAGGTGGAGGGATAAGTGTTATTATGGTGTATGGGGTTTCTTATTTATTTTGGGAGGAAACAAAGGTTGGTGAGACTAGTCTTAGTGGAGGGATAAGTGTGTTTTCATGCACGGTTACATGACTTATTTAGAGGAACCAAAGGCTAGTCTCCCTTCCTTAGTGGAGGGATAAGTGGAAGTATTGGCACCATTTCCCCTTGACAAGCTATTTTATGGCTTGGTAGTATTATACCTTTTTCCTTTCTAATGTTTAGTTGACATCATCATCTCCTTGTTTTGGAGATACATGCGAAGTGACGCATGTTGTGTTTTGTTTAGGCATTGTGTTGTTATTATGTGGGCCCAAGTGATAGAGTAAGTGTTGTTGATAAGATTTTAAGTTTAAAAAATTATTCATGTTTTGGTTGTGTTGCTAGCATGGGCGTTACATAATTCACAATTGATTTGTAATAGGATAGTTGTAACAACATCCATTTGTCAATTGTCAGAGTTGGATCTATATCTAAGTTTCATCAGGAATGTGTATTCAATAAAGCCACCATGAATGTAGAAGCTAGTTTTACATTCATGAGAGGTTGAATGCTTCAAATTTTAGGTAGTTTATAAACATGTTATTGTAAAATTGGAAGTTGTTTGTCAATTTATCAATAGATATAAGATATTGTGAGTTAATAAAAGTGAAGTTGTTAAAGACCCGTGTTGATAATTCTTAATTAGTTTCACATCAAATATAAGGGGAGATAAAGGGCCACTCTCACCCAAGGAGGAGAAATATTTCTTGGTATGTCTATTAGTAAGTTTAATTTTCTTCATTTTGTATTTAAATAAATTGTAGAACTATGTAAATAGGAAAATTGGTTTGAATTTCATTCGGTTATGTTATGTGTTTAAATTAACGATTTATGGTAGTTCTGATATTTCAATATTTATGCATTCTTGAATGTATTCAAATGACATTTTCTTTAACTTAGTTTAATAATATTGTTCAACATATTTCATCATGTTACCTATAATAGATAGATTTGGATGTTGCGTATGGGATTCATATAATTAAACTAAAGTGGAAGATACAATGATCCTCAACACTTTTTGGTGTTGTTTTCGGATAGGTATCAATAGGTATCATTGAGCTAGGATGTTGTGAGATTTTTACTTTGTAAGTTTCCATGAAGAATGATGATTCCTTACTTCCTTAAATGATCCAAACACTTGCATGTAATACTAGGTAGGCCTTGTGAGCTCAATGAAGTAAGTGGGATTGGGAAACTCCCGCAATCTGTTAGTTTGAGGGAAATATTGACTTAACAATGCCTTTAGCTTCTCTTTAGTTGAATTTACGATGTTAAAAAAATTAGTTCATGTGTAGGCTTAGAGATTCAAAAGGAAGATTCATTAAAAATAATTCCCCAAGAATCAAAATATAGGTTCAAAAATTGAGGTTGTCCCACAAGAACAAATGGAAGGAGTATAAGATGAAACCCCTCCACGAGGAAGAACATTCACATACCTCATTGCAATAAATCATGAAGAGAAAGCTCCCATGAAGAATACTTCTCCATCAATATTGTGTACCTTTAGAGGAATAACTTTAGAGGACTCTGATCGGTTCTTATTTGAGTTTAATTCCTATACAAAACTTATGACTATATTACAAACAACCAAAAGCTAAAACTATTCCCTTAGACCCTCAAGGACTCAACCATGCCTTGGATTATAGGCTTTCCTCATAACTCCATTAATAACTGGGATAAAATGGAAACAGTTTTTCTAGACAAATATGAAGATTATTATAGGGTTTGAGACTGGAAAGAGGAACTTTTTAGGATGACCCATAAGGAAGAGAAAATCCTTGAGGATTATCTTGATAGATACCTCTTTTCCATAAACAATGTGGCAATGAAATAGACCAAGAGTTGAGAAAGACTATATTTCTAAGAGGATTGGATGATGAATCCAGAGATGCTCTAAACTTAATGGGTAGAGGAGATGTGAACAAACTAGGACTTAGAGATATTTATGATCTCTATAAAAACTATTCAAGGAATATACCAAGATTCTAAAAGAACAAATAAAGGAAAACAAGTAGTGAAGTGATCTAATTGATGGAAGAGTATACTAACCCAAAAACAAACATCCTAGTGCATTTAACCACTTCTATAGACAAGGTATGCAAGTAAAAACCAAGGCTTCATAACCTTTATCAATTTATTTCCCTAGGTACAAAGATAAACATGCACTTAAGGATTGTCTCTGGATAAGGAAAATATAAATGGTATATATGATCTAAACCACTCCACCATTAAGTGCAACCTACTTCCAGCTATTAAAGATCATGTAAAGAAAGGAAACTACTATGAAGCAGAACTTAATTGTGTAAGTTAAAGACAAGGTGGTAGTTTCCCCTTAAACCAAAATTTTGTTCCTAGGAATCAATGGAACACAAATCAATGGAATGTACATTGGCATATTCCACAACCTTAGAGTCAATACATCCCTAAATAATGGAGTAATCCACTATGAGAAAACCAATATCAAAAACTATGGATGCCTCAACAATATAAAAACAATGGCCACCCCAACAAAACTATAAGTAACAAAGTTATCAACAAACATTCCAAGGATAAAGACACATTCAAAATATGGAAAACCAATAGCAATCCCTTATTCCTAGACCTTCCCCATCACCTACCACATCAACTAGAGCAGGTGAACTAACCACAATTTCTTACTCAACCTATGGCCAATCCAAAAGTGTGAAACAAGGACCCCATTTATATACCACATAATCATAAAATTCTTCCAACATTAATGACATTAGTTATGCTAATGTACATATTCAATTAGGAAAGATTCTTCCACATCCTCCTTCACCAGTCATTGAGGAAATATCTAAAGAAAAAGAATAATTAGAAGAGACAATTCCTAATATAGCTTTGAAAAATGAATAACATGCAAAAACCTCTTATTTACCAACTATACAATTTCCAAAAAGATTGAGAGAAATTTAAGAAAATCAACATCATCATAAGATTTATGAATTTGAGCTCATACAAGAACTAAAATTCCTTAGTATTAGAATCATTATAATACAAGAAATCATAGATGTTCTTGAGATTAATAGGATTATTAGAGAACTATGCATTAAAACTCTAGGAAAAAAAAATAGTATCCTAAGACCATTCAAGTAGATGGAAAGTTGGATGAACATTTAGTAGGGAAGCTTCTTTCTCCCAAGTATGAAAACTTAGGAAGTATTTTGGTTACTATTTCTATTTTCAATATTAATATACCTAATGTTCTTTTGGACCTAGGATCTACCATTAATATCATGACTGATGATATGCTTTCAGATTTGTCATTAAACAATATACAACCAACTACCATAATCTTACAAATGGCTGACTGGACCATTGCAAAGCCAAAAGAAATTATAGAAGATGTTGCGGTGATAATTAAATCCTAAGATTACCCTATAAACTTCTTGATATTAAAATCCTTAGACTCAAAAGAAAGGTTATTCTTAAATTTTAGGCGGACCTTGGCTTCTACAATTGATGCCTTCATAGGTTGTAGGTTTGGGGACATGACTATTTCAAATGTACTAAATGCAAATGAAAATTTCTTTGTACCCACATGTCAAACCTTCATTTATAGAAAACTATTTATGGGTAGATGATCTTGATGAAACTAGAATTGGGGAAGCATTTCTTCCCTGACAGCTTATCACGATCTAGAGACATGTAGATGAGTTGAACAAATATCATGAGGAAGAAGATGCTACAAAACTATGGACTGTGGCATCCTCTCTCCACCCTTACTATGCATTTGAAGGAGAAAATACTAGTGATGACATGATAATGTTGCATAAATTATAACCCCATGTTTTTCCATTAAATTAATTAATGAGTGACTCTTTGTTGATTCCAAACTACCTAAAAACTAAACAAGTTGAAGTTTAACCAAGAAAACCATTGAACATTAATAGTTGGGTGGTGGATGTAGATTAGGTAAGACTATTTAAATTCCTCGGACCCCATTTTGAATCCTTTATGTGGGAATACACGACATGAGATGAATTCACCCTAACATATTTACTCACCATATTTACATGGATAATGTCAAACTAGTAAGACAACTCCAAAGGAGAATAAAAAGTACCTCCATGTTTATATAAAGTCATTGATTCTCTTCATTAATATTTTCCACCCGCAAGGATAGGTTTTGGAATTGATGAACATAATCCTTGAATGATCCTTTTGTGTCAAAATTTCTAATTAGCTAAAGTAATTCTCTGACACACTAGAACTATAGTGCAATTGCAACTCTTCGGTAAATATTTTCCATGTAACATTGAGACCACTCTTTTCCTTTGAGCACATAACCATCGATACCAAATGAATTGGTCAAGTTTGAGATACAAGGATGCCATGGTCACCTTTTGTCCCGATGGGATCTAATGTAGATCAAAGAAATTATCCATTTGGTTAATCCAATTGAGTGGATCCTTTCCATCAAACTTACGCATTTCCACTTTTGGCATCATGTTACGGGCTTGCAAAGTGTTTGTATTTAGATTGGGCATGCTCGAAGATCCACCCTGACTATTTTTTCCATTACTTTGACCTGAAGATCCACCTTGGTTGATATGAGTATGATTGAATTGTGGTTTTTTGGTTGGAAAATTTGTTATTGAGGACAATCAACCGTTTTATAGGACAATAGTCTCTCCTATTTAATGGGAGGTTCCCTTATTCATCCAAAATTTGAATCTCTAAATATTTATAAATTTGACGACTAATCAATTCTTGATGAGCATATTGGCAACCTTGAGTGGATTCATAGTTTTCAATACAGAAGATAAACTAAGAAATGGGAATGTAGGAATTACACCAGCAAGACTAGGGTAAGACAAGCTGATAAGAGAAACACAATTATAGCTAACCAATAGGTCAAGGATAAGTGAATCCTCCTAGGTTTTCCAAGTTTACCAACTAGTTGTATGGATGAAGGAAAGAAGAAGCAACACTTTTAAATAAGAAGATTATAGATCTTTATCCTACTCATGCATGCAAATGAAACTAAAGAACATGTGTGTTTGCATAAATGAAAAATTCACAACATATAAAATGTAGATTGAATCAAAGTTCAACACATTTTACTCCATGAATCAGAACACAAAGTTTCATATTTCAAATAGAACAAACAACACATTAACCAAATTAAGGAAGAGAAATGGAAAGAACTTGAATGGAGAAAAGAGGGTTTTCTTCTGTATTGCTCAAAATTTGTATATTTACATCCAAATGCACCAATATCCAACCCCTTTTACAAAGGAAATGAATCCTTATATAGGATAAGGGGAGGATGTAACTACCTTTTCTAACTAATTGTTCTAATTAAGTGTTAAAACACTTAATTACTTGATTACATAAATTGGATTTATTTTACAATTTTTCTTATTTTGAATATAATAAATCCAACTTCAAAATAGAACAACTAGTAGACTAAGAACTGAAAGAAGAGGGAATGGTAGGAACAATGAGGCCAATACTTTGAGTTTGAGTACATAAATTCTGAATTTGGTGACCGCATGACAGAGATTTCTAAATCCTTTGGAATGATGGTTTTGAAATATTGGTCACCATCTACCCGTGGCATGTTCCATTTCTTTAGCAATTCCACCATTTTGCACCAGTCCCTTTGTTTCCTCTATAACAACATTATTGAGTTCAAAAAGTTCTTCCATCTTGTCCTTGTTGACCAATTCTTCTTTGAATAACTCCTCCTTGATGAGTGATTTGAATTTTTCCTTAATTTGATCAACTGGATTCTTTTCTCTTTGAATTTTCCTTAAAGAGTTGACAACGAAGAGCTTGCAAATCTGTGAATATCTCAACCTTCAATGATTCACCCTTTTGGAAAACATTATTTAGTTCGGTGACAACATTATTAAGTCCCAGGAAAAATTCGGGCCGCGGGCCTGCCAAGGAAAATTTTCCCCAAAATTTTAATGCTAGTGAAGAAAACTTCAGAAGGCCATAACTTTTGATAGAAAGCTCAGTTTTGGGAAAACGAGGACTTTCTAGAAATATCTCAATGCCCTATTTGCATTGGAATCATAAATTTTAGATTTTGATAAAGTTTAAGGGGTCAATTTTAAGAAAACGGCTGCCAGACTTTTTATAAGCAAACTGGTAAATTTTAACTTATAATTTTTTTCAATTTGATCTTCTTCTTCACTCAACATGCCAAACAAACATGGAGAATTATTCTAAGAAGGATTTAGGATGCATTTGGAGGGTAATTTTGCTTGATTGATTTCCAATTTGAATTTTCCAACAATTGATGAAAAATGACTACAAAAGGTTTGGGCCCAATTTTACAATGTTTAAAATTATTTCCTTAGTGTTTTTTTGTAAGATTGAGTGCATTTATATCATAACATCCTAAATTTTAATGTTTTCATGTTGATTATTGGTTGCAGGTTCGAACTATTCATTTTAGATGAATTAATTGCTAGTTTTAAATTTTACGACAGAGAGATCAATTTCTAAAGGATCATTTATGGATTTCATCATTCAAGTATGGAAATTTCATTTATATTCTAGTCTAATACATTTAAGTGATTTAACAAACCATTTAAAAGCTAAAATGTAAAGTCCAGGTTTCAATTTTGTCATATTTTAAAAAGGAAAAGGTAATGTAATTCCTTCATACGTATTTTTTTCTTTCAAACAGAGATTTCAATAACATTTAAAAATCAGATTTAAATGCAAAAATGCAAATGAAGAAAGGTATTTCAATCCTTTATTGATTCCAAATACAATTTTACATCTTCTTTATTTTATTCCTTCCAAAATCATTTATTAATTATATAGCAGAATATTACATTTTCTTTCACATTCTTTAAAAGCAAAAACATAGTCTGTCTCTTTTCATTTCACTTTACAAATTGCACAATCCATACAACATCTTTCCATTTCCAAAACATTTACAATTTCATCCACTTCAAAGTGGGAAAGGTTACAAAAGAATTTATTTCACAAGGTACTGTCAAATTGTATTTTCCTCTGCTCTCAGAACAACAACATGTAAGTTCCTTTTTCTTCCAATTTGATCGCAATAAAAGTGGGGGAAAGGCAATGCTCTCCACCCAACCAAGAAATCCAATGAAGAGGAGAATCCATCCTTCTTCATTGGCCCCCGAGCCCTAACCACAATGCAATAGAAGGTGTATTTCAACTCATGGCAACAATAGGCTTCCACAAACACATAACATTCTTTCAACATGCACATTTCAAATTAAAAACACAGTCAAAACAGAAAAAATTTACAACTGCATTCAAGCATTAAGACATTAACTCGGATTCATCATGTAAGCCAAAGGAGCAAGAGCTATGGGGGAAGCTTCTTATACCTCCCAATGGGAATTGGGAATCCACTTGTAACGAATCGCCATATGATTCATCACACATATCCTTATGCCCCCACAAATTTCCTTATGCCCCCACAAAAGTAATAAATGCCATTTATTTATTTTCCATGGTGGATCCCAAACCCAAACTCCCTCCACAAGAATTCTGATGCCACTAGAATTCCCTTATTCCCCCACATGGATTCCCCATAGCCTTCTCCTACACCATTCCTATGGCAGTCTACCCAAACAGCCAATAAGCACACAAAACATTCACCATTCACACAAACACAAAAAGAAATAACAACATAAATGAAGAGCTAAGCTCCTACCTCTCCATGGTAGATTTGTTCCAAAACAACAAGCTTTCAAAGTCAAATATACAGTCCCAAAATCAGCAACCAACAAGCATGCAAATTTCTCCAATCTCCTTCCAAAAGCAAGAGCTCCAATCAACAAGAAAATTCACCCCAAGGAAGCATGCAAAATGTTTCAACAACCCAAAACAAAGCAAAGAGTTTCAATTTTATAGAAGAGGGAAGAGAAGAGGATGAGGTGGATCCATGTAGGATGCCACATCACACATCCTCAACTCCAACACAAAAGTCAATTTCATTCTCCAATGCACAATTAAGAGGTGGGTGAATAATATGATAAATAAACTTACACACTCCAAAAAGCCCACACCCCAAAGGACTAAATTTAATAAAATGTAAGAAGAGTGCAATTAAAACATGCAACTTGATTTATAAAAATGCATTAAAAGGGTCTAAAATCAACCCTCCAACCATAGGTATGGTTGGTAAATAACATTAAGAGGTATGAGACAAGTTTTACTTGTCCCACAAGCCTCCAAAAATAGCCTCCAAGGACAAATTCGAATTTCCAAGGAGGTGGAGTGTTTCATACTCCAAAATCTGACTTACACAACTCTTACACATACTTACACATCACTTACAACCTTACTTACACACACCTTACAACATTTAACACAAGGGTCAACAACTTTAATAATTACTTTCTTATGTCCCAATTTAATTAATTAACTTTTAACCATATGTTTTCTCACATTAATCTACCACAATTTAATTAAATAAAAGAAAGGGACACATCACTAATAAAATACATACAACAATAATAAAAAGGAACCACATTAATAAAATACACAAAACCCCTTGGTCACATTCAAAGGTGATCCCCCATGGGAATCCCTAACACTAACAAACACACACACAAACAAAACTAGTTGCCATGGTGACCTTGTTGAATTCATCTAGAATTCCAATGTGGTTGGTCTCTAATCCCCCGATGTTTGTTGTGATATTTTAACCTGCAAAACACAAATACCTCCTTGACCTCATGGCCATATCGGAACATCTAAAATGGATATAAATCTAATTCTAAAATCATCTATATAAATGAATCACAACAACATCAAAGTAAAAACTATATCATTTGTAATTTAATTAACAACTATATCATCATCATATAATGTCCATTTTCTAGGTCTACTCACAATATCCAAAATCACATGCCCGAAAAACATTCATAATATATCCATGTCAAATAGTACATCATCATACACATATGAGTGTCTCTAATAATCATCATGCATCATGACCAAATCAAGATCATAATAATCCATGATCAAATATCTACCATCATACTAAATCAAAACCATAATAATGTCTATAATGTAATCAACAGTATCAAGATCATTATCAAAAGGTGTCAAAGGGAAGTGGGCACTACATTTCCCTCCCCTTAGAATCAACTTCTTCCTGGAAGTCACTGGAAAAAATGTGGAAACTAAACTCGTAATAAGATAACATCCTCCCATGTAGCTGCAGTCTCATCATATCTGTCCCACTGCACCTGAACTTGATCAACATCTTTTCCTCGAAGGCCTAGGGTCCTGTGATCTATGATGTGAAAAGGTTCCACCATCACCTGCCCTTGATCCTGCACCTGCAAGGATGTCTAATGTAATACATGAGAAGGATCTGTAACATATCTCCTGATAATAGCTGAAACATGAAAAACATCACGTATGCAATACAAGGTGGTGGAAATGCTAGATGGTAGGCCAAAGGGCTGATACATGTGCAAGATCTCAAAAGGACCAACAAATCTAGGAGCTAACTTAGAACTTTTCCATAATGGATAGGGCTCTTATGTGGCCTGAAATGAAGGAACACCTTCATGCCCATATCAAAACTACAGTCGGTCCTATGTTGATCTACATACTTGTTTTGTTTGTCTTGTGCCTCCTGTAATCTCTGCTTGATCAATACCACCTACTACTCCATGTCCTACAACAAAGCTGGTCCAAGAGAAACCCTATCCTCCAGCTTGTCCCAGCTAAGAGGTGTCCTACACTCTCTACCATACAAATCCTGAAAAGGAGCCATGCCATAGAACTCTGAAAACTATTATTGTAGGCAAACTCCACCAAATACATGTACTCCTCCCATTTAGATGTTGATCCATCACATTCATCATGAGCATGTCCTCTAAAATCTAATTCACCCACTCGGTCACCATCTATCTGTCTCAGGTGATATGGTGTGCTGAAATTGATTCTCATCCCAAGGGCATGCTTTGCATGGTAGTCCAAAATGGGAAGTGTACAAAGGATCGCATCACTAATGATCTTCCAAAAATCCCGCGTAACTTTGACAATCTCATCCAAGTATACCCGTGCTTTATTTATCTAGTTGTATAAGTGGTCTTCATCGGAGAAAAGTGAGCCACTTTTGTCGGTTTATCAATCGTTACCATGATGGCATCATGGTGATATCTCGACATCGGTAGCCCAACAATGAAATCCATGGAAATGGTGTCCCACTTGCACTCCGGTATGGCGTGAGAAAAAAAAGACAACTAGATGCTGATGCTCAACCTTAACTCTTTGGCACTCTAAACATTGTGACACAAACTAGGCCACATTTCTCCAAAGTCCTCTCCATGATACTGGCTGTCTCAGGTGGTGTGCATCTTCTTCACCTTGGGATGGGCTAAATAGGGTGCATGATGTGCCTCCACCAAGATGTCTGCCTCAAGCCTCCATCTCTGGGAACATAAATCCGGCCTCTGTGCCTGAGAAGACCATCTGTCTCTAAGGAAAAACCATAAAACTTCCCCTCGAGGGGTCTCTGAGACTCGATCTCTGCTCGAACTGCAATGTAGAAGTTGTCAAGAGGAAGCTGCTAAAGAATCATGCTCTGCAAATCTATGCTCATTGAGGTGGCCATAGCCACATGTCTTCATCTACTGAGAGTGTTTGCTACCACATTCTCCTTCCCCTTCACATGCTCTATCTCCATATCATACTCACAAAGTAACTCCATCCAACACCGCTGACGAGTGTTGAGATTGGGCTGCGTGAAGAGGTGGCGAAGACTCAAGTGATCTGTCCTGAGTGTGAATCTTTGACCAAGAAGAAAGTGTCTCCATCGAACTAAGGCATGCACAACTACCGCAAGCTCAAGATCATGAGTCAGATAATTAAGCTCGTAATCTTTGAGTTTGTGAGACTCAAAAGCCACTACTCTACCCTCCTGCATCAACACACCTCCAAGCCTTACTAAGGAAGCATCCGTGCAAACAAAGAACTCACCATGTGGATCCAAAACTACAAGAATAGGTGTTGTAGTGAGACATTCCTTCAGTGTCCTGAAGGCTTGCTCACATCTATTTGACCAAACAAACTTCTTCCCTTTCCTCTAAAGGGAAGTGATAGGGTGTGCAATCCGAGAGAAGTCCTGAACAAATCTTTGGTAGTAACCTGCTAATCCCATGAAGCTACACACCTCGGTCACCAGTGGGTGCTAGCCAATCCATAATGGCTCTAATCTTGGAAGGATCGATGACGATACCTTCCCCAGAAATGATATGACCCAAGTATTGTACCTCTATCTAAAAGAAATCACACTTCTCCAAGTTCCCGTAAAGTTGTTTCTCACGAAGACACTGAAGAACTGGCGAAGGTGCCCCTCGTGCTCCTCATACGTATGTGAGTAAATCAAAATGTCATTAAGGAAGATGAGCACGAAGTGATCTAAGAAGGTCTGAATACCCCATTCATCAAACTCATAAATAATGTGGGGGCATTAGTCAAACCAAAAGGCACCACTGTGAACTCATAGTGCCCATATCTCATACGAAAGGGAGTCTTATGAATGTCTCCTCACGAAATCCTTAGGCGATGGTAACCTGACTTAAGATCAATCTTAGAGAAAACTGTGGCTCCCTTTATCGATCAAACAAATCATCAATGCGTGGAAGGGGATAATGATTCTTGATCATTACCTTATTCAGCTGGTGGTAATCAATACACAACCGCAGGATCCATCCTTCTTCTTCACAAAGATCACCGGTGCACCTCAGGGGATATACTAGGATGGATAAGGCCTTTCTCCAAAGGCCCTCAAGCTGCAAATTGAGCTCACGAGCTGCAGGGTGGTCATTCAATAAGGTTCTCGTGAGATAAAATCTACTCCCAAAACTAGATCTATATGAAAATCAATCTCACATGGGTCCCCTCTGAAAGACATCTCCAAACTCCTCAAAATGGGGTGATCATCTAGTGATGATCCACTAGTCCCATCCTCGATCTGTAATTGACCGTAAAAACATACATATGATAAAACCGTCGCACACACCATTTAAGCTACATAACGGAGATGGTGCGAATAGAAACGGGTCTCCTGACCCCTGAAATCATCGACTCAACTCCCAAATCATCTGCACAAGATATAGTCTTGTGGTAACAATCCATCATGGCCCTGTGTGTAGATAACCAATCCATACCCAAAATGACTCCATACGATCCCAAAGGAAGGATACGAAGATCTGAGGTAGTGGTGAAAGGTCCCAAATCCACTACACACTCCTTAACTAAGGAGTCTACAGAGATCTTGGCTCTAGAAGCCATCTCGACATCCCAACTATGACCCTGCCTAACTGCCACTAGCCTGCATCACTCTACTAAAGATGGTGTAATGAAAGAATCAGAAGAACCAAAATCAAACAATATAGAGGTAAGAATACCACCAATGCTACATGTAGTCTCAATGAATGTACTCTAATGCTTGGCCTGGTAGTTCTCAACCGCTACATAAATCATGTGGCTGCATCCCACGTCACCAATTGTCGGCTCAGATCATGTCTTACCCTTGTTATTAGGGTTTTGTGGGTAGTATCTCCAAAAATGTCCTGTAACACCGCAACCAAAACATTCTCTGGTCCTCCCAAATGAGTAGCACCTCTAGTAGGTGCCCTAGAAGTTTGTGGTGTGGATCATGATGATCTCGGCCGTGGTCTCTTGCTAAGGATTTCTCTGGCGAGCTCCTGCTGACTGAGCTCTAGGTCCACCCTGTGTCCTGATGGGACACCTAGGAGGAGGCCCCATACTTCGACCTCTCTGTGTATAAACTCTCTGTGGAGGTCTATGAGGTGGGCGGGACTGTTGTTGTTGCTGTTGTTGTGGTCTAAAGGATGACTGTGCCGAACCCTGTCCACCATGAGGAAGAGGTGCGGCCCCTTGATCTACTATCCTGCATCTCATGTATGTGGCTCGGACTCGGTCTCTAGCTACCTGGGTCTTTCCCAGTCTCCTCTACTATATAGGCCTTCTTAACGGCCCTATGCTAAAGTTTGTGGACAAGTGGATCTGAACCGCACCTCCAATGTCTAGATTCAGGCCCTGGATGAACCTGTGGATCTGCACCTGCTCATCCTGCATGTACTCAACATACTAGAGTAGATCCAAAAACCTACTCTCATACTCTGCTACTGAAAGAGATGCCTATCGGAGGTCATGAAACTCATCTATCCACTCTTGTATGAACCTCCGTGACAACTATCTGCTCCTGAATCTCTCCTCAAATAGCTCCTATGTAATCGTCTCGGAATCAACATGGAGCTTCTGCTCCTCTATCCTCCACCATAATCCTACTCCATCCCTTGGTAGATGGATCACAACATGAGCTTTCGTGTTCTTTAGACCAAGGACAAAGCTTGAACTAACCTCTCAAGCTCACTAGTGAGGCCTCTGCACAAAATCCACCCGTGTCACCAAAACAATGTGAGGGTTGAAGCTTCATGATCTCCCCGATGTGATCTGTAGCGTGGTCCGACAACCTTTAGGTCTCTCTACATGCTCATCCCTAAGCCTAGGGCTCTGAGACCTCTCTCGATGATTTTAAACTCGGTCACCCTATCCCCTCTGTGGTGACTCTTCCCTGGCTAACTCTGCATGGGAGTTCTCTCCTCTATGCTCCCCGCTTTGGTCGAGGAGATGCCTGAGCATCAACATATGGCTCCCTATCATGTCTAGCTACATGTCCTCCTAATCCTCCGCGTAGAGTGACATTAGCATCCTAAAGAGTGAAAAATATGGAGTAGGATGACTACTTCTACACCTGATCTGGTGGTGGTAAGTCAGGGTCTATGTGAAAGTTCCCCTCGTCTCGTCTATGCCTCCTGCCTGAGACCAAGGCGAGAGTTAGTTCATTTTTCTAAGTTTTATACAATTTCCATGTTTACTAAAATATGCAATTTCTATACTAAGTTGTTTTCTAGATTTAAAAGTGTGCTAGGTTTAAGTTTCATGTCTCAAGTTTCCTAGTGTGCCCAATGGTCCAAGATTTTGAACCACTACTCTGATACCAAGTGTAATGCCCGCTAAAACAACCCACTTGAGACCTAAGAAACAACCTAGGATTAGTTAGGAAAATTATGGAATAATTTTTTTTTTAAAGGAGTCTACTACTAGGTTACAAGGCAACAATTGCCACTAACAAATTTTGGAACAATTCAAACTCACTAGAACATAATTTTCCTTTATTAACAATTATTAGAGTCACAAGGTCCAAATTTTAGGGTTAGAAGTTTCAATTAGGTTTAGAGGGTAAATTAACACCATACCCACTCTCTAACAGGCTTAGAGTTTCAAATTAATTTTTCTCATACTTAACACATTCAAAATTTCCTAAATTATTTCCATTGGATAGGAAATTTCCTCACCTTTCCAATGATATAAAGAAGTCCTCCTAACTCCTTATAAAACTCAAGTTATGGGCGTGGGCCTTGGGGTGAAACTTTTCCCCAAGAGTGGGCCCGTGGGCCCAAGGATGAAAAATTTCCCAAAAGGGCGAATTGGTGGGTTGCTGGGAGACTTTGCAATTTTTTTCTACGAAGGGGAAAATCCAATTTGTGCTCACGCCCCACGGGTCTGCTAGGGACACGTGGCGCCCAACAAGCCAAAGCGAGGAGAAAAATGAGGGAAGGGTGGGGCGGTGGAGGTGTTTAGGGAATTTTGCCAAAGGGGGTCAAAGAGGTAAGTTGCACGTGTGGGCCCTCGTGTTTGCGGAAGGGATTTCTCCAAGGTAGGGGTGTGAGTGAGGGGCCGCGGAGGTTTCTACAAATTTTTTCCAAAAATAATTTTTATTAATAAAAAAGCGATAAAGTTGCATGGGTTTCGCCCCCTCTGTATCATCACCCCATGCTACCACGTGGCAACCTTTCATTAGCTGCGGGATTGCGGCCCGACGGAGGAAATTAATTAAATTTATTAAATTTTTAAAAAGGTTCCAAGGAAGAAAATGATGCCCCGCCTTTGTGGTTGCCTCGTGAGGACACGTGGTAGCCTCTGATTGGCTGTGGTTGGCGGGGGGAAAATGTTAAAAATTTTCCCAAATTTTTATTAAGTCCTAAGGGAAAAATTCGGGCCGCGGGCCCGCCAAGGAAAATTTTCCCCAAAATTTTAATGCTAGTGAAGAAAACTTCAGAAGGCCATAACTTTTGATAGAAAGCTCATTTTTGGGAAAACAAGGACTTTCTAGAAATCTCTCAATGTCCTATTTGCATAGGAATCATAAATTTTAGATTTTGATAAAGTTTAAGGGGTCAATTTTAAGAAAACAGCCTGTAGAATTTTTAAAAGCAAACTGGTAAATTTTAACTTATAATTTTTTTCAATTTGATCTTCTCCTTCACTCAACATGCCAAACAGACATGGAGAATTATTCTAAGAAGGATTTAGGATGCATTTGGAGGGTAATTTTGCTTGATTGATTTCCAATTTGAATTTTCCAACAATTGACAGAAAAAAGACTGCAAAAGGTTTGGGCCCGATTTTGCAATGTTTAAAATTATTTCCTTAAGTGTTTTTTGTCAAATTGAGTGCATTGATATCATAACATGCTAAATTTTAATGTTTTCATGTTGATTATTGGTTGCAGGTTCGAACTGTTCATTTTAGATGAATTAATTGCCAGTTTTAAATTTTAAGACAGAGATCAATTTCTAAAGGATCATTTATCAATTTCATCATTCAAGTATGGAAATTTATTTCTATTCTAGTCTAATACATTTAAGTGATTTAATCAAACCATTTAATGGCTAAAATATAAAGTCTGGTTTCCAATTTTGTCATATTTTAAAAAGGACAAAGTAATGTAATTCCTTCATACGTATTTTTCTTTCAACCAGAGATTTCAATAACATTTAAAAATCAGATTTAAATGCAACAATGCAAATGAAGAAAGGTATTGCAATCCTTTATTGATTCCAAATACAATTTTACATCTTCTTTATTTTATTCCTTCCAAAATCATTTATTAATTACATAGCAGAATATTACATTTTCTTTCACATTCTTTCAAAGCAAAAACAGAGTTTGTCTCTTTTCATTTCACTTTACAAATTTCATAATCCATACAACATCTTTCCATTTCCAAAACATTTACAATTTCATCCACTTCAAAGTGGGAAAGGTTACAAAAGAATTTATTTCACAAGGTACTGTCAAACTGTATTTTCCTTTGCTCCAGAACAACAACATGTAAGTTCCTTTTTCTTCCAATTTGATCACAACAAAAGTGGGGGAAAGGCAATGCTCTCCACCCAACCAAGACATCCAATGAAGAGGAGAATCCATCCTTCTTCATTGGCCCTCGAGCCCCAACCACAATGCATAGAAGGTGTATTTCAACTCATGGCAACAATAATAGGCTTCCACAAACACACAACATTCTTTCAACATGCACATTTCAAATTAAAAACACAGTCCAAACAAAACAATAGTTTACAACTTGCATTGAAACATTAAGATAGAACTCAGGCTTCATCATGCAAGCCAAAGGAGCAAGAGCTATGGGGAAGCTTCTTATACCTCCCAATGGGAATTGGGCATCCACCTGTAAACAAACTGCCAATATAATTCATCACACATATCCTTATGCCCCCCACAATCCCTCCTTATGCCCCCCACAAATTTCCTTATGCCCCCACAAAGTAATAAATGCAAGCTATTTCTTTTCCATGGTGGATCCCAAACCCAAACTCCCTCCACAAGAATTCTGATGCCATGCCACTAGTATTCCCTTATTCCCCCACATGGATTCCCCATAGCCTTTTCCTAAACCATTCCTATGGCGGTCTACCCAAACAACCAATAAGCACACAAAACATTCACCATTCACACAAACACAAAAAGAAATAACAACATAAATGAATGGCTAAGCTCCTACCTCTCCATGCATGGTAGATTTCTTCCAAAACAACAAGCTTTCAAATTCAAATATACAGTCCTAAAATCAACAACCAACAAGCATGCAAAGTTCTCAATCTCCTTCCAAAAGTAAGATCTCCAATCAACAAGAAAATTCACCCCAAGGAAGCATGCAAAATGTTTCAACAACCCCAAAACAAAGCAAAGAATTTCAATTTTATAGAAGAGGGAAGAGTAGAGGATGAGGTGGATACATATAGGATGCCACATCACACATCCTCAACTCCAACAAAAAAGTCAATTTCATTCTCCAATGCATAATTAAGAGGTGGGTGAATAATATGACAAATAAACTTACACGCTCCAAAAAGACCACACCCCAAAGGACTAAATTTTAATAAAATGTAAGAAAAGTGCAATTAAAACATGCAACTTGAATTATAAAAATGCATTAAAAGGGTCTAAAATCAACCCTCCAACCATAGGTATGGTTGGTAAATAACATTAAGAGGTATGGGACAAGTTTGGGACAAGTTTTACTTGTCCCACAAGCCTCCAAAATAGCCTCCAAGGACAAATTCGAATTTCCAAGGAGGTGGAGTGTTTCATACTCCAAAATATGACTTACACAACTCGACACATACTTACACATCACTTACAACCTTAATTACACACACCTTACAACATTTAACACAAGGGTCAACAACTTTAATAATTACTTTCTTATGTCTCAATTTAATTAATTAACTTTTAACCATATGTTTTCTCACATTAATCTACCATAATTTAATTAAATAAAAGAAAGGGACACATCACTAATAAAATACATACAACAATAATAAAAAATAACTACATTAATAAAATACACAAAACCCCTTGGTCACATTCAAAGGTGATCGCCCCATGGGAATCCCTAACACTAACAAACATACACACAAAAAAACTAGTTGCCTTGGTGACCTTGTTGAATTCATCTAGAATTCCAATGTGGTTGGTCTCCAATCCCCGATGTTTGTTGTGATATTTTAACCTGCAAAACAAAAATACCTCCTTCGGCCTCGTGGCCATATCAGAACATCCAAAATGAATATAAATATAATTCCAAAATCATCTATATAAATGAATCACAACAACATCAAAGTAACAACTATATCATTTGTAATTTAATCAACAACTATATCATCATCATATAATGTCCATTTTCTAGGTCTACTCACAATATCCAAAATCACATGCCCGAACAACATTCATAATATATCCATGTCAAATAGTATATCATCATCCACATATGAGTGTCTCTAATAATCATCATGCATCATAACCAAATCAAGATCACAATAATCCATGATCAAATATCTAACATCATACTAAATCAAAACCATAATAATGTCCATAATGTAATCAACAATATCAAGATCAGTATCAAAAGGTGTCAAAAGGAAGTGGGCATTACAAAAGTATCCTCGAAAAAGGTGGTGGAAGAGGCAATGTAAGGGTAACTCGGGAACTTGGAGGTTGAGAAACAAGAGCCTCAATAGTGGAAGTCACAATGGAAGAAGAAAAATTTGAACCTCCAACTTAGGCCTTGAAACATCTACTTTCCCTGAATATAATTCAAGTATTTCAATCTCATTCTCTCCATCATCATCTTCTCTATATTTTTCCTCTCCTCTTTATTCATCCTATTTTTCTTTGTTACTTCTTCTTTAGTAGGTTTGTGATGTTAGCTCGGAGAAGCTTCACTTTCCACTTCTTGAGTTTTCTCTTGCTCCACTCCTTGTTCATGTGTTTCTATTTTCTTTTTAGCCTCTTTTGATTTGTATTTCTTCATATAGACCTTGGTTCCTAAGTCTAAGGGAGAGGAGATAGGAGTTTCTTTGAGTGAGACATCCTTTTGTGAAGTGGAGGCCTCCTGAGAAGAAGATGTTTTATGAGATTCTTTGAATTCCTTCATTTTTCTATTAAACCAATATCTTGTTCTCGAAGCACAAGATTATTAAAATCATCGGGGTTGTCTTTCTCCTTTTGAGACCAATCAATTGATGAGAAGATGAGTGTACTAAATGGATATTCCATATAATCTATAGTATAAAGATCAATCATCATCTACCATCCCTTCTAATACTATATATAACTTGATGTCCTTGATTTTTGCAATGAAATTCTGCCAAATAACCTTTTTCTAACTTCATACTCATCAACATAGTCATCTCAATAGTCCTCGAATGCTAGCAAGTGATAGTATGTCATCCTTATATTCTTTAATATGAAACCCTTTCCGTCAAAAGAAACCCTTTTTTGGTATGCATGGAATTTGAATTATGAGATAGTCCATTCAACATTTTGAGCATCTAGGGCTGATCTGCAAGTGTAGTTCCCCAAAGAGATGGGAAATTGGATGCCTGAAATTTTCTTGTCCCTACAAGTTCTATGAAGAACATCCAATTGTCTACAAAGTTCAACCAAGAATATTTTATCATTACAATAGATTGGAAGCTTGTATGGTGCCCCCTCAAACTCAGTTGATCGAATGTATGAAAACTTTCTGAACTAAATGAATAGGCTGCCATATATAGAAATAAATTTCTTAGCCTTTGGAGAAACTCTTTCAGTCACTTTTCCTTCAAGCATTTTAACCAGGGAACATGGTGAAGGCATCGTTTACTCCCATATGGCGACTCTTGTTGTTCTCATAGGTGAGTTGGGTATAGAATTCATATATAGGTGAATTTTTTTTTTCTCCTAACCTGTTAGCCCCAATCATATCCTATATGTTGATATGGTGTACATTAGTTATGAAGTCATGTGAAAAGGTTTACTTTAATAAGCATTGACAAGCTCATGAGTCATATTTTCACAGATTATTTCTACCCAGTTCAAATGTTGTTTGCCTTCACAAATTATGTTATTGTATACACACATCCAATTCTAAAATTCATTTTTGGATGGAATTCCCATCACCCCGGTGTTTTCATGTGTTTTTGCAAAGGAAAAATTAAGTTGAAAACATGACAAATATACCCAAGTGTCAAAAATTTTGTTTGTAAGCCCTCCTGAGAACTTCTCTAGATCAACTTTCCCTATGTGTCATATCTATCCAAATCCTATGAGTTCTAATGTGTGTGATGTAAATAATTTCCCAAGTGTCTAAAATGTGTTCACGAGGTCATTCATTCCATTTAGTGAAGTGTCGTCAAGAGTTGAAATATTTCCTAGACTTAGAAAGGCTATTCCCTAGCCTTTTCGAAACTGGTGTGCATCTTACGAGTTAATAAAGGATCATAAGGTCATCTGAAGATGTCATGGAAGAGTATAAAATGAAATGGAATAGGTTTAGGGAAGTCCGAAAAGTTTTAGAGGTTTTGGAGCCAGAACAATGAAAGTGGGTTCTAGAGGCTCAAAGAACGTGTAGTGTAAAAAACACCTGAATTTCAACCGAATATTCTCGAGAGCTCCAATATGATCCAAGAGGAAAACAAGATACCATCAAAAATATTATAATATCCTCTACATGATGGATTTTTCAATCCTACACAAGACCCAAATACTTCTCTGTGTAAACCAATTTCAACATACTCACCTCGTGGTCCATAATGAAAAAGAAGTTTTTTTGGAGAAGGATGTAGAATCAAGTATTTAAAACCATCCCATTGATCTCAAAATGGTCTTTGGATCCAAAATAATATATATTTTTTTTCCAAAAATGAGTTTTTATAACTCCGGAAAGTCAATTTCACCATTCTAATAGTTAGTCATTTTTCCAGTTTGAAGGGGTAGTAGGGTTTTTCACTCCAATTGTCCCAAATTTGTGGGACATTGGGGATTGTCAGAACATCTGGGACAAAAAATACTACTCCACCCATATGAGGTATCCCTTGGACCCTCATGTGACCCTGATCCTTCCTGGGAGAGTGCTAAAATTCCTCATGTGCAAATTTGACTAAGTGTTGAGCCTCATAAGCCTACAATGAGGTTTTTCAATCTTACTATCCCAAACTGTCCCAATTTTATGGGACATTCAAGATATTTGGGACATAAAAAAATTCCCAACCCACTTCCCTCTTCTCGGTTCTTCATCTCGACCTCCAACTCGCCTCCCGGGTGCTTAAATCTCTCTCTCTCTCTCTCTCTCGTCCCATCTAGCCCACCCCCTTCTCGCCACTTGTCAAGCCACAGGCCTTGGGAAAAAAATTTCTTGCCTATTTTACCGCTTTTTGAGATAGTCGGGATAGTTGGGACATAAAAACCCTCCCACCTTTTCCTTCAAAACAAGTTTTAAAACACGCTTATTTTAATATAAAAATATACTTGTTTTTGCCTTTTAAGAGCTTCCCAAGTATTTTTATCTCCATTATTTCACCGGTAAACCAGAAGTGATTGAAGACATCGTAAATCTTATATAAACATGAAAGTATATCAAATATACCTGACTTTTCGCCATGGAAGCTGAAATGAAGAAATTCTCATATCTTCCAAACCAAAGTGATCCGATCATAACGAATTTTTCTTAACAACTTTATAATCTAGGCACCTTGAAGAACACGGTATTTGTAGACCTGTGATGCTCTAGATTTTTAAAGAAAAAAACCTTGTTTTATTCCCTAGTACACACTTTTTGATTTCCAAGCATTCGATGGGTGGATTGCGATGAAATTTTAACCACGAGATCCAGAGAGTGAGCCTTTTCCGAGAAGTTATTTTCATGGAAAACTAATAATAGGAAGTGTCATATCTATTTTTAGTAAGTATCTAGTCTTTCCACTTACTATGAATAGAAAATTTCATAAAAATCAAGATCCGCTCATATCGGTGCACATATAGAACATTAAAACCGAGAAACTAGGCAACCTTTCCAAAAATAGCAAAAAGAGAAAATAGCAAAAATAATCGCCTAAAAATATAAAGTGTTTGAAAATAGTAAAACATTTTAAACGAAGTTGAATTGAGTATGGAAAATGATCAAGAAGTTCAAATTTGAGTAAAATAGGTGAAATATCCCAAAATAGCAAGTCCTGGTTCCACTGCTAAAAATAGAAAGTCTTTATTTTGAGCATAGAAAGTTGTAGTAGGATCCATTTTCAGCCATCTTGCTACTTTTTGACATCCTCAAATAGTTGTATGATGATTGCATATCTCAAACAAGAGAATTTATCCTTCACAAAGTTCTTGAGACATCATCTCAATCACTATTCATTCAAGAACAAGACAAAAAATCACATGTAACGGTTGAGAACCAAGGGATATTGTGCATTCAAAAAATAGTCAAAGCTCTTTTGTGATTCAAGGTAAACAACTCATCAGTCAAGTTAGATCCATCCACACCTCCCTAGTGGGCTAGCTAAATGAGCTCAATGAACTAAGTGAGCCAAGGTGAGTTGAACTAAGTAAGTTAAAGTGGGTTGGTTCAATCAAAGCACTACTAGAGTGATTCATTTGTAGCACCATTTTCTTCAAGGGAATCTAGGTATATCTTCCCCAATGGAAAATATTCCCTATGATGATCAAGATTTAGTCCCATAACAAGATTCTGAAAGTTCTCCGACGACCAACATTGTGTCAAATCTTGAAGAGCCATTTCTATGGATTCAAGAAATTCTCGAAAGTGGGGCAAGAACAACGTAACTTTCAATCATGCATAATATTGAAGAAATCTCAACAAAATTGAATTCTAAGAAATGAAAGAAGGCCCAAACAACATCCCATTTCTTTAGTGGCATCTCAGGTAACCAATATGTTGAAGTTGCTAGGCCTAAGATTGAAAATCCTATTGAGGACATGACTTTGTTGGAATATGAATTGACCCACATCTCATTGGGTCAAGCTTCATATGAGGGTGACTCTCATCTATTCAAGGAGTGCACTTCCTTCCTCCTCACTTAGAATGAAGAATACATGCAAATAATTGTCCAATTAGAAGAGCAAGTAAAAACTCTCCGTGCCTACATTTAACCCTTCTTGGAATCTGACTCAACATCCTCTCTCCCAATAGAAAACATTCCTTCAATCAACAATGTTGATCCCGAGGAAATCAAGAAAGCACAAGGCTACATAATGTAGGGGAGGGATGATGAGAAGTGGGTTGAGAAAATCATCGAGAAAAGTGAGGCATTGTTTAAGGAAGTCATCTCTTTCATCAAGTACATCCTTGCTAACTTTGTCAAAAGTCAAGAAAGAAAAGGAGGAGTTTGCAAAAGAGGTCAATCATTTGGATGAGATGTTTCCATTGGTATCCAAGATGATCTCCTTCAATTCTCATACCCTTATGAGTAAGAACATGTTTGCGTCATTGTAGATAACTTGTCTCAAGTTTGGATCCGCGTCATGGATATGAAATATGTAATGCTCAAGAATGCAATATATGAGTTGGAATCTTATGGAAAACATACTTTTGAGATATTGAATGGTGTCTATAATCATGTTCAGAGACTTGAGTTCCCTCTACTCATTGAAGATTCATCATCGGAAGAAGTCATTGCTTCCTTCGAGGAGCTAGTAATGAAAGAGGTAGTTGAGTCTCTTTCCTTGATATGAAGATAACTTGGAGTCCCTAACCAACATAAGAATTTGCATTGTTGTGATTGTGCTTTACATCACTATCCTCTATGTTAGGAAAAGAGGTTTCTAATAAATAAATGTGCTCATATCCCATGTATTGAAACTTTATGATGATAGGGTTATGGAAAATTCAAGGAATATAAAGGCTAAATAGTGAATTTTGAGAAGTATTGAAAGGGAGGTCTGAGAACTCAAATGACTACCAAAATGGAAAAATGTAGTATAAAACCACTCACCTCTTACATGAAAAAAATGATGCCCTCACAAAGGTCTCAATGCACTTTGAATTTTTGAATTTGGACAAAAATTAAGAAATTTATGGAAAAATAATTCTTTGGTGCGTGGGAGGGGAAAATGGATGGAGCACCACGGAATTGAGCTTCTACAAATGTGAAAATAAACTAAGTATGGTATAGTTTATATAATTTGTAAACCAATATGCTTAATTTAAATCCTAAAATAATGATGCGGTATTTCAATTCCTATGGGAACACCTTTTTAACCAATTTTGTTTGCAAATCAGTTATGAAAGGTTTTAAGAGAACTGGAGGAACAATGAACATTCCCAATTTCATACATTGCGGGTATTTTGAGGATGCGGGCAATACACAACACAACGGAATAAGTTCCATTATTTCCTCGGACATCCTTAATAGATGATATAACTAGAAAATGAGGGATGTGGGTGAATTGGGCATGCAGAGAATAGATGACCCAAAGGAACAAGTTCCAAATGTTCCCTCAATTCCTACAATCATTGATTGAGTTGGTGTGAAGGAGAAGTGCAATGATGTAGACATGACAGGGAATCAAAGAACAAAAGGAACTCATGAACTATTCCTGAAGTTAACATAAAACCTGATTCACTTATAAAATTAAACAATGTGGACAATGTGGTGATGCATGGAACAAGAGGAATGGAGGAACTATTCCTCCTCTTCCTCAAATGTCCAATTTATCCGACAAAGGCCCGAATTGGCCCAAATTTTAGCAGCAATAAAGTAAGTACAACCAAGATAAATAGGTGACCTAACAAAAAAAATCACATTTTTGGGGTCTATGACAACATGGATAATTTGAAAGAATGTGATGACCCTTTATATTTATACTAAATTATTGTATGAAATCATCCAATCGTTGTCCAATATTTTCTACATCTTCTTTGTTGGTCATCTTAGACTCTAGGTTTCACATATCAAACCCAAGTTGGTTTACCCTATGGTCTGTCAAAGTAAACCATATCCTTAAGGAATCCATAGTTACCCCTTCTGAATCCAACTCAAATATGATTGCATCCTTATTTGGAGTTTTACTTAGAGAGATGAGATTATTTTTCCTCTTGTGAAAGGCTCCGTCATGATGCCCCAAAATAGTAGGATTTATCAACCATGGTAAAAATTTAGGGTTTGGGATTTCAATAATAATTCGACCAAATATGAAAATCCTCAAAGAACATAATTAAGTTAATTTTTTATCTTCTTTCTAGTAATGTAAAGAACTTGGAAAAATTCCACAATTTACGGCCTATAGAGTGAATTTAGTAAAAACCTTAAAATTGATATAACATTTGCAAAACAATTCAATTTTTTCAAAATTTAGAGAGGATCTTACTTGACTTATTTTACAACACCAAAAATAAAATTATATAAAAACTTATTACGTATTTGGAGATATAGTTAAATCTTCACAATTAGGGTTTTGATGTAGTTTTGGCCAAGATCAAGCTCTGATACCACTTGTAAGGAAATTAATTGTATAAATATTAATATCAACAATAATAGAACACCAAAAACACCAATTTATAGATAAATGATCACAATATGAAAGTATAATAGCTTAGCCACTTCGAGGGGGAAACCTCCAAACCATACAATAAGACTCAAGTGCTCAATATGATGATGAACTACTACCTACTAACTTTTATATATATTATTCCTATGTTATGGCCATCACCAAGGCCGACCCACTAATGATAATATAATAGATATACATCATGATAAGAAGTTATGATAGCCACAAGTCGGCCATACACATCCAATGTAAGATATAGGATTAAGGGTATAACATCACTCCCCATGAGAGGAATTCACCTTGACATATGTACTCACCATATTTACGTGGAGAATTTCAAACCAATAAGACAACCCCAAAGGATAATAAACCCAACACTCAAGGATATTGTTAAAACTAAGATAGAGAATTTATTACAAGTAGGATTTATATACCCAATCTAGAAACAGTCATGGGTGTCTACTCTTGTTATTGTGCCTAAGAAAAATGGGAAATGGAGAGTTTGAATATACTAACCAAAAAAAAAAAAATCCACATGGAAATATTACTTTCCTTTGCCTTTCATTGATCAAGTTATGGATAATTTGGTAGGGAAGGAATACTTTTCCTTCTTAGATGGATTTAGTGGATACAACTAGATACAAGTGGCACTTGAGGATCAAGATATAACTAATTTTACTTTCCCTTCGTAAAAATTTCATATAGAGTCCTACCCTTCGACTATGTAATGCACCAATAACCTTTCAATGAGAAATGTTGGCTATATTTTCATAATTGACAAATGAATGTGTTAAAATTTACATGGATGATTTTATAATCTATGGAGGATATTTTGAAGAATCATTGACTAATCTAGAAAAAGTATTGAATAGGTGTGAAAATCACCAATTGTCTCTCAATCATGAAAAATGTTTAATTATGGTAGAACCAGGTATTTTGGGACATCATATTTCAAAATAAGGAATCAAAGTAGACCCTAACAAAATTGAGGTGATCAAACAACTTCTAGCACCTTCCACTCAAACAAAAGTAATAAGTTTCTTAATACATGTTGGTTATTATAGGAGATTCATAGAAGATTTTAGTAAGATAATATCTCCTATATTTTCCTTGCTTACTAAACACTTGTTCATTTCTCTCGAACTTATGAGTGTCAATGGTCCTTTGAGGCCATTAAAGAAAAACTAGCATATGGTCTTGTTTTGAGAGGACTTAATTGGAATCTTCCTTTCTACATCCAAACAGATGCATCTAATGAAGAAATAGGAGTTATTCATGGACAAAAATAAAAAGGAGAAACCATGAATGTTATTTACTACTTTAGTAAGAACTTAACACCTATTGATACAAACTATGCAACAAATGAGAAATAATTCCTTTAGTGTATGATATCAAAAAATTTCATTATTACATCATTTGGTTACAAATTTATTCTATACACAAACCATTCTAGTATAAATTAGTTAATGAACAAGACATTGGTAAGTGGAAAAATAATTAGGTGGTTATTGATTTTATGAGAATTCAATGTGGCAATAATTGATAAACCAAGAAGAGCTAATGTGGTTACATATTTCTTATCAATACTATCAATTGCATGACAAGATTAAGAAGCAGAGGATGATTTCCCATATGAAAACTTGTTTTCTATATCTTCTACATCACCTTGGTCCACTTTGAAATGGATAATTATCTTTCCTCGGGGAAGTTCCCATCCTATTTCACTCTAGAAAAGGTTCCTTATAAAGGACAATTAAATGTACACTTGGGTGAAATGAATGTTATTTAGATGTGGACCTAGCTTTTTGTTGTGTAGGTGCATAAGGAAGATGAAATTCATGATATCTTGAGAGATTTCCATGATAAACCTAAGGAGGTCACCATTTACCACTCCATATTACCCAAAAGGTCTTAGATGTTGGATATTATTAGTCTTATCTACACGAGGATGAAAAATATATATTTGGCAATGTGACCAATGTCAAAGAATGGTAATTCCTACTCTCTCTAATGAAATTCATCTCCAAAACCAAGTGATTTTGGAACCTTTTTAGAAGCGGGGATTATATTTCATTAGCCCTATTAATCCAACATCTCAAGAAAAGGAATACAATCTTTTCGTACTAACTATGTTACCAAATGTGCAAATGTTTAAGATTTACAATTTTCTAGGTATTGTAATGCTAAATCTCTAACATGCAAAATTGAAAATTTTGGCCATGAAAACTAATCCCACAATTTGAAAACCTATCTCCTGGTCATTGTGAATCCTTCCTCTAGCCATCCCATTAGCTCATGCAGCCCCACCAGTCTATGTTACCCTCATCTTGGCTCAGAGAAAAGTGCTAACATGGTTTTCAAGTGTGTTTCATGTGTAGGGAATAGATCCAAGATGGTTTCATGATTAGACTAAGCTCTAAGGTGGAATAGTGTTCTCAAAAACACTAAATTGGTTATTTTTAGCCATATACAACATAAGGACATTCTCCGGAAGATGAAAGGGAACACTCAAGCCATTTGGAAGTTGTGTAGGAAATAAATGATGTTATCCAAGGCAGTTTAGGGAACATTTGTGGAGATAACTGAGGTTAGGAACAAGTTAAGAAAGACCAGGTCATTTTGGGCACAAGGATTGAAGGCTCCAAAGGAGAAAGTCACCTTGTTTGGAAGATTCGGGAGCTATAGGAGGAGTTGGAATATCATAAAATACTCAATGGAAAGATCTTGGAATTCTCCACGTGATGGGAACATAAAATTTTTAATTTAATTTTTGGGCTCATAATTTCACCCTAGGATTTGATCATGAATTTTGGACAACATTGGATGATCTCAACAATGTGGGACTTGAAAATTGAGATCAACCTCCGAGATAAGTCTAGGTACTCTTATTCATTTGAATAACACCACTTTTAATCCTAAACTAATGATAAATACCAAACTATAGATGAAAAGGGAGAGGGAATGCATGAAGGGAAATTAAGCTAAAAGGAAAGGGAAAGATGATGCACCATAAGAAGGTGATCACTCTGTCTAAAAGTCTCAGGGAAGCAAAGAGACTAAATGCATGGTTTAAGGGATGTATGCTTGCCACAACCCAACTCTACAATTAAATCAGCTCACAAACCTATTTAATTTGACACAAATGACATGAAAATCTACAAACATAATGAATACACATCACAAATGAAAGAGCAGAAGGAAAGAAGACAATAATGGACACAAGGGGAAGATTCAAGCCAAAATTGACATCATATTATTGTTGTAAATATGTATAGAATGCTACAACCATTCAGAGGGTAAAATGCATCACAAAACACATGCCATGGGTCTGTAACTCCTTAGTTATATTAAATTTTTGGCATGATGACATTACAAGAAAGAGAGGATCCTTCATGAAGAAACACATTAAATTTAATAGAAGTGATGAGAGGATAGGGGATAAAAATATATTGGAGGAGATGCTCAACCTATTAAACTTTGTTAAAATCTTTTTCTACTTTCAATAGGAAACCTCATCACCTCATGATGGTTGATGCTTTTGGAGTTTCCTTTTCTTACAATAAAACTCTAAATATTTTCTTGTGGATGAGCACAAACTACAGATTAAAGGTTTTCTATAAAATCTAGAAGACAGAGGAATGTGATGTTACTAAATGTCTAATTTTATTACATTAATAACCATTCTTCATCACTTTAGTTAGGCATGGATAATATGATCTTTTGGAAGCATCTGAAGGATCTCTATGTGAGGGAGGATCAAACAACATGTCATAACTAAAAATGGCATCTTCTCGACTTACGAAAAAAACATGAAATGTCCCCAAAATTCACAATTCCAAATTCCCAAAATACTTGACAATTCCTTCTTTTGAAAGGCCTCTCCATGACATTGATAATGGATCAAAACTGAAGTGAAATGGATCTTTGCAACAAAATATATCATCAAAAAATCAATCTCAAGCATTTGCAAATAAATCCTTCATTGCACAGAATCCAAGATGGTTTGCATTTGTTTTACAACTTTTTGCTTGTTTGTTCATTATACGGATTTGTTTTTGGCTTCTAATACATCTATGAATTCTTTTTGATTCACCCTATTTTGCTAGAAATGTCTTCGGTTAGCGACATTTAACGTTTAGTTGCCTTAGACCCTCCCCACATTTTGTGCAAGTTTATTTCTTTGTTATATTGATTTTATATATCGTGACCAAGTTCCTTTCTTTTGCACATACTTGGAAGTCTGCGAGTCTCAAAACACTTTTCCTTGGGAAGTCCACATAATACTGAATCCTTTTTTCTATGGCTTTGAACCTTGTCTACTTTGAAAATCCCTCCTTTGTTGTGTAACACCAAAAAATACTTTATCCTCCATGGATCATGGCTTTAGACCATCAAAACCCACCTAACACTTGAAGCTCGCTTTCCTTTGTTCCATGGGTTCTAGCTCTAGACCAATTATATGGCCATCTCCGGACCAATTCCATGCAACACCACAATTTAATGTCCCACGGTTTCATTTCTAAGACTTCCACAAACTTAGAACCTCATGATCCATAGGGATCTAAATAAACACCACTTTATCGGAATAACCAAACAAAAGAAAAATAAGACCGAAATAGGAAAATACTTTGTAAAGTTACTGAACCACCACTCACGTATAGAGTAATGGTTACGTAAACACCCCTCTGCATAAATTATGGTTACGTAACCACCACACGACAGGTTGTATAACCATTGGTCTGCATACATTGGTAGTCCTATCACTAATGAACGGAAAAAATAAGCCATGAATAGAAATGGATTTGGAATGTATGGACTATGTCTCTTCCTTGTACGACCCTTCCTATTCTCTAGTGGATGGGAGGACATCGGAAGCAACTATAAATACAAGGATAACAAGTGGTTTGTGATCATCAAAGTTGGAATGAAGAAAAGTGAGAAAGAAACCATTGAATCTAGAATTGTTTTGTAGAAGTAAGGTGTGAGAAGAGAAAACAAGTATAGAAGGGAGGTGTTGACATTGTTTATCTTCCTTCATCTTATTGTAATCTATATCTTATTTTAATTTGGACAATATATAAGTGGGAAGAAAGAGAAATTTCCCTTCCCGACTAGTTTTCCCTCAAATTGGGGGTTTCTAGGATAAAAATATTGTGTGTATGTGCTAAATTGTCATCTTTCCTTTACTACAAAATAGTTCTAAGTTCAGATTTCATTCACTAGCTTTTAAGAACTGTCACTCATAGTCTCATAAATTTCCAAAGCTATAGGTTTACAAATCATTTTGGTATCAGAGTTAATTATTATCTAGGACGGTGGTACTCGTTCTTGTGATTTGTATTATAGTGATAAGGTATAAAGGTGAATAAGTTTTACCTTACAATCCAGATATATCTATGAAGAAGTGGAAACAAAGAGGTAGAGATAAAATTGAGGAAGATAACTTGGTCTATAGAATTGAGATGCTAGAAAACACGATGGATAGGTTGTATAGACACCAACAAGAACTCTTAGATCTATAAAAGATGGCTTCAGTTAAGAAATATTCCATGGAATCAGTGGTTTGAGATTTGGCTGAAAATTTTGGCATAGGAAAGAGCCATGAAGAGGAAGATGATGTGGAAGAGCATGAAGAAGAAACTCCAGTTGGAAGAGAGAAGGTAAAATATGATCATGCTCCTTTTAAAGTTGAAACAAAAGTTGAGATAAAAATATTTGAAGGACAAGTAGATGCAAAATTGCTTGATAAATGGTTTAAAAAATTGGAGTTCTATTTTAGTGTACATGATTTCAAAAAGGCACAAAGGATCACCTTTGCACATCTCAAAATGGAAGGACATCCTTTGGTTTTGTGGGAAACCCGTCTAACCACTTGTGAGAATAAGAAACATCTTATTGTAAAATATTGGGAAGGTTTTAAATAATTGCTTAGAGCTAACTTTTATCTTGATTCCTATTGGCCATAAGATTGACCAAATGATTAAATGGTAACATTTTAGACAAGGAAGTGGTCAAAGTGTGCATGATTATACCACAAAGTTTCGAGAGATAAACCATGTTGCTTAATATGGACTTGGAGGATGAGGATATTCTGACCAAGTATTTGGGAGGACTTCACACTCACCTTCGAGAGGAAGGTCATCTCCACGAAGCGCAAAGATCTCAATGAAGCATGTGTGCAGGAATATTATATTGATGATGAGAAGAAGTAAGGAGAAAAGGAGCTAAGGGAAAAAAAGTCAACAAATTAGCCAAAGAAAGAGTAGGGACAAACAAGTAACAAAGGTAAATGGAAAGGGAAAGGTAAACAAACCGCTACTACTTTGAATACTTGTAAATATCCTAAGAATTTTGTAAGAATTGTGATATCAATGGTCATACTAACGCTACATGTTGGAAGTTACATCTAGAATTACACCCAAAGAACCAAACCAAGGATTCCAAGAAATCCATGACAACTATAAAGACAGATGAGGAAGAGGTGGAAATAGAGGATGATTCTAATGTAGATGAGAGGATTGGATGCATGACCACCAACATGGACAACCAAGAACAAGAGGAAGAGATGAGTAAGCTATTTTAGATCAAAATCTAAATCAAGAGAACTAAGGTAAATACTTTGGTTGATATTGGTTCTCAATCTAACTTTATTTCTGATGCGGTTGTAAAGAATATTTGTCTTAAAACTTACAAGCATCCACATCCTTATCCTTTGGGATGGGTGAAGAAGGGTGTAGAAATTTAGGTAACAAGAATATGTAAGTTCAAGTTTGGGATAAATTCTCAGTATATAGATGTATTGGAGGATGATGTAATTCCAATTGATGTATTTTATGTTGTTTTTGGGAGTCCTTACTTGTATATTAGGGATGCTATATTTGACGAGAAGAGAGAACTCTGAGATGGGTCAAGGATGGATTCAAGATTACAACATCTGGGCACACCAGCGTAAGACAAATATTTCTATGGTAAGTGTTAACCAAGAAAAGAGACTAATTCAGGAAAATCATAATCAATTTTTTAAAATTTTATTGAAAGATAAGTAAGATGGGGTAGAAATTTTAGGTATTTATAACAAGGGGATGAAGGATTTGGATAACATCATTCAATCTTTTCAGAATTATTCCGGACTCTAGCAGTTATCACCAAAGTGGGAGGTAGAGCATGGGATTCGGTTGTTATCGAGTCCCCTCTACCAAATATGGGGTTGTATAAACAATCCTTGTTGGAGAGTACAGAGGTAAATAAATAACTCTAGGAGCTACTAGACCAAGGAGTAATACATCCGAATACCTCACCATGTAGTTCACCTATTGTGATGGTGCCAAAGAAGGATAGTTCTTGGAGGATGTGCATCGATTACCGTGCTTTAAACAAGATTACCATGAAGAATAGATATCCACTCCCACACATAGATTATCTCTTGGACCATCTTCAACATGAAAAGTTCTTCATGAATCTTGATATCAAGTCGATTATCACCAAGTCGGGATGAAGGAGGAGGACATATGGAAGACTTCCTTCAAAACTAAATAGGGTTTGTATGAGTGGTTAGTATTTCCATTTGGTTTATGTAATGCACCCATGCATTTTATGAGATTGATGAATGATGTATTATGGGAATTCATATATTCATGCGTTATTGTTTATCTGGATGATATTTTGATTTTTAGTACCACATGGGAGGAACATCTAACACATTTTGCAACAAGTCTTATAAGTTCTCAGAGAGAAAAAACAACTATGCAACATGAAGAAGTGTGAATTTTCCAAATAATCACTTGTCTATCTTGGGCATGTGGTTGGAGGAGGAGAGCTACGAGTGGATCCAAAGAAGGTGGAAGCCATCACCAACTGACCAACACCAATGGGAGACATGAAGACTAGAAGTTTTGTGGGAGCAGTACAATACACGAGGAAGTTCATTCCTAGCTTCTCCTCTATTGCAACACTTCTACACACAACGACCATAAAGAGTAAGGGTTTTGACCGGGAAAGGAATAAGATCAATATTTCTAGCTATTAAAGTACAAAATGATTCATGCTCTTGCAGTACTTTCTCTTCCTAATTTGCATTAACCCTTTGAAGTAGAGACAAATGCCAATGATTATGTTATGGGAGCAGTGTTGCTATAGAGAGGTAAGCCAATATGTTTTCATTCTAAAAATTTCACTTCAGAACTTAAGGGATATTCAATATATGATAAAGATATGTATGCACTAGTTCAAGCAATTAAAAAATTGAAACATTATTTATTGGGTAAAGAAACTATTGTGCGTAATGACCAATAAATTCTCCGATTTGCAAGCATAATCTAAATTGCAACATGTAAGGCACTTTGCAAGTGGATGGGATTCCTTCGATAGTTCCATTTAGTGATCAAGTATAAGAAAGGAATCATAAATTTGGTGGCAGAAATGTTGTCTAGGCATCCCACACAGGAGAAAATATCTAGTTTGGCCACTATCTCTAATTTTGAGCCCTTCACAAAGGAAGCTTATAAAGAGGCATATGCTCAAGACAAATATTTTGGGGTAACTTATTAATAGTTGCGGTCTCGAGGGGCTGAAAGGATGGGCATTGAAGATTTTAATCTCAAATATGGGCTGCTCTCTTGATGGGGAAGCTTTGTGTGCCAAAGGAAGAAAGGCTTCTATTGATGAGGGAAACACATACCTCGAAAGTAGCAGGACATTCTGGTATTGGAAAGACCATAACCCACTTGCAAAAGGTATGTGTATTGGCCCAATATGCAAGAAGTATCTAAATTCATAAGAGGATGTAAATTTTGTTGTACAAGCAAGCCTAAAATCAGGAAGGAAGGTTTATATATGCCTTTCTTTGGTCCCTACTCATCCGTGGGAGTATATTTCAATGGATTTTGTAGGAGTTCTACCTATTTCTAAACATGACCATGATTATCTATATGTTGTTATTGATATATTTAGAAAAATGTGTGTTTTTATGGCATGTAAAAAGATAATAAAATCATATGAGGAAGTTGAACATTTCTTTTCTAATGTAAAGGTGAATTTTGGTTTGACGAAGTTTATTATTTTAGACAGACATTCTAGGTTCTTGGGGAAGTTTTGGACTACTTTGTGGGATAAGATGGACACCAGGTTACAGAGAAGCATGACTTTCCATCCACAAACAAATGGAAAAATAGAGGTGGTGAATAGGACTTTGGTGTAGCTGATTAGAGGATATAATAGCAAATATCTACAGACTTGGTATGAGTCCTTAGCCTACATTCAACATTCCTAGAATCAAGGTATACACATCCACTAGGTAGTCACCATTCAAATCATGCTTAGGATATATATGTACTAATCCATTATAAATTGTGGTTGGGTAGTAGGAAGAAGGGAGATACATGATTTAGAGGTGACTAGAGCAGCGAAGTTCATTGAGAGGATATGATAAATCCATCTCAAGGTGAAAGAAAAATTGGAGAAATATCAAGCCAAGTATAAGGCTAGACATGATCAACATTAGAGAGAGCATAAAATTCATGTTGGAGAAAATTTTTGGCTTTACTTGAGCAAGGAGAGATTACAAGGCCAAACAAGGAAACTCAAGCCACTACGATATGGACCCTTCACTATATTGGAGCAAGTTGGAGAAAATTCCTTTAGGCTTGATTTGCCACATTTCATGCGGATGTACTCAATAGTAAATTGTGAGAATTTGCACCTATATGAGCCATCCATGCTTGACAAAGAATAAGAATGTCAATCATTAAATTCCATAGAGGATTGCGTCTTGTAATCAAAAGGTGAATTGGATGAGGATGTAGTGATGCAATAGAAGATCAAAGAGAAAAGGAGAGGTCCATAGGAGTCTTGGTAGGTTGGACTCAAGGGAAGACACCAAGGCAGGCCCAGTGGTACTTGAAGGAGAAAGTGAGGGAATTATTTCCTCATCTACTCCCCCACTAAGATTTTATGGTACAAAAATCCTCTTGAACAGAGAGGTGTGATCCATATGGATCTAAAGAAATAACACTTCATCATAACAACCAAAAATAGAAAAAAATTGGACAAAAAGAGGAGCATACTATAAAGTTACTGAACTCGCCACTCTATGCGAGTAACGGTTGCATTGTAGACACCAAAATTGGGTCACACTCCCCTTGGTTCCATGTTAAATAATCACCTTGAAAACTCACCTAACCATGGCCCCTTTCACCCCACTCTAATATTAATTAAATTAAATTAATTCATGATCTCATAATATTTATTATTTAAATATCCTAATTGAGATAATTCTCACATCCCACCTCACCTAGCCACCTCACCCCAAACCTATTCTTAGTAGGTTGCCATAACTAACTAAGACCTACCTAAACCCTAAAAATCAAAGCCTACATTACCTCTAACCACATCCCCACATTTTAGAAAGGAAGCTTCCATTCTAATCCACAGAGAAAAATGAACAGGATCCAAGAAATCAAGTGGATATGCCTAGTTTAGTAAACTTAGGAAATCCCACCATAATAGACGTCGATCACCCTAAACCACCGCCGGTCAGCCCAGAACTGTGGTCTGCTACCATTTATCCCCCAAAACAACCTTATTTTGAGGTTGACACATTTTCTGATGGCAAGAGATGAAAACAGAGCTGCATGCAAGCAGAACCAACATTTGTATACGCATCCGAACATCCATATCTAGCATCAGAAGTGATCACACAGTTATTTGCATTCATGGGAGCATCCTGGGAAGCACCACCACCATACCAAACTCCATCCATCTGATCAACTGCCATTTCCATCCAGCCATCAAGCTCATATAATAGTAAGTATTTTGTTAACCAACATTCATCTACTTTCATTTTAGTAGGCTCTGTTACCTCTGTTATCAGCTTCTACTTGCATTCCCATTCTCCCATCATTCACCTTCATGCAAACTTAATCATTCCTTCACCCACACCTTTAACTTCCCATACCTGACTTTTAAAAGATCTCTGAGCACACCTAATATCTCCATATACCTTACCATTTCCTTCTCCATTTCATTTAGCCTCAGATCTGCCCTCACACCAAGATTTTAAAAGTTTCATCTACCTCGACCATACCAACGCCTTACCCATAAGCGTCATCAATTTCACTTAAACCAACATCGTTCATACCCTCCGACAGCTGGTCTCTATGTTTTACCCTCAGACCAAGAACAAAGCCTGAAATCCCCACCAAATACCCAAAACAACCCAAGACCAGGACCTTGACCGGTGCACAAGTACTCACGATAGAGACTTTGACCTTCAGATTTAATCATAGCTTAGCCTATTGTGAATGAATTTACTTATTGTAGTCGAATGAGATACCTAAATCATTTTAACTACAGTAGGATTTTATTTATTATTAACATTGAATTGTTTTAAATAGTGGATTGACAACCATCTAGGGAGTATCACACTTCCTAGATCTAGCATATGCTAGGTAGTCCACTATGTATATATTGTTTAACTTCCATTTGGTGGTCTTGTTTTCTATTTCAGGTAGTTCCTCCTAGCCAAAAGGAAGCTCTCATGATCAGCTATGGATCAAGAAGTCATACGCACGTAAAAACCTTCAAGCATCTTTAACATGTATTCCTCCTAGCCCATTTACCCTTATCTATTTCATCAATATTCAAGGAAATGCTCTAAGAGTCAGGTGAAACATTTTGGCACGCTCGGTGGGACCCATTCGGGGTTCCTTGCATTTCTTCATTTCTAGGTGAAAATTTATATGTTTGTTTCCTTTCTGAAAGGTTCTCACATTAAAATTTCTCCCCTAGAATCTTCTTTTCTTTTTATTTATCTCAAAGCAATCATGTTTTGGTGCTATAAAAAGAACTCTTCTTCTTTTTCATTTGTACTACATTAGTGAAAGATCATACTCTCTCTTGTTCATCTTTTTGTGTCATTGAATTTAATATTTCGATTTGGTCTTAAAATCAACTGCATTTCATTCTACTTTACTGCGTTAGATCACATTAAATGAGGGCAACCTATATGCTTGAAAGTCATGCCCAACTGATGGTTGAAAAAAATCATAGAAAAGCACTTCCTTTCTCTTCTTCTCTCTCCGAGTCTTACCCAAACATCACAAAATTGAATAATATACACATTCTTAAACAACATCTTACCCGAGAAGAAGCTGTAAGTGATCACATGAACACGGTACAGTGGGCACCTAACTCATTACTTTTGTCGAGTCATTATCTTAGAAGACAACCCGCCCCCCACCATAACATAACCTGAAACCTCTCCTTGTAGATCTCCTTCTTCGTAGGAAGCCTTCCTCACCAAAAACTCTATTCTAAAGTTCATGAGTCAGTCTTCTAAATAGCATAAGTTGAACAAACATAAAGAAAAGAGCACTCTTAGGATCGTATTTTTCTTAGTGTTTCGCTTGGCTTGCATTTTGAGGTGAGAGGACATGTTATTCATATTTTTATTTCTCCTTACATGCTCCTTATCATAGTTGGTGTATTCCAACTTTGTCTGAGTGTGCTTGGACCCCATTTTCATCATTCTCAGAATTCTAGGTTTGATTCTACACTTGATTTTAAATCACAACCACTTGTTCTTCATCTCTATTTCAATTTCACGATGAATCGGGTGTCATCCATCAATCATCATCGGTTACCCTCTGACTGTCATCGGTTTTACCCAACCGGCGTCAGTTTACTGTTCTTTTGGTTGACCTACCCAAAAGGACACATTTCATATTCTTTGTTACTCAGAGTCTCTGTAACTCTCATCATCTTCTCTGTCCTGATAAAATCCATCTGCATCTTATCTACCTAGCAAGTTATTATCCTTTTTCCTTGTTTTGACAAACTGTCCATTTTCCACAGTGACCAACCGTGGTTACCTGTGACCGACGTTGGTTTACCATAACCAGCATCGGTTAGGCTATTCAAATTTCCAGCTGACATTTTGTACCTAATCCACCTACCACCACCTATTTTTCCTATTTCTATTGTATTTCTATGTCATTTACAGAAAGCAGTCCTAC
This sequence comes from Taxus wallichiana var. yunnanensis, assembly GCA_018340775.1. Lineage (NCBI taxonomy): Eukaryota > Viridiplantae > Streptophyta > Pinopsida > Cupressales > Taxaceae > Taxus > Taxus wallichiana. The sequence continues at coordinate 351,209,264 of CM031242.1, read as the reverse complement.
CACATCAATACTTGTTCACATGGTGCTGACTCGTAGCCAACAAATGCCCTCATATTCCACGCTAGTTGTCAACCACTCCCACCCAGTCCTTCACCACCTTCTATTCTATCACCCATGGATCCTACCCAACCTATCACTATCGCCATAGGGGACGAGGAGTTCACATGACTCCTTGACCAGAACCCTACCGCCTTACAGTTCTATCTTTCCCACTCATCCACTCGAGATGCCTTGGGTCAGTTGATATATGACATGCCCATCTCTATCCCCGAAACTCGTTCCTAGTTCTACGTCATTATTCGGCTCCGTGTTACCCACATCTACCTTGTCCTCGGTCATTTCATAGCTAGGCCCTATACCTGCTATGACCGCCACATCAACCACATCTATTGCACCCGTAACATCCACTATATCTTTGTCCACTACCCGAAACATAATATCATCTCGTGCCTATTATCTCACATATACCCATAGCAACACAACCACCCCAGGTGTCGACTACCCCTACCCCATTTTAAAACATTATCCTTTTATTCCACGATCCTTAGCCCCAGTACTACTAGGGTTACCTCGACCCTTCCACCTCCATATACGTACTATTAGCAACCTCCCATTTCATCCATCATTCCTTTGGGGTATGTACCCCCTATCTCACTCCCTCATTCCCAACCTACCTATGTGGCATCACCATATACTAGAATTCCACCTCCATCATATGTCCAACACCAACCCTCTTACACTACAGGAGGTACCCATCCATCACCACCTACCAATGACCTCATCAAGTTAATGATGGACAAGATCTGAAACACTTGGAGGCATCGATTTTTGGCTCGCGTAACTCTCTCACCTACGATGAAATTTGCAATGAGGCCATACACCCTTGTATTCTTATTCATCAATATCTCGTACATTGGGAAATGCCTAAATTTAACCACTTCAATAGCAAACAAGACTCGCAACAACACTTGTGGTCTTTCAAACACGGGTGTTATCTGATCACCCATGATGATGCTTTACTTCTGAGGACCTTTCGCATGTCTATGACTGGGCCCACATTATACTAGTATAGTGGGTTAAATAGACATTCTATCTTCTCATTTAATCAGGTAGCCCAAGCCTTCTTAGATCACTTCTCCATCAACATTGTTAAGAAGGTTACCATGACTGACCTCTACTCTACGCGTCAATATGACAATGAGTCTATCATAGATTTTGTCACTCGTTGGCGTAGCCTGATCAATCAACTCACATTCTAATTACCACAAACCGAGCTCATAGAGATATTCACTCGGGCTTGTGCTAGACATATCTCACCGACCCTGTAGGTCCAAACTTTCTGAACCTTTGATGAGGCATTCACCATGGCACGAAAGCTAGAGATTCGGGCCATCGAGGAAAAGAAAATTCAACTATGCAATAAGAAATCAACATTTAAGTCAAATGATACCTCTTCTTCTTTGAAACCATAGAATAATTATTCAAAATCCAAGGGGACCACTAACGCAATTGTACTCAAGGCCGGCCTAGCTCATCCATCAAATCAGGCTAATCCCTCATCTAATCTTTCTCCTGTCAAGACCTTTCAATTCAAATGGGAACAATGGAAATACACCCTAGTAAAGGGAGCCTTATTATTCTGTCTTAGAAAAGATCATTAAATGCGGGGCTATCACCCTTCCCCATATAAAACCACACACTAGTTTTGATCCTGCTGCCCCACACCTACTGGTACAAAGAGCATGACTTCACGTAACTATCATTGGGTAAAAGGTCATAGTGACGATGATTGCATCAATTTCAAAACATTGTCCTAGAAATGCTCGAGAATGATAAGTTAGTATTGGATAACCCAAATGCACCCGCTAATCAAAACCTGCGCACATATTCAAGAAACCATTTCCTAATCACACCCCTTATTGTAATCAAGTGGAGAGACCTCAACGAATGATAGCCATACCTGCGAGGTCTATGCTATTTTTAGTGACACACCAGGTTGCTTTCCAATTACCTCATATTCCTTCTATAGAGGAAATCTTGGCCCGAGGTCCTCCACCTACACATGAACCCACTTCACCTATTCCTCTACCCACAGAGGAACACCCTTCATCTCCTCCCTCACCTGTGAAGGAGTCTTATGTTAACATCAAAACCATTTCACCTTTGGCTTCTCCACCTAGAGATCCATCACCAGCGGTACCTCTCGACCCACGGGAGATGCTTGTTCATCTCCCCCACCCACAGAGGAACACCCATCATCTCCTCCACCTATCAAAGATCTAGTAGAAATTTTGTTACCTCTAGGTGACCATTCTCCATCAGCCACCCAAGATCCTGACTTACTTTCGACTCTCTTACCCACAGAGGCTGAAGCTAGAAAATTCCCCATTTCTAAAACACATTTTACGGGAATCACCATTAGATCCACATCAACCCCACCCACTGTAGTGCCGTTCTCATGCTTAGCTGACTACCTAGATTATGTGGATAGAGCCTTACTTTGGGGGCATCTTCTAATTCCTGTCTCAACACAAATGTAGATGTCACTTGCTGAAACCTTCACTATTTATCTGTTATCCCGTAAAATTGGCAAGGGTAATTTTACAGATAACCCTACCAAAATTTTGTTCTGGTCCCTCGTCAGGGGCCCCTTGCGTTCGGAACGTTGCAAAATCCCTCCCCAGGAAATCTAGTTTTCCGAACTTAGCCATTTTTGGTCTTTTTTGGTCGGGCGCACATAATGACTATGCAACATTAAGCTTTCATGCACCCCCTTTTAAGCCTTTGGCGCATGGTTTGAAGTGTCAACAGGCGTTTTGATGTGCCTCACTATGTTGAGTCTTCCTTGCATGCGCCAAGGCACATGCGCCTTCATGTCAACAATACATTTGTTGCGCCACTTATTAGTGCGCCTAGGGCGCACATGTTCTTTGTCAACATCAATTTCGGTGTGCCTAGGGCGCACATAGCTTCGTGTTGGCAAGTGTTTCGGTGCGCCAAGGATGCACGCTTTCTAGTGTCGACAATACTTTTCATGCGCCACTTGAAAAAGTTGGTGGCACATTTATTACCACTTCACCTATATATAGGCGCGTCTGCACTGTCATTGTCATCCGACACAATCACGTGAATTTTTCTCTTTCCTCTGTACCTGTCAGTGCACCTACCCTGTCATTTTCGAATCACTTCGTGGACCCGTTTTCACTTTTCTCCGTTATATTATCCTGGTAAGAGGTCCTCATTTCTTTTGTGTGTTTTGTGCTTTGGTTCTTTGTCTGCTTGGTGGTTTGGATTGGGTTTAATAAAAAATCTGTCAAAGCATGGAATCCCCACCCTCCTTGTTGTTTTTCTCTACCAAAGTATTTTCCCCCCTCTTTCCGTGAGATCTGGCTTGGTAAAGGGGTGTATGCTTAAAAGTGACAAGCGGCGTGGTAATCTACGAGTAACTCTTCCGCATACCCGACCTCCCAAGGTCGTGCCGAGACACCGATGGAGATAAAATAAGCGTGGGATGCAAACGAACTAGTTAGGAAATCTAATGTCTTCGACACGCACTAATGGAATTTGTGAATCTAAGGCAAAGAAGGCCCTTCTAACTTGGATTGGTGTGATAGATCGATCGCGAGGCCCTTCTAAGGATGATGATCTCGCTCAAAGGCTCCAATCAATATCAAGCTCTGGCGTGATTCGATCTATGGGTTGTGGAATACATGGGAAATGACCTGGGATAGTTTCATGTATGTCTCCAGATAAGGTCATATGGTGGATGGTGAATACAATTGACTCTACGGATGATTCTCTGGCCTAGTCCAAAATTCTCTAGCTTTGTTAGCCGCTATATCTAGTAAGGACAATTGTTCGATGATGATGGGTGGAAGTGGAGTGGATTGGAATACTAGTGTGCGTAGGCCAGTGTTTATATCTGATTGACTTATGGATTCGTTAGGCTGTGGAATTTGTGGGTCACAACCGTAGACTCTTGGTTGTTGCGGTCCTGTTATGGTCATATACGAAATCAAGTCCTAATTCCTAGTATCCAGTAATCGTACGCTTTCTCAGCTTCTATGTTTAGGACCAATAACTGTGCGATCTTCTCAGAATATCTCACAGGCGTTCGTGCAACCTGGATCCTTAAACTAGTATCTATGTCTGTGAGAGTGTCTCCTGCACCTGGCTGTGGGACCAAAGGATCACAACCAAAGGTTTGTTCTCTTTCGAACCCTTCTACAGTCATGTGAATGTTTTGCCTAGGGCAATCTGTAGTTCGGTTGATTTGACCAAAACGTGTGTGCTTGGTCGTCTTCTATATTTAACCCTCTCAACTGAGAACTGATTAGTTGTAAATCTGTTGTTGTTTGGAAGACTTGTATTCTAAGGTTCTGGTCTATGTCAATTATTGCTGTGACGAGGTTGGGTTGAGGTACGATTGGCTCAAATACGTATTCCCTGGGCTCCCGAGGTCCCGTGATTGTCATACAAAACAAAATGTAAATCTAACTGCAACAAAGAAAATTTTGACTATCTAAAACATATATAACTTCTATTTTTATATTTAACTTTCTAAGAAGAAAAGCAGCTATTTAAGCGTATCTAGAAATAACAACTAAATAACAATTTAAAACAAACAAAATAACCGAGTGTAGTTATTTGTCTATGTAATTTGTAGATTTATTCTAAATAATGAAATAACTTGCTTTATCTATTTGTGCAATTTCTCGATCCTACCTCAGAAGTGAGGAGTGAATCATAGTTTCTCAGAAACTATCAATCCCCACAGCTTCCCTGGCAATATCGAGAATAGAATTTACTGAAATGAAGCAATTAACTACTTTATTTGATATGATTCTAACTAGAACTTTGAAAGTTAAAACCTGGATTCCACGCAGAACAGTGGCGAATCTGATGGTGTGTGTGATCTTGTCCCCTCAGTGTGATCTCCTCGTTCTTTCATGTTCACGTGGATCCAGAAAAGCGTGTAATGCTAGCATCGACAGAAGTAGATATTGGGACAAGGACAACTCAGAATGCAGACTGAATATAATGTGAGTAGGAGAGGGATAGCGCAAGAGTACAGAGCTTGGCTTATGTAATTCCTAGCGGGATTTACTGCGAGTCATGCAACATAAAGCGTCTAGAACCTGAAACTATCCTGTTTGAAGAGCAAAACCTGCAACTTTAATGGCTTCCTAAGCTATTCTACTCCAATGGATTGGATAAAACAACAACACTTTGTTTGCCTGTTTGGATATGTGGCTTACCAACAGTTGAACAATGCTAACTAGACATATAATGAACTAAACCAAGCACTCTAAGCAAAATGAAAGCTAAGTCTATTGCAAAGAGAAATTCAGAGACAAACTTCAGGGCCATTTGCTTGAGCACAAGCCACTTATTTATAGCTTTCATTCACCCAAAGATCAAAACCAAACTGAACTCTAAAAACTATAAACAATGGCCAAACACTATTCCAGGGGACCAAAAACATAAATGCAAGCCCAAGTCGGCAAGGAAAAGCTGGTGAAACGTTGATCTTTACGTGAGTCGCGTCAAAACACTTTCTAGAAAATGCGTAAAGGACCGCCGCTCTGAGCAGGGTGGTGGTTACAGGACCGCCGCCCTGATTAGGGCGGCGGTCACGAGACCGCCGCCCATGCAGGGCGGCGGTTTCATCACTGAAGAGCAAAAGGCCAAGAAAAGAGGGGAAAAAGGAAAAACAAAGGATGCGGGGGCTAAGCGGGGCATGCGGGATGTTAACGCACACTCGAGAGCTTTTCCGGATCCGAACACCTTGCGAGGAGACCTGTATCATCATTGGGGCACTTGTTACACTGTTCGTGATCTGATACCTTACAATTTTGGGTACGTACATATTGCCCCCTCGGAGAAGCGTTTTAGCCATGAAGAGGCGTAAAACGGTGGGTCCGAGTATGGCAGTCCCGAAATGGGAAGTTAGAAGTTATACCTGACACGTCCATGTGTTGAAATGACGCCATCCAAAATTCCCACTACCTGCAAAATGAAAAGAGAACTCAAGTGCAGATAGATACAATAGTTTGAAAAATAAACGCTAAGAATAACAGGGAATGAGAACGTACCATTTGTGCGGGGATAGGAACTTACCTCCATCAGCGCTCCAAACCTGTGAAAAGTTATTTTTAAAATGAAACAGAGTGCCATATATATGAAAGTGGGCCCATTTTCCTATTCATTTGTGCGAGTCGATTTGATTGATTTTGAGCTCTGGGACCCACGGTGACGGTTTCTTGCGTGAGTAGAGTCGAAACGTTCGCAGCGAGATCGTGATCATGCCTCCACGTGTGGAACACCGACCTCAGCGATCACAGGTTAGTTTTCTTCAGTTTATTGTTTTCCCCCTTAATTTTGAAATGCTAAATACTCTGTAATGGGGGGGTCATTTTTGAAAATGCTAGGTTCAAAAGGTCCACCTAGGGGGCGCCTACTGGGTAGGCTTTGTTTTTAGTTAAAATGGTCTTTTCTGGCACTTTTTAGGCCTTTTTAGGTTAAAAGCCCGCGTGGGTTTTCGGACCATGACCGCCATGGCCAGGGTGGTGGTTACACGACCGCCGCCTTTAAGGCAGCGGTTACGAAACCGCCGCCAACCCTCCTGCTCAGGGCGGCGGTTTTGCACAGAATGCAAAAAGAACTTGTTTTTAAGATTGTGTTTGTATTTTTAGCATTTCTACGTGTTTTTATGACTTTCTCAGCATTGCCTGGATGCTAACTTAGTTTGTTTTGTGTGTTTTTGAGTGTATGCAGGCGAGAGAGGAGTACATCCGATGGAGCAGAGAGAGAGAGTGTGATTGGCTCTCAGGGGTATTAGATGCCCTTTCACAGGATGAGGAGGACACACTTCAGAGGGCTGGTATACTGCGCATATCACGCGTGCCCCATGTTGCACCATCTAGTCACATCCTTTGTGACTTATTCTCTTACTGGGATGCAGATCGGAACACCTTCCGATTGCCAGGGGTCCGTGGTGAGTGGACCATTACATTGGAGGACGTCTACCGCATTCTGGGGGTCCCGATCATCGGGAGGTGACTCACTTTGGAGACAGCAGGCTCACGGGCACAGATTGCCCAGTGGGCGACTTATATGGGAGATGCAGCCATCTCCACGGGGTCGAAGAAGGGGGTGAGAGTTCGATCCATTCCTTCTTTGCCCATCCCCGTATTTCGTCAGGCCATCATGGGGATCCTTGCCTCGAGATTGATCGGGGACAAGGGAGGGGACACATTGTTATACTGTTGGGCCCCCATTATTACACAGATAGAGGGCATGGCCCGGATATACGCTTGGGGAGCAAATATTCTTGGGACCACCTACCATGATCTATATAGGGTGGTGCGTTTACAGGGGCAATCGTTGAGCCACCCGACTCTAGTCATGAGTTGGGTTTATGAGCACTTCATCCCTTATGGCAGGGGTGTGGAGGTAGCAGATCCTGGAGCTATTAGGGCAGCGAGATGGTCAGACATGTCGGTGCTTAGAGCACCTCATCAGCCAGTTACCTCTCTGACTACCGCCGATATGGAGGTGACACCATACCAGACCATGGCCGGTATATGGGGCGAGGAGGCCCTTACCTTGATTTCCTGCTCCACCACAGGGCAGCTTATTGATAGAGTGGGACGAGTGGAGGTGCACCCCTTTGGCCGAGTTCCTCAGCAGTTTGGCCTTCCATATGCGGGTATGCTTCCCCCAGTGGCACCAGTTTACAGATCAGTTCGCGAGGCCAGAGGGGGGCCTAGAGGCCGAGGTTGGACAGTGATTACTCCTGGCATTCCCATTGCAGCCAGGAGGATAGTTCGTGCTAGAGGGAGAGCCGGTGCGCCTCGGGCACCTTTGCTTCAGATTGCTGCGGGTCCTGCTCATAGCAGCGATGACCCTATTGATATTGACTCTGAGTCTGAGGAGTTTACAGAGGGAGGGACAGAGGAGGAGACCGAGGACAGTGATCCTGAGTGGCATGACACTCAGGATATCATGCGCGAGAGAGAGAGGGTGAGCAAAGCGAGAGAGGGACACTCTAGTTTCAGAGGAGCCACTCTCTCAGGGCCATGGTGGAGAGGATGAGTCAGTTGCAGGGTGACATGTTGCTCCTGCCACAGGAGCAGCCCCTCAGTCGGCAGCGGCATCCGTGCGCAGTGCGGCCCCGGCGACCCATCTTGGAGGCACAGGGATCGAGTAAGTTACCCTTTCTCCCTTTTAATGTTTATTTGTAGGCTCTCCTTAGTTTCTATTTTGTATCTTTTAGCCTCTTTCTTAGTTTCTAATTCGTTTTCTCCTTTGTTTGCAGAGACTGTTGACGAGTGGCGGGATTTGATCCACAGGGTATGTACCGATTCCCTGATGATCCCCATGGATAGGACCCGTGCGAGAGGCTGTTTGTGGACCCAGGGAGCCTTGGCATGGCCGGTAGGCATACGGCGTTTTTGCTCCCGATCGGCATGTGGCCAGGATGGTATCGACCCTTCACACCGAGCTAGCGGGCTATAGGATGTCTGAGCATCTTATGAGGAGCCATTCTCGTGGTGAGACCGCGGCTGCTCCTAGGGATCCTGAGCCCTCCGTACATTCAGAGCGCCGGCGTAGCCGGAGTCCTAGGCGTGGGCGTGCACCTTCGGAGGGGTCGCGTAGGGATTGAGAGGCCACTTGGCTCTCGTGTATTTTGTATTACATATTTCTTTGTATATCACGGGCTCTTTGAGCATTTTGACCATGCTTAGTGCATGATGGCATTGTATATAAATGTTGATCATTTATATATATGCATTTGTTTTGGATCAAAATCTTGGCACTCATGGTTTCTTTTCTATTTCCAGTTTCTTTGTATATACTACGATGTATGTTTATATGCTTTTTAGAATGTATGCAATGGAGAACAAATGATGCAAATGTTTGTTTCCTTTTGTGTATTTCATGATGCTGATATATGTAGATGTAATGTGATTTTGAATCTTAGTTTCCGTAAGCAATTTTGGATACCTCATGTTTGTTTTGCAAAGTGATGAATATAACCAGTATGATGAACAGATAAACTTGCCCCACTCCTAACTCCACGCAACTAGTAAGATGCGAGGGCTCTTCACCGAGAGCTAGAAAGGGCACAAGTTATGAGGTGTAGCTGAAATGATAGCGATGAAAGACAGACAAAGCTTTGGTGGAACCAAATAGGAAACTACAAGCTTACTCCACCCGAGTGACTTCATAGTTTAGAATGCAACTTACTTTGTGGTTTATCTAGACTTAGATCCGTAGATGGCCACATAGTAGACAAAATCTGGGTTTTTAGGATTTTAACTCTCTTGGAATTTTGAACATCTGATTCATTCGTTTTTGACTCAAAGTTTGAATTGTTTGTTTATGACTTTTAACGTTTGCTTTGTCAAGAGGACCCCCTATACTTTGCCCCATGCTACTAGTAAGAAGCGTGGGTTTATCACCATGGACAAGGTATAGGCGAGTAAGGGCATTTCCATCCTTTCCCAACCCTACGTCACTAGTAAGAGATGCAAGCTCATCACCGAAGGTTGGTGGGGCAAGGAAATGTGTAAAATTAAAATTTTCTGTTTAATCACTTGTTGACTTGTTTTCTTGAGTAAAATGTCATTATGTGCTTATTTCCAAAGAGATATACATATGGGATAGATGTGACACCCTGAAGCTTCTAGAACAGACCATAGGTAAGGCACCTATCCTAAGAAGAAATCAAAGCGAGAATAAACTTGCAGATCTTGGTATGGTTACCGTTAAGACTTCGTCATGTCTGACTTTATTTGATAAAATGATTCTGAGATGATTTGATGATATCACGAAAATGGAGAGGTATGATTAGAAAGTTTATGCCAACAACATCATGAGTTTGTAATGAATTACTTTGAGGATAGATTCCTTGATCACCATTTATGTAAGAAACAAGTGGACAAAATGATCTTAATCTATATGAAGATGCAATGTAGATAATTATAAGTAGTGCTAGCCGCTTATGCGTAGAACCGCTTGAGGTGAAGGGAATTGACTGTTTCACCAAATTCCTCACCTTCTAGCGTACATAAGAGGTAAGCACCATTTCCATAGTCTTTCATGACTCGGTACGGGCCCAACCATTTGGGCGAATTTCCTTCCTTCGCCGGTCTTCTTGTCGATCCGGTTGTCTAGCCTTAGAACTAGATCACCTTCGTATATGTCACGTTCATAGACCTTCTTGTTATACTGCCGGCACATTCGGTCAGCATAAGCTCTATGCCGTTGTTCAGCATCTAACCTAGTTTCATCTAGGCTTTCTAGTTGGGAAAGACGTGCTTCTCTATAAGCGTCTTCATCCAGAATCCCTTGTAGTGAAATGCGGAGACTGGGTATTTCGACCTCAAGTGGGAGAACTGCTTCTGCCCCAAATACTAGCGAGAAAGGAGTTGCTCCCGTTGGTGTTCTTATTGAGGTTTGGTGGGCCCACAAGGCCGGATATAACTTCAAATGCCAATCTCGTTTGTTTTCTTTTACCGTTTTAAGGAGAATGGCTTTCAGTGTCTTGTTTGTCGCTTCAGCCTGTCCGTTGGCTTGGGGGTAATACAAGGAAGCCGTATGATGGCTTATCTTAAATTTATTACATAGTTTGCGAACCTCTTCATTCTTAAAAGAAGTTCCATTATCAGAGATAATGATTTGCGGGATACCATACCTGCAAATGATTTGGTTCAAAATGAACTTGGCGATTACAGAACCAGGTACAGTAGTAAGAGGCATAGCCTCTACCCATTTGGTAAAATATTCAGTGGCCGTGATTATAAAATTATGGCCATCTGTGGATGAGGGAGAGAATTTCCCTATTAAGTCTAGACCCCATGTAGAAAAGGGCCATGGAGTAGCGATTGGTTGCAGAGCTTGTGCCGGCATGTGGATCTCATGGGAGAATTCTTGGCACTTATGACACCTGCGTACAAACTCTATTGCGTCATGTTCTAGAGTGGGCCAGAAATAGCCCATTCGATGTATTTTTCGAGCGGTGGCATGGCCACCAAGTGGCCTCCACATATTCCACTGTGAGATTCATGGAGAATCTTCTTGGATTCTTCTGTGTCGACACATCTTAGGAGCATTCCATCGAATGCTTTTCGGTAGAGCACTTGCTCTATAATGACGTATTTAGCTACGATAATGCGTAACCGCCTTCTTTGTTGTGGTGTAACTCCTTCTGGGTACGTATGGTCCATGATATAATTAATGATATCCATGTACCAAAGGCACTCAGAGATAGAGGGTCGGGTTTCGATGTAGTATACGCACTCATCTGGAAAGTCTAAATCTACTAAATCACCTCCGTCTAATGGGTTGTCAGCTAACCAATCCACAATGATTTGTCCCTTAACCGACTTCTGATTTACAAATGTTAATTCGAATTCTCCCATTAAGGTTATAAAACATCCAGCCTTTTTAGACAAGGACCCTTGTGTGAGGAAAGTTCGTAAATGGTCCGTTTTTACCATGACCCTTGTTTCTTGGTTTAGCATATAATGTCTTAGGCATTTAGTAGCAAAGACTATGGCAAGGCATTCTCGTTCTGCCTGTGTATAGCGTGTTTCATAGTCAAGCAGTGTTCGGCTGATGAAATAAATCACACGTTCCCTCTTGTCATCGTCCTCTTGGGCCAACATACAAGCTAACGAGACATTGGTAGCCCATGAATATAAAATTAACGGCGATCTAGCTTTGGTGGCATTAGCGTAGGTGGCGATAATAGGAAATGCTTAACTGCATCAAAGGCTTCATTACAGTCTTTGGTCCAATCAATGCTATAATCCTTTTTGAGTAAATTGTTGATTGGATGAATGGCGAAGCTTAAGTCTGGGATAAATCTCCGGATTGCACCTAGTTTTCTGAGAAATGACCTGATTCCAGATTCATTCGAAGGTGGGACCATTTCGAGGACAGCCCGAATTTTGGTTGGATCAACATCTATTCCTCGTGACGATATGATGTAACCTAGGAGTTTTCCTCCTGTTACACCAAAGACACATTTCTCTGGATTTAGTGTGACTCCATATTCTATTAGGCATGAAAGAATGATGCGGAGTACTTCCGGATGGTCACAACGCTTCTTGGCCTTAGCCAATAAGTCATCTACATAGGACTCCATGATTTTATGAATTAAATCATGGAATATATATGTCATAGCTCGTTGGTAGGTAGCACCAGCGTTCTTGAGACCGAATGGCATAACAACGTAGCAATAGGTTCCCCAAGGAGTTATAAACGTAGTTTTAGCTTGATCTTGCTCAGATATTTTGATTTGATTGTATCCCGAGAATCCATCCATGAGAGACAAAAGTTCAAATCCAGCTGTTGCATCAACAATGACATCTATGGATGGTAATGGGAAGTCGTCCTTAGGACATGCTTTGTTGATATCTCGAAAATCTATGCAGATGCGTATCTTTCCATTCTTCTTGAGAACGGGAACGATGTTCGATACCCATTGGGAGTAGTCGACTGGTTTGATGAATCCTACCTGGAGGAGTTTTATTACCTCTTCCTTTACCATGAGAGCTACCTTGGGCTTCATGGGTCTTGATTTTTGTTTAATTGGCTTTGCATCTGATTTAGTGACGAGGTTGTGCACCGCAATGTGGGGTGCGACTCCTGTCATCTCCTTATAATTAAATGCAAATGCCTTCTGATGTTCTTTGAGGATCTGAGTATGTATTTCTACTTCTTCTGGGGTTAACGAGGATCCTAGTTTCAATATTCTCGGTTCATCTTCTGTCCCGATGTTGACATCGATTGTTTCTTCGATCAAAGAGGCGTTACCTTCTTCGAACTCAGGTGGTGCTGGAGGTAAATCCAAATCATCCCCATTTTCTACTGCATATATGCTAGGTTCCATTTGTGAGGGAAGATCCATCACGGGATTTCCGAAGTAAGAAGACGAATGTGGAATTAAGGATAAATCTAGCATATGATAGGAGAGATGTAGTGCTGCATAGGTGTTTAAGTAATCCAAAGTAGCCATATCACTATTAACCTGATCTAGGATGGTAGATTCACTTGCTCTTGAAAGGGGATTTGTCATTGTTTTTATCAATGGTTCATCACGAATGGACACCGTGAAATGGGTATCTTCTAACTCATTGCTTGGAGTAAAACGTGATGCTGAAGTTGCTATTGAATCGGCGAGAAGATTTTTCTCTCGCGGGATTGCTTCAATGGATATGAAGTTAAACGCCTTGCTTAAATCTAATACGGCTTCTTTGTAAAGCTGCAAATGTTTGGCTTTGGTTTCGTATACTTCAGAAACCTGGTTTGTCACTAATTGCGAGTCTCCTAAGACTCTGATGTTATCAATACCAATTCTTTTGGCTAAGGTGAGGCCAAGGAGGAGGGCTTCGTACTCAGCGCCATTGTTTGTGCATTCAAAATTTAACTTAAAGGCAAATGGGAGGACTTTCTCTTCGGGTGAAGTAAGAATTATACCTGCCCCCGCTCCATAACGGCATTTAGCTCCATCGAAATGGAGAGTCCAATATTTAGCCGGGAGTATAGATGTTGGGGTATCTGCTGTGTTTACGCACTCAACTTCTACCATGCAGAGGTCCTCTGCTGGAAGGGAACCAACACCTAGGGAATATCCTATGCCTACTGAATCAAATGGTAAGAACATTGGTAAATCTTGTTCTATTAACTCAACGATTTTTGCAGTAGTCCCTAATGATACCGTTTCTATAGCCTTATCATTGGGGGTTGGGGTTGTTTTGGCTATGCTGATAGTTTCAAGATCCGTTGTAGGTACCAACTTCTCCTCTGGTTTTGGGTCAGTGGGTTTATTAAGTTGGTTTGTTGGAAGTTCAAATTCTGAGTGCACACCTGGTCTTTTCTTTAAATCAGCTAGGTGCAAATCGAAAGGTTTTGGATCGCCTTTGGCTACAAATACCTTTCCTAGATGCAAGAATCTTACTTCTTGAAATAACGTAGAAGGGATTGCCTTCATTCGGTGTATCCATGGTCGGCCGAGTATCATATTATAATTAGTTTCCCGATCTATAATATAAAACTCAGTCAGGATTGTTTTGGGTCCTAAGGTGACCGGTAGTATTATAGTTCCTATCGAAGTGGCTTTAAGGCTATCATAGCCTCTCAATGTATTTCGAGTGGTGGAACAGTTTGTTTCCCCATATCCTAGTTTTTGGAGGAAAGAGAAAGGGACTATGTTAACTGCGGCCCCATCGTCAACCATTGCCCGTTTTACATAGTTATTATAAACCCATACTTGTAAGTGTAAGGCTGGATCACCTCGGCATGCGATCTCAGCATCTGTAGGCATTTTACTTATTTCGAATATGAATTCGACATCCTTGTCCGGCTGCCCCGGAGGGTGGATATCAAAATCTACGTGATTTACTTGTGTTTCAGGAGGTGGAGTGATGTTAATTAGATGACCTAGACCTAATGCTTCTAAAAGAGCAGCTCTGTGAGTAGGAGAGTTCTTTAGTAAATCCAAAAATGAAATGTGCGAGAAGGTCTTTGTTAGGTCACTAATTAAATCATAGGCACCCATGGGTTTTTCTACTATTTGTTGACTCTTATCCGTTTCTGGCAGATGACTTGGGCTCGGTTGAGAGAAATATTCTCGTGTTCTTGTTATAGCTTTGATAGGTAGTTCAGCATCTAATTCTACCAAACTGACTATCTTGGGTCTCGGTTGACTTCCTAACTGTGGCGCAACTGATGGATTTAGTGAAGTCGAGGCTTCATGATCATTGTTTCCCATCATTGCACTTTTGTTTGTTCCAGTTGGATTTAACCTGTTGCTATCATGATTTGGGAGTGGATCGTTAAAGATCTTGAGGGGAGCATTCTGAGGGGAAACTACCCCTGCGAGCGTATTTGGTGGTGGTGATACGGGATCTGCCAAAAACAAATCTGTGAAGAACTGTCTTTGTTCTTCTGGCAAATGTTGCATGAATTTATTGTAGTCATGGCACGTTCTAGTATCATGACCCCAAATTTTGTGGAAACCACAATAAGAATTGGGATTGTAATTCCTGTTTTGTTGGTTTGGTGTATATTGTGGCCTAAAATTCTGATCAAACTGTTGCCTATTAGGATTAAAATTTTGTGTTTGTTTCTGGCTTTGGTTTTGATAACCAAATGAGTTTTGGCTTGGCCCTTGTATAGGATTTCCGTTGTTGTTGTTGTTGTTGTGGGTGGTTAAAATCCACTGTATTGATTGTCGGGGTAAAGTTGTTGTTTCACTGATTGTTTGCTTGTGATGGAGTATTGACCACATTTACCTTCTTGGGCTGGTCGGTTACTCCATCCGTTGTTACACCCCGATTTTTGTTAAGGATTTTAGGTCCTTGATTGATGTTTGTGGTAGTTGTAGTGTTCTGGCTGGAGGTGATTAACCTCCCGTTTGCTCCATATGTCTTACGACCACTATCTATCGCTGCTTGATCTATTCGAAGAGTGCTCTCAAGTACTTCATCGTAAGTTCTTAGCGGGAACTTCTAGACTTCTTCCTTCACCTCTCTGCTGAGAGAATGAAGGAATAAATCACATAGTTCCATCTGATCCATGTTTGGAGCACTTGCTGAAGAATAAAGAACTGTACGCCACCTTTGGATGAAATGGGCGACAGATTCGTTGTGTTCTTGTTTGATGTGCAAGAATTCCCTGATTCCTATTCTCAACAGTTTGTTCATGTCGAACGCCTTAATGAACTCTGATACGAGTTGTTTAAATGAATGGATGGAGGCTTCAGGTATTCTATAATACCAGTCGAGAGCAATGCCTTCCAAGGTTTTGGGGAATATTTTAGCAACAACCCCATCCCAAGGGAGTAATTCACGTATGGCTGTAGCGTAAGCTTTGATATGCGCGTTTGGATCTCCCTCACCTTTGTACTTGGGTAAATCGGGAAGGGGTCTTGGAAGCATGATGCTTCGTATGGCGAAGTCTAAGGGCTCTTTCAGATATTCTGAATAAGTCCCTATCACATAGGTTTCGACCATTGATGGTGGTTGCTGAGGGAGTGATGGTGGGATGGGTTGTTGATATGGCGCAGCGTATGCATTGGCAGGGGCATAGGGAAGTCCCTGCGTTTGAGCCAAAATTCCGGGAGAGGAGAACATATCTCCTTGTGGTGATTTGGAGTACATGTTTAAGTATGACGGGGTATTGTCTAGTAATGGATTGTTTGATACTAGACCGGAGGAATAGTGTTAGAGATGATGGGCCTTGTTGGTGTTTGTTGCGGATACTGAGGAGGCATGCCTAACGTGCCTACTCCTGTGAGGAGATCTACTTGGCCAGGGTGGTATGGAGGATTGGAACTTCCTACTTGCATGAACTGAGGATTTTGACTTGCTTGAGCAAGTTCTAACCCTCTCACTTTTTCTACTAACGTTGAAATGACTTCATTTGGTGAAGTCACGGTGCTTTGCCTTAGCGGCGTTTGTTGTATACCCTGGTGTTGTATAGGCATGTGATATCCTGCTATGAACTGATCGCTATCTTGCCAAGTTTCTCCGAGAGTATTTCCTATATGTAGTGGCATAGAGGTATTTTCTTGAAAAGAGACCTCGGGTTGTATTTGTAAACCTCCTATAGATGGGTACATACCCCAAGAGCATTGTTCACTTCTAGGATAACGTATTGACTGTTCATTATCTAAGACCAGGTATGGGTCAGATTGTCTACTAATTTGTGGTCTAAGTAGCATCTGAGGAGATGAACCAGATTCTCTGGTAAACGTCATATTGTTCGAGCCTGAAGGCTCTGTTTGTTGCGTTCGAGGGGGTTGATCTAACTCCTCAGTTTGAAAAGATGAATTATATCTGATTCTTGGGGTTTGTGTTGACAACTGATTAGTTGAATAGTTGTCGCCCCATACTGAGAGTGAGGGTGATGATTGCCTATTTTGTTGGGCGTAGTATGCCTCAAGACCCAAGAGGGGTCTGCCATATGCATCGAATCCCGACATATTCGGGGGGTATATGAATACCCACAGAATAATGGGAAGGAGCGAAGGTGATTGAGATAAGATGAAACTTCTCAAAGAGAAGGTGAAACAGTTGTTAGTTCACGTCGGGTTCACCAATTTTGTACGCCGGAAAAGTGACAAGCGAGCATGGTAATCTACAGGTAACTCTTCCACGTACCCGACCTCCCGAGGTCGTGCCGAGACAGCCGGTGGAGATAGAATAAGCGTGGGATGCAAACGAACTAGTTAGGCAATCTAATGTCTTTGACACGCACTAATGGAATTTGTGAATCTAAGGCAAAGAAGGCCCTTCTAACTTGGACTGGTGTGATAGATCGATCGCAAGGATGACTGCTCGAAAGGCTCCAATCAATATCGAGCTCTGGCGTGATTCGATCTATGGGTTGTGGAATACGTGGGAAATGACCTGGGATAGTTTCGTGTATGTCTCCAGATAAGGTCATATGGTGGATGGTGAATACAATTGACTCTACGGATGATTCTCTGGCCTAGTCCAGAATTCTCTAGCTTTGTTAGCCGCTATATCTAGTAAGGACAATTGTTCGATGATGATGGGTGGAAGTGGAGTGGATTGGAATACTAGTGTGCGTAGGCCAGTGTTTATATCTGATTGACTTATGGATTCGTTAGGCTGTGGAATTTGTGGGTCACAACCGTAGACTCTTGGTTGTTGCGGTCCTGTTATGGTCATATACGAAATCAAGTCCTAATTCCTAGTATCCAGTAATCGTACGCTTTCTCAGCTTCTATGTTTAGGACCAATAACTGTGTGATCTTCTCAGAATATCTCACAGGCAGTTCGTGCAACCTGGATCCTTAAACTAGTATCTATGTCTGTGAGAGTGTCTCCTGCACCTGGCTATGGGACCAAAGGATCACAACCAAAGGTTTGTTCTCTTTCGAATCCTTCTACAGTCATGTGAATGTTTTGCCTAGGGCAATCTGTAGTTCGGTTGATTTGACCAAAACGTGTGTGCTTGGTCGTCTTCTATATTTAACCCTCTCAACTGAGAACTGATTAGTTGTAAATCTGTTGTTGTTTGGAAGACTTGTATTCTAAGGTTCTGGTCTATGTCAATTATTGCTGTGACGAGGTTGGGTTGAGGTACGATTGGCTCAAATACGTATTCCCTGGGCTCCCGAGGTCCCGTGATTGTCATACAAAACAAAATGTAAATCTAACTGCAACAAAGCAAATTTTGACTATCTAAAACATATATAACTTCTATTTTTGTATTTAACTTTCTAAGAAGAAAAGCAGCTATTTAAACGTATCTAGAAATAACAACTAAATAACAATTTAAAACAAACAAAATAACCGAGTGTAGTTATTTGTCTGTGTAATTTGTAGATTTATTCTAAATAATGAAATAACTTGCTTGATCTATTTGTGTAATTTCTCGATCCTACCTCAGAAGTGAGGAGTGAATCATAGTTTCTCAGAAACTATCAATCCCCACAGCTTCCCTGGTAATATCGAGAATAGAATTTACTGAAATGAAGCAATTAACTACTTTATTTGATATGATTCTAACTAGAACTTTGAAAGTTAAAACCTGGATTCTGCAGAACAGTGGCGAATCTGATGGTGTGTGTGATCTTGTCCCCTCAGTGTGATCTCCTCGTTCTTTCATGTTCACGTGGATCCAGAAAAGCGTGTAATGCTAGCATCGACAGAAGTAGATATTGGGACAAGGACAACTCAGAATGCAGACTGAATATAATGCGAGTAGGAGAGGGATAGCGCAAGAGTACAGAGCTTGGCTTATGCAATTCCTAGCGGGATTTACTACGAGTCATGCAACATAAAGCGTCCAGAACCTGAAACTATCCTGTTTGAAGAGCAAAACCTGCAACTTTAATGGCTTCCTAAGCTATTCTACTCCAATGGATTGGATAAAACAACAACACTATTTGCACAAGCTGGATATGTGGCTTACCAACAGTTGAACAATGCTAACTAGACATATAATGAACTAAACCAAGCACTCTAAGCAAAATGAAAGCTAAGTCTATTGCAAAGAGAAATTCAGAGACAAACTTCAGGGCCATTTGCTTGAGCACAAGCCACTTATTTATAGCTTTCATTCACCCAAAGATCAAAACCAAACTGAACTCTAAAAACTATAAACAATGGCCAAACACTATTCCAGGGGACCAAAAACATAAATGCAAGCCCAAGTCGGCAAAAAAAGGAAAAGTTGATCTTTACGTGAGTCAGTCGCGTCAAAACTTTACGTGAACGCGTGCCGCGCTCAAAATGCTTTACTGGAAAATGCATAAAGGACCGCCGCCTAGGCAGGGCGGCGGTTTCGTCACTGAAGAGCAAAAGGCCAAGAAAAGAGGGGAAAAAGGAAAAACAAAGGACGCAGGGGCTAAGCGGGGCATGCGGGATGTTAACGCACACTCAAAGAGCTTTTCCGGATCCGATGATAGCAGTCGCACCAATGGCGCACTTTCCTGCTGTTACACTAAGAACAGCTGCGCCCTCATGGCGCACTTCCTTCATTTGTTGCAAGCACTTTCCTTGCGCCCATTTTGGTGCACTAAACTCATTTGTTGCATCGCTTAAACCTGCGCCCTTTGGCGCATGCTACATCTATGCAACACCAACAAAATCTGCGCCAAGTGCAAAACTTTAAATGGCGTAGGCGCATCCATGTTTACAACAACATCATGTTGTGCAGACCTTCCATGCGCCACGCCAAGATCCCCAATGGTGCATGAGAAAGTGATGTTACATGCATTAAACTCGCGCCCTTTGGCAGATTCTGCACTCGTGTAACATGAAAATTATCCACGCCCTTTATAAAATGTATACCTATGGCGCAGGCACACTTATGCTTACAACAACAAAGAATGCAATCTGCAATGCCCATGCGCCATGCACCCTTTGGCGCTGATTTATCCCTTACAGCAGCCCTTTCTGTGCGCCTTATTATTTAGCCCTGTAACCTGCAGTATTCATGCGCCCGAGGCCTTAAAATCACTAACTCTTTCCTCTGTTGACACTTTAATGGAAGATCAAACAGCTGATATGACTTTCTTGCATTGGGTTTCACTTCTTATTCTTGCAGATCAGCAATTAAGTTCAGAGTCACATATGTCAACATCAAGCAAGAGACCTACTAAATCCAAGGGCAAAGCCAAGCTCACAGAAGAAGAAATGAAGTACAAGTATCAGAGGGTCAGGATGCCCGAGTCCCAAGCAGAGTGTGACCTAGACATCAGAGACTCAGAACTGGGTCATATTGACATGGAAGATTTCTGGGCCAGAACCCAGAGGGTCACAAGAAGTCCATGGATGGACAAACTGATGGGCAGTGCACTACACTTTGCTGGAGGAATCCCAGTTAGCACCGTGAACAACGAATTCATGATGGTTGTTGCCCGATGCTACAATAAAGACACAAGATGTGTCCACAATGAGAAGGGCGAGGTTATAATCAACCTCACTGCCCGACACTTTATGGCCGGCCGTCAGCCAGGAAGATTGCATTAAGGCCTGGGACGACAATGAAGATCAGTGCATGCAGCTGATGAACGAGGTTTATCTGAAGAACAAAAAGGTGGTGACTCGGTGGCCACAAGTCATTCATCGCAGTGACTTTTCAGAGGAACTCAGTGACACAATTACATTCCTGAGCAGAGTCTTTGGGCTTCCTGACGCCCATTATTTTCACAAGTGGATGCTGTGCGATATTTAGAAACAATGAATAAAAATGTGCCCGATCAACGCTTTGAGTGGGCAGAAATCATAAGCAGCACAATCTCTGAACAGCTCCAACAACTTAACACAATGGGGAGGTTCTATATGAACTCTTACGTAGTCTATGCTGCAGCTTCAGAAAGGGACTATCCAGCTCTGATGCGGTGTGGGGTTTGGCCCCAAGTTAAAATCTATGAATATTATCCAGAACTGAAGCTGGAAAATAGCATTCCCTAATTCACAAAAATCAACGATGCATTCTTCTATTTTATCATCTGCCTGTTGAGGCCAAATATGACTCACGATCGCACAACCAAGAGCATCGTAGCAGCTACAGAGAAATGGGGGCCCTGTTCACTCAATTCCCCACATTTACCTATCGAGGCGATTAACTTCTTGGGAGAACCAACTAAGTTGCCAAGGTATGCCGGTCCTAGGTTGATCTGTTGGAGGCGACGAGACGACTAATCACCTACCACGAAAAGTGTCTAAAGAGAAAGAAGGGTGGGACTCCTTTCCCCCTCATAGTGGGTAGGTATACATGTCTCACTCACCACAAAGCAAAGGACATGTTTGTAGAACTAGAGCTGCTGAATCTGAAACATAACTTCCCAGCAAGGCCCACCTTCGACCCGAGAAATTTTCTGCCTAGGGCCAAGCTCGACCCGATCCACATCCCTCAGATCGAAGATATCTACATCGACATATATCATGAGGTTGAGCTCAGGAGGAAGGATCATTCCCGCTTGGCCTTAGCAGAAATCATCCAGTACGGGGTGGCCATCGTCCCAAAAGGCTACCAAACTACTGAGCAAGAAGTGGATCAAGTGTATCTTGACACGGGTGGGGACGATTGGCCTTTCGCGGTGATTGATAGAACCAAAGCTCCTCAAACAATAGAGGAAAGGGTCAAGGAAACTCTGTGCAGAACAGAGCATTGGTGCCGAATGAACGGGCTCATCTACCTCGGAGTCGATTTCACGACCTCTCCATTGGGAAACACACCTCCTTGGGCAAAACAACAGACAAAAGGTAAGGGAAAAGGAAAAGAGGGTGAGTCCAGCTCCACCCAAGAGGAAGCTCCTGAAAGCCCTCCTTCCGCTTCACAAGAATGGGTTGTAATCCCGAAAAGCCCAGAAAAAGAAGCAGCGGAAGATGTTCCAATAGGCACATCCACTCAGGATGTGGCCACAACTATAACAATCGAGGTTCCTTCTGTTCCTTCTCCTCCTCCTCCTTCCCCTCCTCGAGTGACCCAAGTGACCATTCCTTTGGTCGTGTCCTCTCCCCCTTCTTCTACTATTCCCCCTTCTTCCTCCTCCATCTTCTCCTCTCTCGCGGAGCTGTCCCCCTCCATTTCTTCCCTCATCTCTGAGCTCCCTTCCCTTCCTATGTCTTCCTCCCCTGCAGTACCCCTTCCTCCCGTGAGCACTTCCTCGGCTTCCCTCTCAATGCCGCCTCCAAGTGTCTCCATGTTTTTCCCTTCTACTACTGCAGCTGCCCCCTTCTCTATTTCTGGTCCTTCTCCCATAAGTCCAGCCTGGATCTCCCAGCACCTGAGTCAGCAGAAAAGGAAAGTTCCCATCACACCGATGGACTTCTCCGTGATCCCATCAAAAGGGGCAAAGAAGCAAAAGCCCATAACCCGCTTCTCTCAGAGTGCAACAGGGGAGAGAGTGATGGAGATAGCATACCCCAATCCTTTGAAGGATAAGAAGGATCTGTCTTCGATAGATTATACAGTGACTCAAGTCACAATGGGGACATCTTCAGAAAGCCTGCAAGGAGAGGCCCTATCTGCAGTTGACGCCCTTTGCAAGAAACTCCAAGAAGCAAAGGAAGAGAAAAGGCAGCTAAAGGAGCAAAATAAATATCTTCTCCGTGCCTTGCAGAAAATGGGCAGTGCACCTCCTACGACTGCCGCCGAAACTCCTGAGCCTCTGAGCCAGGAAAAGATCAATGAATATGCTAAAATCGGCGAGCAGGGCATGGCCGTTTCTGCCTGGAGGAGCCAAATCCTCAAAGAAAGTGAGGGAGTTATCGCTAAGTTCACGATTTGTACCAGAATATCAATCGAACAAATAGAGAACTCCAGGCGATAGCGGGACCCATCTCCGAAGAGCTTGATCATGCCAAGATGCAACACGAGACCTTTCAGAGAATGCTCGACTGTTCAGTCGATGATCTGGTCAAGTTTGGCGTCTTTGGACACCCTAGAGCACTGAATAAAATCCTTTCCACTTTGGATTATCGGGTGGATCAGCTAGAGTTCGTCTTGGAAAAGATCGACAAGGTAAAGGAGGTAGCCCTGGATGCAATGCATCAAATGGAACAGATTGTTCTCACAATGTCTCCAGGGTTACTCACTCCTTTCACCTTAAGAAAGGTGGAGGAAACTATTCAGATCTTCAAGGAGATCATTTCACAGGGACTGGGGCCAGAAGTTACGTTCGATGCCGAATCTATCAATAACCTAGTTGGCATGTCGTGACTTCATCGGGTACCTGATAGAGGCAGAGAATGATTATTCCAAACTCTCGGAAAGGCTCATAGATGAGCGGGAGACCTGCGAAGCTATCAACGATAGACACAAGGATCCTTCCGAGGATCAACTTCAACCCATGATCAGCAAGTTCATGGAGTACCGTGCCCAGTTCCACATCTCGTCGCCCAAGCAGCAAAAGCAGGATACCCCCTTCCAGCCACGGGACGACGACGAATAGTTTCTTTCTTCTCATCTTTCTCTTTGTAAAATAGCTGAGTCATGTTGACACAAATGATGACATCATCCATGTTGCACCATGGGATGATGTCATCCATAAAGTTGTCAAAAGTCAACAAATGACTTTGTGATCTATTGTAAGATATTTTTGTAAATAAGTGGTTTGTTTGCTTTTGTCTTCTTTTCTTCTCTCCTTCTATATATACTTGAATACTTGTTGTATTCAAGTGGTGGATATCTTTTAGATGAAAAATAGAAGTAGGGAGAAAAGGCTTTGTACTTTTTGTAACAGAAGAAAATATTAATACAAATATTAAGACTTTGTGCTGAATATGTGTGTTATGGGCATCTGATCTTTCTTATGTCAGATCTATGCATTTATTCTGTTAGATCTATCTCTACCTTTTTGTCATTTATTCATCAGTATTGCTTTATTCGTTTATGCAAGTAGGTTTGGCTCTGTTTACTACCAATCCCAAAACATAAACCCTCTGACCTTTCTGCTTTGGAATTCATTTCTTTTCTCCCTTCGGACCTGATCTTTCTTCATCCTCTACTTCATTTCCTTTCTTTTCACAGTTGGAAACACCCCTACTGGGATGAGATCCCAAACCCCCGAAGGTGGAATATTGTGAGACTTGCATAGATTCCTGCTGGTAGAATAGCAATAAACCAGTTTCACTTTGCTGACTCAAAGAGGGGCTATGCCCTACACCTTGGTTGCTCGTTTATCCATAAATCTGCCCAAGAGATAGATTTTCAAACCAACATATCCAAAAGTATTTCAGACAATCGAACCAAACACAACCAAAACTATCACAAATTCTCCCACGATACCATTCATGGCTCAACTTATACCTATACCAATAACCCAACATGCATCTACATCTAAACCCACCTCTACATCATTTTCCTTGCCTAAACCTATTACTACTTTAGGGGTCATCCCAATGGCTAGCCTTACTCATCCACCCATCAAATTAGATTTAGCTACATCCTCCAAAACTAACACCAAACTTAATTCGGCCCCCAAACAAAAGAACCAATCCCCTAAATCTCACACCCTAATCTTGCCAATCACACCCTCATCACCTTCACCCCTTCTGTCCATCCTAGGACCTCACCCCTCGACCCTGGCTAAGAAACCTCCAACTGATGGTAAACTAAAAACATAACAGCCTATTTCTCCCTCGCAGACCTCTAATATACTCAAGCACCCCACACATCTCCCCGTACTGTAACCTTTTTAGCACCCATACCTCCAATATCATTGATAACTTCTTCACTACCCATGACACTTCATTCCCTTTCCCTTACACCTCCTGCACAACCTACGCCATCTACCTCCACAGCACCTTGGTTATCCCCATGGGTAACCCGCCCTCTTCCACCATCCGCTTTTCCCTCTAAATCTTGTGTGCCCATATCACCCTTACACAAGAAGGTGTAACCTAAAGTCAAAAATCTGCTACCCTCCAATAAGGTAGTCAAACCAACCACACACTCTATTTCCAGTTCATCTACCACACCCCTACCAAAGCAGACATGACCAACATCTCAGACCACACCACACACCAAGTTAATGGGTCAACCCACTCCCCCTTTTGCAAAGACCCTTCTTATACAATCAGCCACACCTGCACCCAAACTCACATTCACCTCCCATTGTGATTCACTAGCGGGATCCTATGCCAAAATCCTAACCAACCCCATCAAAACTTTTGTCATCACATTACCACCTCTTAGAACTTACAACCCACTCAAATCCAAACTAAAAGAGTTTGGTAAAACCAAAATTTGTGCCTACCATCGTGTGCCAGGACACGATGTAGAGAATTGTAAGGCTTTGAAAACCATTCTTATCCAGTTTTGTCCTTCTGAAGAAAACTTTGACGATGATGACCTTCTCGATGAGGACCCCATTTCACCAACACTAGTTTCCACAATTCTTCCCTCATTTCCTACTCAACGACCAAGATCTCCACCCCCAAAACTCTTAGGGCCAACCCCAAGATTCGAAATTAACATGGTTTGTATCAAAGAACTTACCAAATCTCCACCCAAATGTCGGTGTGCCCAAATTATTTCACAAGGTTCCTTCCCGCCTCTTGGATTTTGCCCTTCCTGTCACTATACCTTTCATGGCTCACCTACTTCACCTACCTCCCACCCCAAATAAACATGATCCACGTTACCACCCACACACAGAAAGACAAAGGCAAAGAAAAGGAAACCGACCCACCAACCAACCCTATACCCAACATACCATCTACACCCTCACCTAAAGTCACTATCCGCGGCCCCACATATCCTATTTCCAACAGGGTTACACATCGCGTGATGCTCAAACAATTACACCAATCCTCCCTCAAAATGTCTCTATATGACCTCATCCAAACCTCAGAATCCCATCACTAAGCTCTCATGGAGGTTCTTCAGTCTATTAACATTTTACCCAATGACCCCACACCAATAGCCTCCATTATTACACCTCATCATGTAGCCTCTCTCACCAAATTATCACCTTCTTCTACACCTTCACCTACTCACCAAGTGGCCACCCTCAGCTTCTCAGATGAAGAGATTGCAGCACACCAAACCGATGACCTAGATCCAACCCTTTTCATCTCCATCCACATTGATAATATACGTGTACAATGTGTTATGATTGATGGGGGTGCTAGCATTAACATCATCTCCTCCCATGCATTTGACCAAATGCACATACCCGACAATTGCATGCATAAACATCCCGTCATGTTGCGTTCATTTAATGATGCTATCACCTCTACACTTGGCACCATCATCCTCCATGTTCACGTGGGCCCCGCACTATTCTAGAGTTATTTTACATCTTGGAGGGGAATTTCAATATAACTTGTTGCTTGGTAGACCCTAGATTGATGTCATGGGTTATGTTCCTTACACTTTACATCGTTGTGTGAAGTTTGAGCATGAGGGTCACACCTATACCATTCAGGTTGACCCATCACCTTTCAAAACCTGCAACATGCTCTACTAACCCAATGACGTGCTTGTACCCATTAAGACTTCTACAGCCATGACCACTTCCTCTTCACCTACACCTTCGCTCACCAATGCTTTGCCGCTACCTCAACCGCACCTAAATCCTCCATTCCTACCACTTCCATGACCTCCATGACCAACCCATCAACCTCCTAATTAGTTGGCTCCACCTCCATCCAATCTCTAACACATCATCTATCCTAGCTACCCACATATCGACCATCAATCCCTTGGAAGGTGTTTTTCAACGCCTCACTCGGGGAGTATCAACTATATAATGTCAACACATTCCTTACTCCACAAGAGTATGGAAGCCTTCACCAACACCCTCACTACGATCACCACATAAGAGAGCATCTCCTTTATGGTCCTCCCCACCTTCGTACCAATCTCACATATGAGGGATTTGATACTACCATTTATACAATTGAACCACCATCACAAACCTTCCCATTTTCTGCCAACCTCTAGTCACTCACCAATCACCGTTTCACCCACACCTTCCTACACCGATGTGCATGGAAGGGTTTTTGTTTTGGCTTTTACGAGCAAGGTCGTCACATTGTTATTCCATGTACTACCCACAAACATAATGACCATAGTGGTATCAACTTTGTTGAAATGCCTACCAAGAAGGCTTGCATCAAACTCATTAAGGATATCGAACCCCTTCCACCTTCTTCACCTACTCCACCTTCTTCACCACCTTCACCGATAGAGTCGATGGATCCAAAATCCATCCCTCCTAACTTTTTTTTTCATAAACACCATTTCCTTGGGGCCTCTGACTTATCAACGCGAGGGTGAGGCTCCCTCTTCTCTTCCCTTCCTGTATCTTGAAATGATCGATGACGATACACCTTCTATTAATGTCGTTCAATGTTAGGATGATGAATCTATACTCACCTACCTTGGTGTAGAAGACTCATATATTCATCGGTCATTACCATATGAGACATAAACAATGTTAAACGAATCGACTATCGAAATCAACATCCACACTTAGGACGGTCTACACATTCTAAAGATTGGCCAATCTTTAAATAATGTCAACAGGAAGCCATCAATTCTTTTCTCAAAAATAATAAACATGATTTTGCTTAGTATTACGTAGACATACGGTATTGACCCCACTATCTTGGTACACAATATCTTAACCATTCCCGATGCCAAACCGGTAAAATATAAGGTAAGGAAAATGCACCCTCGCATCGCTCTTAAGGTCAAAGAAGAACTTTAGCGCCTTCTTTCCATTTCCTTCATCTTACCCATTGATTATCCTCAATGTATTTCTAACATTTTCCATGTCACTAAGGCGAGGGGTGACTCCACATTTACACATATTTTTGTGACCTCAACCTAGCTTGCCCGAAAGATGACTTCCCTCTACCCGGTATTGACCAACTGGTTGACCTTACCGCTGGTCACGAGATGCTATCACTCATGGATGGTTTCTCAGGTTATAACCAAATATTTCTTTCCCGGAAGATTAACACAAACCCACATTCATCACCCCTTGGGGAACCTTCTTCTATCTAGTCATGCCTTTTGGCATTAAAAATGCTGATCCTACATATCAACGGGCTATGAATTACATATTCCTTGACATCATGCACAGTATATTGGAAGATTACGTAGAAGATATCTTGGCCAAATCTAAATGCTGCTCTGAGCACCTCGCCGTCCTAAAAACCATCTTTGATCACCTCATTAAGTATTGTGTTCACCTTCAGCCCAAGAAATGTGTCTTCGTGGTTCTCTCGGGCAAGCTCCTAGGATTTATTGTCTCCTTACATGGTATAGAGGTTGACCTTGCTAAAGTCAAGGCCATTCTCAAAATGCCTCCGCCCACTAATCTGCGGCAGCTCCGTAGCCTGCAAGGTAAGTTGCAGTCTATTCGTTGTTTCATTTTACAACTTTCCAATCGATGTCAGCCATTTCATCATCTTCTCAAAAAGGATGTCTCCTTTAAATGGGATGATGAATGCCACAAAGCTTTTGAAGCCCTAAAACAACACCTTCTCCAACCACCCGTACTTATTCCACCTAAAGATGATCAACCCTTCTACCTATACATTTCTGCTACCGTTCACTCCTTAGGGGCCATACTGCTCATCGTGACGAACAAAATAGGGAGCATACGGTTTATTACATAAGTCCTACTCTTACGGACTACGAGACCGATGCAACCATGCCGATTTTTTTTATTAGTCTTAGTTTTTGTTTCCACGAAACTCCGCCATTACCTACTTAACCACAAACCTATGTTATGACCAATACCAACCCCTTACATTTCATGTATGCAAAACCTTACCAAAATCAACGGGCTGCACGCTGGCTTATGCTTCTATCTGACCTCGACCTCGAATTCGTCCATCAAAAGTCCATCAAGGGCCAAGTTATCGCTGACCAATTATCTGACGCGCCTATTTCTGGTGATCAACCCTCTAATTGTGACTTTCCAAATGAGTCTATTGCTACCCTTTCCTTGGATGAACCTACTTACCAAATGAAACTCTTCTTCGATGGTTCCAAGTGTCAGCGTGGGGGTGGGGTTGGTGTTATCCTCATTCTTCTTGATGGTGAACCCATGCCTTTGTCTTTCAAAATTGATTTTGATTGTACAAATAATATTGTTGAATATGAAGCACTCGTATTGGGTCTCCAGGCTGCCTATGCCTTAGATGTTAAGTCAATCAACATATTTGGTGATTCTCAATTGGTCATAAACCAAGTCAATGGTATATACCAGTGTTGTAATGAGATAATTGAAAAGTATAAACATCATGTAGACATACTTTTGACCACCTTCGACCATTATGCCCTTCAAATTGTCCCCTGTTCTACCAACAAATTTGCAGATACCATGGCTTGCTTAGCTTCCTAGATACCTGCTTCACTCG
Organism: Taxus wallichiana var. yunnanensis; assembly: GCA_018340775.1. NCBI lineage: Eukaryota > Viridiplantae > Streptophyta > Pinopsida > Cupressales > Taxaceae > Taxus > Taxus wallichiana. The sequence continues at coordinate 351,179,883 of CM031242.1, read as the reverse complement.
CCGATTCTAAAATATTTGTCACCGTATAAAGACTCCAATCACTATCTTATTTACCACACAAATTTTACTCTATCGGAACCACCACCCCCAACTCGAGTGACCTTTGGTATAAATAATACTCAGACTATCTTTCCCTCTCCATCTTACCTCCCAACCTCACTCATAATGGACAACGCACCTTTCTTAAAAGGGTCTCTCATTGCGTCATCATGGGTGGTCTCCTCTATAAGCGTGACTTCGATAGTATTCTCTTACGGTGTGGAGGTCACTTTAGTGGCCTTGCTATTGCTAAGCATATTCTTTGCCTAGGATATTACTGGCCGACCCTTAACCATGATTGTTGTGATTATGTTAAGTGTTGTATAAAATGCCAACAACAAGCCAACCTTCATCATACACACAATCATGCCTTATAGGTCATCCGTGACCTTTGGCCCTTTTCTCAATGGGGTTTGGATCTTGTCAGAGAGATCAATCCCCATTCTTCCCAATGACATCAATGGATAACCACCGCTACCAAATATTACACCAAATGGGTTGAAGCCATACCCCTCATCTCTACAAAAGTTGAGAAAATATGCGAGTTCATCAATCATAACATTATTTTTCACTTTGGTGTCCCACATCATCTCTTCATTGATAATGAAAACAATTCAAAAATAAAAATCTTACGAAACTTTGCGATGCCTTCGGTATTCAACTAAGTTTCTCGTCACCTTATTACCCACAAACTAACGGGTAGACCGAATCCACTAATAAAACCTTAAACAAAATTCTCATGAAAGTGGTTAACAATCTTTGGGAAGGACTGGCATACCCACATTACTTTCACCCCGTGGGCATATCACACTAGTATTCACACTTCCCTTTCTTTGCCACACCTTTTCTCTAGTCTACGGTATTGAGGCTGTTTTGACACTCTTTTATCTTCTCTTAAATATGTGTACCACGACCTGCACATGGCATGATTCTCATAGATACTTTTTTCTTCTTTGAAATGAGATCCCATGGTTGTTTCACCTTGCTTTCTGAATAAGAATCTGATTCTTCACCTTAGTCTTTTCCATAACTTAAAAGCCCTCACATGGGATCCAACTCCTTGAGTCAAACTTCCAATATAAAGATGACTCCCTCAAAAAGGACATCTTTCTCTCTACATCGTTGCTATAAATAGACTACTCCCTTAAAGGAAAACTATGTATAGCTTGCTTAAAAAAAAAGAGAATACAAAGCTTCCTACATCGATCAGCTTTGCGAAGACCTCAAGGAGTTAATTTCCTCATCCCATATAGAATTCCCACATCGATCAGTCTATCTCAAATATAAGTCAAAATAGACACCTTTTTGTCATGGACTTGTTTATTGTGATCTTGGATCTCTTGCCATAAGGCATGCTCCCTCACACCATATAAACTAACCACTTTTCACCTTCTCACCATTCACACTTTCATTTCCTACCGCCTCAAGGGACCTGCACTGGAACCATGACATTTGGTGATCATGTGACTATTCTTCACCTTTAGAATAATCAATCATGCAATGTCTTTAAGGTCTTACGTTCATCAACTTATCTAAGGTATGACCCACCCATTCTGATCTTTACCAATTAGGTGGCTTTCTTGCCTCCTCTTATCTTTTAACTTCTTCATTACATATTGATCATCTTATACAGGACTAGGACCTCTACAATTATCTCTAGGAAATTTTCCCCTTTCACCACAATTAACTTAATATCACCCATACCTGTTTGTCCACAGTTCATCCATACCTAAAATACCTAGACTCAATCATGCCTATAACCTACCAACCCCTTCTCATACCTCCTCCAATTTTTTTCCTAGCTTATGGGAGAACTACATCATCTTGAGTTCCCTTTTTTCTAGGACTATGTAGGCAACACTCCGGGGGCATGGGGCCTTTGGAGGTTAGCTCGGCCACTCTCTACCCTAACCAATTCCCCTTTTCCCTTTCCTAATCACATTCTACCCTAGTTAATTTCCTTTTTATATCAATAATTGGAAATTTAACCAAACAAAACAATAATCACTTCACATCTTTATCATCATCATTTATACATTACCATTATGTCTATCATTCATTATGTCTACCATTTCTTTACCATTATCACACATGTTACTATAAAACATCTCAACGTGACTCATACCATCATTAATTACACAAATTAATGAGTTCTGACAACTTGACTCCACCCATACCTAAACCACAACCTGACTCCATCCATGCCTATGACCTAACTCCATCCATGCCTAAACCACAACCTAACTCAATCCATGCCTATGACCTGACTCCATCCATGCCTAAACCAACAACCTGACTCGATCCATGCCTATGACTTGGCTCTATCATACCTACACTACTTAGTTTCCATCACATATACAAATCAAAATAGCAAGTTAAACACAACCATATACACATAATCACCATAATCACCATAATCACCATCATCTCTATAAATCAATCATCTAAACATGTGTATCCATATACATGAGTCTCAAATATCTTCAGCACATAGGCGATGTATATAACAAAATCTCAAAAACTCTCATGTACATCCTCACTATCTTCGATGTATGCAAGCCGATATGTGTCAAAAATATGATATCAACAATAAAATAATCCTACATGGAGCACAATCATCTCCACATCTGATGTCCAAACTAGTCTCATCTATCTCCTCCCCCATTCCTCTAGCACAGGCGTCTGGATGAGCTACCTCTGCCTCCCCAGTCTCGGCCCCGATGGTCCTACCTCTGGAGCTAGCCTCTGTGCACTAGTGGCATTACCCTAAAATGGCTCCCTGGCTCGCCAAACCCATGTACTCTCCACACTATATATGCAGGATCTGCTCCTCTTAGTCGAGGCTTGTTATGCTCTATACTCGGCATATGATAAGACATATATACCCACTGCCATCAAATGATCATGGTAGTATCTCACCTCACCCATGGCGTCTCTCAATCTAGCAGTGGGTACTATCTACGAGTGGTGCCATCGCCTTTGACCCTATCCACCCCCTATGGTGGTTCCATTAGACCCATGACCTATGCTGTATCGGGCTGAAGGGCTGCTTTATTCTGCTGGAAGCAGCCAACTAGCCTGTAAAATTGTAACTTGTCCTTGCACTGTGTGCCAACTGGCCCTCTAAACCTATCACATGTTCTTATAGGGTAGATACCTACACCCCATCTCCATCTCCACCCTCTCCCTCTCCCTTGATGCGGGTGCTTTGGTCCTGTACTCCACAGGCCTATAAAGCGACCACCTATGCTTGTAGGGTCACAACCTATGCCTCGGCCCCTGTCAAATGTCCCTATACTATGCCCAACTAGGTCACCAAGGTAGCCACCTACCCCTGTAGGGTGTCTCTCTACACTGTGATGGTAGCCAAATCCAGCTGCCCTTGGAGGTATCGCTTATAGGTGTAGCTCACCACTTTGCTTGTACCTATCGGTCACCATGACATCATCTATCTATCGGTTGACTGGCTGCTCCTCCTGCCCAATCGGCATTGTAGGTCATGGTGGAGACATAGGCCTCTCCACATCATCTCTCTGTAATGAGGGAAGGGTGGGGGTATATCTGTGGCAACCCAAAATGTCATCTGACCCGGTCTATGGGTATCATCTCATGCTCCCCGGCCCACCGCCCTCATCCAGCAGTAAATCGTAGCCCGTCTAGCTCTACTGCCATCTCGCTGTATGAAGGATAGCCTACATATGGCCTCCAAATAATTTCCACACTGGGAAAACCCCTCCAGTAATCACTTGTAATAGGCTACATCATGTGTCACTCTAGTCACTTGGTGCTCTCCCATAACCGACACCCATCGTCTGTAGCCCACTCGAACAAAACCAGGCTCAAATGCGTTAGCCACAGGCATACCAACAAGGCACACACACAATGTGATCATAAGATCAACAATATAATAGGAATGTGTAGCATAATCTGAACCGCCATAGTCACCCATATACCCACGACTCCCTATATAGCATGTACCAAGCGCGAGCCCCCATGCAAACCGAGTTCTACTCTCCACCATGTTGTGAAGAACCCCATTAGTATCGTCGGAATCTCCCACCCTATGCATCGCGGTACAAAACAACAGATGCCTCCATCGGAGTACTACCAGCCTCATCTCCTTGGGGTAGGCTCAATACATCGCCTCGTAGCTCATACTGGCACTGTGGAATCCTAACAATGCCAGCCCCTCTCCAAACATTGGTAACAGTAACTCCTTGGATGCCTTTAAGGAGATCGAGTAAACCTGTGTACCTACTGTAGGTAGTCGTAGGATCCTATAAACATCCTCTAGGGTGATCGTGATCTCACCCATCGACAAATGAAAGGTATTGGTTTTACGAGTCCCATCTATTGATGAGGGAAACCATCAATCTCACCTCTCCGACTATGTGCCGATAACGTTTGACACCAATCAAACCCACATCTACAACATGGATCTACTCCTTGTGTGTCGTACTCCCACGTACCTCCATGAGCAAGGGAGGTACCCTATCCCTCATCCGTAGCTAGTCCTTGGCCTATATACAACCAATCATATTATTAAAACTTGACCATACTTGTATGTAACCTTGCCCCCCTACTATACCGCTTACCCTAACTAAAGTAACCTTTCACCTATTTATATGCCCTAAATTCGCACCACCTACCTACCCACACCTCGGACCCTTACCTATTTTCATTTTTCCCCTCACACCGATTTTATCCTTATCCACCCACCTACCCATACCCATTAATTTTTCCCCTACCTAACTCTCCCTACCCCTACCTATCTGTCTGTAATCCATCCATTTTCACTCCTTGAGGGCTTTCCTCTTTAGCTTCTTTGCACGACTAGCATCACCACCTAAACCAACCATGGTCCAACAATAATTGACATCGGTCACTACATCTTTAAACCGATACCGATCCTTACCCACTGATGTCGGCTAAGGGCAAACTGATGTCGGTCCACCGTCGTGGTGACAAACCCACGACGCCGTCCCATTTTTCTCCCACATTCCTCCTTTCTACCCATTTCCCCTCCCATACCTACCCAATTACCTATTCCCACCCCTTATTTACCTAAATCTACCCTCCCTTGTTCCCCTTTTCTCATTAATCCCCCACATTTAAATTTTAAAAGTTTCCCCAAAACAAACCCCATTTTCCCTCCTACCCAATTCCTACCCTCCACCTACTCACAAACAATCAAAAATTGGAATAGGTTCTTACCTCATCACGCTGCCGTCTGTGGTGGCACCTCGGGCCATTGCACAGTCCACCCAATCCTCTCTCCCTCTCGCCATCACCAATCACCCGCTGGCTCAATCCAATCAAATCGCTCACCCAATCCAATCACCACACTCATAGCCCCACCTATCAACCAACGATCCCTCACTCTGCGGCTCACCAACTCAGCTCTTTGTGTCATTTGGTCACTTTCCACCTCGTTCTTCCTCTCTTGTCATTTTCTCCAATTTGGTAAATGAAAAATGATTTTAAAAATGTGACACTTTTTCTTTTTATAGCCTACTTGACTTGACTAGTGACGGTTTCCCTTGACCGACATCGGTCCTATGCCCTTGCCTACCGTGGATGGTTTGACCTTGACCGACATCGGTCCTATGCCCTAGCCTACCATGGTCGGTCCATAGTGACCGACATCAATTCCTTATAACATGCTTGTTGGTTATCCTACTTAGTATTTTTCCCACACATGGGGCAGCCACACCTTATTTTTTTCAACATCGCTTACCACCATACAAGCTATGCAACAAAAAGGGGCAAAATGTAGACACCAAAATTGGGTCACACTCCCCTTGGCCCCATAGCAAATAATCACCTTGAATACATTCACCTAACCATGACCCCTTTCACCCCACTGTAATATTAATTTAATTAAATTAATTCATGATCTCATAATATTTATTATTTAAATATCCTAATTGAGATAATTCTCACACCCCCACCTCACCCCAAACCTATTCTTAGTATGTTGCCATAACTAACTAAGACCTACCTAAACCCTAAAAATCAAAGCCTGCATTCCCTCTAACCACATTCCCACCCATTATAAAGGAAGCTTCCATTCTAATCCACGGAGAAAAATGAACAGGATCCAAGAAATCAAGTGGATCTGCCTAGTTTAGTAAACCTAGGAAATACCATCCTAACAGGCGTCAGTCACCTAATCCACCGCCGATCAGCCGGAACAGTGGTCGGTTACCATTTATTCCCAAAACAACCTTATTTCAAGGTTGACACATTTTCTGAGGGCAAGAGATGAAACTAGAGATGCATGCAAGCAGAACCAACATTCGTATACATATCTGAACATCCATAGCCAACATCAGAAGTGATCACATAGTTATTTGCATTCACGGGAGCATCCTAGGAAGTGCCACCACCATACCAAACTCCATCCATCTGATTAACTACCATTGTCATCCATCCATCAAGCTCATACGACAATAAGTATTTTGTTAACCAACATTCATCTACTTTTATTTTAGTAGGCTCTGTTACCTCTGTTATCAGCTTCTACTTGCATTCCCATTCTCCCATCATTCACCTTCATGCAAAATTAATCATTCCTTCACCCACACCCTTAAACTTCCCATACCTGACTTTTAAAAGATTTCTAAGCACACCTAAGATCTCCATAGATCTTACCATTACCTTATCCATTTCATTTAGCGCCAGATCTTCCCTCACAATAAGATTTTAATAAGTTTCATATACCTTGACCATCTGACCGCGGTTACCCATAACCGTCACCGATTTCACTTAAACCGACATCGGTCATACCCTACTAAAGTTGGTTTCGTGTTTTACCATTAGACCAAGAACAAAGCTGAAATCCCCACCAAATACCCAAAACCAGACCACTGACCATTGCATACTTTGTGAGAGACCTTGACCTTCGATTCAATCATAGCTTAACCTGTTGTGAACAAATTTACTTATTGTAGTCGAATGAGATACCTAAATCATTTTAACTATAGTAGGATTTTATTTATTGTTAACATTGAATTGTTTTAAACAAAGGATTGACAAGCTATCTAAGGAATATTAATTTTTGTATAATTTTTAAAGTACAAATATTTTGAAAATTGAAAAATAAAGGATAGCCGACCATGCCCCCCGTAACTACATCAAAAATAACAAAAAATTGAATTTTTTATATGTATAGAATTAGTCCTAGTTTGGGAATGTATAATTTTTATTCAATTTGGAGAAGTGAAACAAAATATACATGTAAAAGATAGGTGTTTACAATCATTAAAAATAGAGGTATAAAAGACATAGTTTGAAATAAATATAAATGGAAACCTTACAATAGTAAAAATAAATAAGTAATATATTTAGAAAGAGGATAGTTTTCTTTACGTTGTAGGCATATTTTTAGGAAAGATTGCAATCATTTTTGTAGGATTTATCATGGTGAAAGATGAGTTTATGCATTTTCAGCCAAAAACACGTAGGTTGTTGTGTTGTAATAGATCTAGGGCTCGGGTTTGGGAAACCAAAGTATTTCCAAGCCTAGTAAAGCTTGGTTTGTGAGCATAATTTAAGGAATGTGTATGCGTTCCTTTATGTATGGTGTAATGTGTGTGTGTGTGTGTGTGTGTGTGTGTGTGTGTGTGTGTGTGTGTGTGTGTGTGTGTGTGTGTGTGTGTTTGAGATTTATATTTACAAAATTAAATGTTAAATTTATTTTTGTAAATATAAGAAATTAAGGTTACTCCACACCTTATGGAACTAGTCTCACAACTTCATGATTCACGATTTAGGAGATAGTTTTTAATAATCTAACTTGGTTAGTACATAGGTATTTTTCAAGATTTCATCATTTAACCTAAAGATGTTAGGGTTTAAATTCTACATTCATGTCTATTTTGGTAAATAATATAATCATTTTTATGTTTTGGCATGTTTTGGATTGTTTATTGACATTTGTAGGAGTCGTGAATCAAAATTATATTTTACAAACCTCACAACTCTCACAAATAACAATTGCTCAAATATATGTACTCATAAAATTCCTTATAATACATAAAAAATCAAAGCACATGTATAATTCTTATTAATTTAAAAATCCTTGATGATATCTACAAATACTACTCCAACTATTGGGACTATTACAAAACTCAACAAAATCCTAAAGCTATTACAATGGTGTTTCTTCATGACCCTTGATATGTTTCTCTTGTTCCATGTAACTCAACTCATCTTTGTACTCTTTTTAAGTCTAGCTCCTTAAATGGTAGACTTGACTCACTTCATGCACACATTTTGATCTTTCACTTGCGTTATCAATGTACATTATATAATTCAACTATTGCACAAAGCATTCATGAAATCCATATGTAATCATCACCATCACCCAAATTTTGTGTTACAATTTCCTTTCTCCATTATCCTTTTAACCATCCTTATGTGTTCCCATGCTTAACTAATATTGTAAAACTAATGTAAGAAATTCAATTCCCCATGATACTCCTACATCAAAAATTGCATCTTCAATTTTAATCAAATTTATTATTTGATTCATGCTTAGATTTTTAATTAGCCCTGGCTGAAATAAAAAAACCAAATCATATAGTTCTAATAAGTTTCACATGGTTCAATTTAATCAATATTTATTCTCTTATTGAACCAATCAACTAACTATGTAATACATGATATAATTAGGGGGATCAATTGAGTCCAAATTCACATCACATAGTAACAACTATGATTATGGTCTCAAATTTTCCTAAATTGTCTCTTTAGTTGAATGAATTGACTAATGATGACATGAAAGGTGGTGACCACTTGAAAATTTTTGTAGAGTTAACACAATGGAATGAAACTCAATGGTTTCTTCTCATTCACTCAATGGCCTTGTTGTCATGCTAAATTTCTAGCATGAAAAATTTAAAATTTTGGTCATGACAACCAAACCCACACTTGAAATTCCCTTTCTTGGTCAATGTAAACCTTTCCTCTAGCCAACATTTCAATTGATTCACCCTCATTCTGGTCAAGAAGAACATGCTAACATTATTTTCAAGTGTGGTTCATGTGCAAGGAAGTTTATCTAGATGATTCATGAGGTTATGAAGATCCAAAGAAAGAACAATTTTCCTAAAGGATTCAAAAGGGTTATTTTTGGTCTTTTGTCACTAGTGAACATCCTTTGAAATTTTATAGGTAAAATTCAAATCATTTAGGAGTTTTATGGGATATAAATTAAGTTGTATAAGGTATTTTAGGAATATTTTGTGGAGATAATTGATTTCAATAACAAGTTGAGAAAAAGTAGGTCTTTTTGGGCAAGGTGTTGGGAATGCATGTTCCAAAGGATATAGTCACCTTATTTGAAGGGTTTCAGAGCCTCGTGAAGTTTTGGGAGCTCATATCATATGAACTAGAAATATGACATGGCTGCGTTATGTTGAAATAGTTATGAGAGTATAAAATGCATAAAAGTTTCCACCGAGATGCAGCACATAGGTGTATTTACAAGGTGGAACTTACTCAAAGGGTTTAAAACACCCTAGGAATATTTAGTATCCTAACCAAAGGTAAAATTTGAGTAAATTAGACCCTCCTCATGTTACATGTGTTATATTGGTTCATACTCATTTTGACTTCGGTGGAAACTTAGCTTATCGGCGTACACGCAAGGATAAAGTGGAAAATGGAATGAAAATGGAAATTTAAATATGAATAATGTATTTAAAATGGTGGTAATGAATTCAATGGGTCCTTTGGAGTCAAAATCATATAATTTTTTTCCCTCGAAGATTCATGTCTTGCTCTCTACCTCAAGAATTCACTCCTTAGTCAATTTTCATTTTGAGAATGATGACATCAACATTTCAAGAAGCTTGAGTGGGTTTTTAAATCCTTATGTACCTTTTTACATTTATCCCAAAATTCAAGAGGACATTGGGGACACCAAATTCTTCTCCCCTATGGAGGGGTGGTTTACATCACCTACGTCATCACTTGAGGTGTTAAAAACATGCTTTCGGACCCAGGCCTTTTGGAGGTTTTGATGTCCCATTGTCCCATTGTCCCAATAGTAAGAGGATACGGGGGAAAAAATGTGCTACCATATAGAGGATATGTTTCTTCACTCAAAAAAATAACCTAGGGTGTTAGGAAGGTGTTTTCATCTCACGAGATTTGGACACATCCTCATGAGATCCCCACCCCTAGTAAACAATCTATTTATGAAAGTCCCCATTCTAGGATATACTTATCAACATTTAAAAATATCCACCTATCACTATGTGGTGACCATATCTATGGAGCTTGCATCATATAAATGGTAAGGAAAATTTCATGCTTACAGAGGATTGGTAGTTGAATTGTGACCCGGGCGGAAGGGAAACCCTCTTGGTTTATAATTTTGGTCTCAAAGTGCATTTTGGTCTTAGTGTGTTTCTCATCTCATGAATGGGTTGATAAAAATACATAAGAATTATTCATTTAATATCCTATCTTATTCCATATTAGGGTCATTTCATTGGTTCATCATAGGAGTGGATATTCTTCATGATTAGAGCTTCTTCATCCTTCTTCATTCGAGCTTGGAGCTTCTCTTATCTCTCTTCATTATTTCTCCATTTTCTCTCTCTTCTTCTCTCCCCATTTTATGATTCTCCATTTTAAATGTACTTTATGACTATTTCATCCTATTCACTTAAGTGATTATGTAATATTTTCATTGTAACATTTCCCTTTCCATTACTAAGAAAGAGGCTTATTTTTCACTCCTAGTGGAATGTAAATAGTCACAAGTGATAGGAATTTTGAAAGGTCATGTGGGGGTAGATGAAGAGTCTCATTATGAGAGCTATAAATTGGAATGGATTCTCCATTCCAAAGGGTTATATTTTCTTGGTTGATATCTCCCATTGTCTTACTACAAATAAGAAATTACAATTCTTCTATCTCTTTGTCTAATGTTTTCCTCTCCATCTCAAATTTACTCCATTAGCATGGTTACTTTTGCAATATTATGCAAATGAAATTTGATTTTATTCAAATAATGATGTATTTAGGGTCCATAAAACCCAAAAACACATCATACATTCACATTTGAATTACTTTACATGATGTTATTGAGACAATCTAATCCCTAAATCTCATCACATCATCGTAATATGAAACAAATAGGGTAAACTACCTCTCTCCTTGAGCCGATGTGTGGATGATGTTTATGAAGGTTTTAAGCATGCATACATTAATTTAGAATACTCCAAGACTCTATTTTTTTAGTAAAACCTTGTTATGAATCTTTGTTCTACCATAAGGATTAGTCCTAGAAATGTATTGTCAAAAGTTTTGATGTTCCCATGTAGAAACGGATTTTTTTCTGACGATAATGGTTTCTAACCTTTAGTAGAGAGGAAAAAAGAAACTAAAGTTTTTATATGTGTGTAAAATTATCCTTATTGGATATCTTTGACATCATGTACAGTCATTTTCAAGACTCTATTTGGGTTGAATTGAGTGAAATCACTATTATTTGTGAGTCTAGAAGTTGACCATCATACAAATCATTAGATTAGTGTGTAATTACTAGATTAAGTGAAATCACTACTAGTGTGGGAGTATTCATGATCATAGGTCCAATATCCTATTTTCCTATTCATAATTTAGTCTTTATTATTTTATTCTAAAGGGAAAGTTACCATGCGACTTGGATTTTACTCTTCTTTAAACTCTGGTGATGATAATTTTATAGTACACTCTCATTTACTATCTCCCTCTTACCAATTTCACTAAATCTGTTTTTAATGATAAGAAATTATTTCAATGGTGTTTTTTCCATACATGAATTTATTTCAATGGTGTCTATACAACAACATAAAAGGATATCTAAAAAACATTCCTTTTAATGGTAATGTAGATTTGATTATTTATGAATTATGTGGAACTTGAATCAACCTTCCTACTCCTACGCTAAGGTGAGAATACAACTAATTTTCTTAGCATAAATCTTGATGAAAATTTTGAGTTTCTTTCTCCATGGAAATTAAATGAATGTGTGGAAAATTTTGCACATTTTAGCTTCCAAATATTCAAGTTACCTCTTATTCTTCTATTGAAAAAATGAAGATATTATGGCATCCTTATATAGATCATCTTCTTGCCCAAACCTTACTATTACTAATCTATATTATAATGCTCAAAGGATTATATACATGCCAACATGGGAACCAAGGTCAGTCCCTTGCATTGTTGAATGTGAGGATCACTCGAGTGTTCCTCTTAAAGATGCATTCCCTAAACTTATAAATTAGGTACTCATCCATAATATGATTTTACCATATTCTAAGATGAAATTAGGGATTTAACTCCATGCTCATGGGAAAATTCATGAGTCCATATATTCATCAATTTTCCCTACCTTTGGGAGTTATGAGCATTACAAATTCTAATTTTTACACATCTAACACTCCTAAAAATGTCAATATCTAATCCAAAAGGCCACAACACCTAAACAATGACTATATTATTTCCTAAAATAAACATTTATCATAGAATTTAAACCTAAAATATTTAGGCTGAATGATGAAATCTTGAAAAATACCTATGTATTGACCAAATTAGATTATAAAAATATTTCATAAACTGTGACTCATGGAGTTGTGATACTAGTTTCATAAGGTGCAAAGTGACCCTACTTTCTTATATTTACAAAAATAAATTTAAATTATAATAAATAATAAAATATAATGAATAATAAATGAAATAATTAATAAATCTTGATGAAAGTCCCGAGTTTCTTTCTCCATGGAAAGTAAATGAATGTGTGGAAGATTTTGCACATTTTCACATACTCCTACCCTAACTTTTGTTGAGTTTTATAAATATATTGATGTGATGCACTATTTTAGCTTCCAACTCTTCAAACTACATCTTATTATTCAATTGAACAAATGAAGATATTATGGGGTCCTTAGATAGATCATATTCTTACCCAAACCTTATTATTGATAATCTATATTATAACGCTCAAAAGATTATATACATGCCAACATGGGAACCAGGTTACTCCTTACATTGTTGATTGTGAGGATCACTTGAGTGGCCCTCTTAAATATGTATGCCCTAAATTCTTAAATTAGGTACTCATCTATAGTATGATTCTACCATAATCTAAGATGAAATTAGGATTCAACTCCACGCTCATGGGAAAATTCGTGAGTCCATATATTCAATCAATTATCACTATCTTTGGGAGTTGTGAGGTTTGTAAATTATAATTTTGAAACATCTAACACTCCTGCAAATGTCACTAAACAATCCAAAATGCCCCAAAACCTAAACAATGACTATATTCTTTCCCAAAATAAACATCGATTGTAGAATTTAAACCCTAAAATCTTTAGGCTGAATGTTGAAATCCTGAAAAATACCTATGTAATGACCAAATTAGATTATAAAAATATCTCCTAAACCATGACTTATGGAGCTATGAGACTAGTTCCATAAGGTGCATAATGACCCTAATTTATTATATTTACAATTTTTTAAAAGTATAATAAAGTATAAATAATAATAAATGAAAGACATAATAAATCTTGATGAAAGTATATAGTTTATTTCTCCATGGAAAGTAAATGAATGTGTGGAAGATTTTACATATTTTCACGTAATCCTACTCTAAATTTTGTTAATTATTATAAAATATTGATGTGATGCACTCTTTTAGCTTCTAACTCTTCAAGTTACCTCTTATTCTTCTATTAAACAAATGAAGATATTATGGGGTCCTTAGATAGATCATCTTATTTCCCAAACATTACTATTACTAATCTATATTATAAGGCTCAAAGGATTATATACATGTTAGCATTGGAACCAAGGTCATTCCCTTGCATTGTTGATTATGAGTATCACTCAAATGGTCCTCTTAAATATGCATGTCATAAGATTGTAAAGTAGACACTCATCTATAATATGATTCTACCATATTCTAAGATGAAATTAGGGATTCAACTCCACGCTCATGGAAAAATTTAGGAGTCCACATATTCGATCAATTGTCACTACCTTTAGGAGTTGTGAGGTTTGTAAATTATAATTTGGAGACATCTAACACTTCTATAAATGTCTCAGAAATAATCCAAAAACATGTACTTGTTATTTTTGCGTACATGTTATTTCACGTATGTGTTATTTTGTGTACATGTTATAACACATACACACTTTTGGTTTGTCAATTACCAAACCTAGCATTATAAAGTGCGAATGTGATTTTACAAACCATATACATATTTTTCTTAAAATCAATTATTTTTCCACTTTTTAGCCACCATTTCCGTGCACTTACCCCTATTTTACTTTGTTCCATATATTTTGAAATTGATGAAATGCTAATATTTAAGAAGCTTGTGGAATAATAGGATAGTGTTACGTGGATTTTAAATTTAGTTTCATTCTAACTTGTTTTCTTTTCCCTCTACCATGTAATACCAAGCTCAAAATACTTTGTTTTGCAGACTTGGAGGGTCCGCAGAACAATGGGATCCTTTGTTCCATGGCTTTCTTGAACCATAACTATGCCTAAGTCTCAAATCAAATTTTAAAGTTGTCAAAATAACATGGGGTTATTTTGGACAACAATTCTTGTGACCTTTAGGGGATATATGCCTATTAGATAGAAAGATCATTGGCCTTTTGAGCATCCATTGGGCATGGAGTCAAGCCTGGAAACTTGAAAAAATGATCTTAAAGCTTGAAATTCTTACCCTGGATTTACATGTACTTAGAGTTGATCTGAACTGATTATCCTTTCTCATAAAAGATGTTTTCTTGGGATTTTTAATAAAAGTTGTAAATGTCCCAAAAACACTAATTTTTCTAAGGAGCATGAAGGACTCAGATTTGAAGCTGATCCCGGGGTTGAGAGAAAACACTTTGAAACTTCCCCAAAACACCCTATTTCCACCACAAAATCCTCTCAAAATTGAACTACACATACCCATAGGAAAGGACCACAAAAACCATGTACAAAATGAAAATTATACATGCTCTAAGTGGAAACACGTAGAGTGTGCAAAAGCACTTGTTTTCTAGAAGCAACCACTATATACAATGTGACACTTTACCTCAATAATAGATCTTGAGGTACATCCCATTGACTAGGATAAGAATTTCATCTCCATTCAACTTTGATAATTGAAAAGCGTTATTTTATTTTACAACTGGAGATCACATATGGTCCATTCTAAATGGTGTCAAATTTGGTGTGCCTACCTCATTAAGCTCTGTCCTTATCCAATTTGAGGACAAGGTCTACTTCCTTTAAGGTTATTTCCATTTCTTTCTTTTCAAATCATTTCTTCACTTGGGCTTATTTCCTTTCCATTGTTTGTATGACCGTGTCTATCACTTCTTCTAGCTCCATCAACTTTGCATATTTGACCTCCATTTACTCTTCCTCAAACATCTCAAATGGTTTATGAGTTCTAAGGATGGAATCTCAAGGGACATTGGAAATTTTTCATCCTTTCCATAAACAAGTTTTAATGGTGAGATGTTAATTGACCTCTTAGGAGTAATCCTGTCAGCCCACAAGGCTAATTTCAGCTTTGTATGCCATGTCCTTTGATTTTCTCCCAAGGTGCTCTTAATTATCCTCAGAATATTCTTGTTTTTTGATTAAAAAATCCCATTACCATGGGGATAATATTTGGAAGATGTGCTTAAATGTATTCCATTTATCACATCCCATCTAATTATATCATCTCCCAAGAACGCCCATGCATTATCTGATATGATGGTATTAGGGACACCAAATCTATGTACAATTACTTCATAGAAGTACAAAATAATAACTTCATTTTCTTCCTTCAAAGAAAAACTTTAGTCCATTCGGTAAAATAGTTAGTTGCAGACAATATCCATTTGTGAACCAAACTTGAATGTGGGCGAATCAATCTTATAAAATTCAATCCCTGTTGCATTTAAATGGTTGCTCAACTAAAATGTGATGTATGGGAATGGCGGGAAGTTTTTATTTTCCTACAAATAAAGTAAACTTCCTACATTTTCTGACCCATGCAAGGAAATCCTTGAAGATGTTAGGACAATAGTAACCACCCTTCATGATCTTGAGTGTTGTGGATCTTAGGGAAAAATTTCCTCCCATGGGTCCATCATGGAATTCTTATAAAACTTTTTCTATCTGATTAACATCAAAAAACCTCAAAAGAACACCATTGATGTCATACTTAAGCAAGATACCATCTCTGAGAACATAAAGAATAGATTGTAATATGAAGTATCTTATTTTTTATTTATTTAAACATTGATGATAACCACTGTTTGTAAGAAGGTCACCATGTCTTGATACCAACTATCTTGAACTTGGGGAAGAGGTTAGTTTTCTTATAACATACATATCTTCCTATCAACCCTTAAATCTGTTACAAGTTGTTCACACAAACATTTACCCCTCACAAGCTTGGCGACTTTGATATGAACTTCATACTCCATGACCTTGGTGATCCACCCAACTCTTTTATTATTCACATACCTATTCAAGAGGAAATATATCAATCTTGGATAAGACACCATCAAATAAATCTTGTTATTTAAAAGCATGAGTTTAAATTTAAGTGCGTGGATGACATCAAAAACTTTCTTGTCAAAAAAATTACACCTAATCTCATCCATCAGCCAAATCTTTTTATTGAAAAGCATGTGTTTAAATTTAAGTGCGCGTTTACATCAAATAATTTCTTCTCAAAAAAATTATATTTGAGTGGTTAACTGAAAAAATATATAAGTTACTCCAATAAATCATTATTATGTTGAACCAAGATGGTAGAGATGTTATCACCTCCTCTAAATGCATAAATAGTAAAATATTTAGCATAATCAGGGTTTATAAGAGTGGGGGCCTGAGAAATGGATTTCTTGATGTTTTCAAATTGTTCTTGCCTTCATTTTATAGCTAAAGGAAACACTATTCTTGAGCATAGAAGTAAGAGGTTTAGTTAAAGTAATAAAGTTGGGAATAAACCTTCTTACAAAATTTATTGTTCCTAGGAAGCTTTGCAAACCTTTCTGTGTGTGTGTGTGTGTGTGTGTGTGATAGAGAGAGAGAGAGAGAGAGAGAGAGAGAGAGAGAGAGAGAGAGAGAGAGAGAGAGAGAGAGAGAGAGAGAGAGAGAGAGAGAGAGAGAGAGAGAGAGAGAGAGAGAGAGAGAGAGAGAGAGAGAGAGAGAGAGAGAGAGAGAGAGAGAGAGAGAGAGAGAGAGAGAGAGAGAGAGAGAGAGAGAGAGAGAGAGAGAGAGAGAGAGAGAGAGAGAGAGAGAGAGAGAGAGAGAGAGAGAGAGAGAGAGAGAGAGAGAGAGAGAGAGAGAGAGAGAGAGAGAGAGAGAGAGAGAGAGAGAGAGAGAGAGAGAGAGAGAGAGAGAGAGAGAGAGAGAGAGAGAGAGAGAGAGAGAGAGAGAGAGAGAGAGAGAGAGAGAGAGAGAGAGAGAGAGAGAGAGAGAGAGAGAGAGAGAGAGAGAGAGAGAGAGAGAGAGAGAGAGAGAGAGAGAGAGAGAGAGAGAGAGAGAGAGAGAGAGAGAGAGAGAGAGAGAGAGAGAGAGAGAGAGAGAGAGAGAGAGAGAGAGAGAGAGAGAGAGAGAGAGAGAGAGAGAGAGAGAGAGAGAGAGAGAGAGAGAGAGAGAGAGAGAGAGAGAGAGAGAGAGAGAGAGAGAGAGAGAGAGAGAGAGAGAGAGAGAGAGAGAGAGAGAGAGAGAGAGAGAGAGAGAGAGAGAGAGAGAGATGCATCAATATATCTAGATCAACTGTAAGACCATATTTTGACACCACATGTCCTAGAAAATTTCCTTCATGGAAAAAAAACACACACTTCTTAGGATTCAAGGAAATACCAAAATCTCAACATCTATCAAATACCTTCCTCAAATGATTCAAATGTTCACTTGTGTGTTTTGAGTAGATGGTTATGTCATCCAAATACACCAAGATCATGTCACCAACAAGTCCCTTAAAGGTCATATCCATTTCCTTTTGGAAGGTTGCACCAACATTTGTTAACCCAAAAGGCATATTCTTATAAGCATAAGTACCCCACTTGGTGGTGAAGGTTGTCTTAAACTAATATGATTCTTACACAAGGACTTGGTTATACCTTAAATAACCATCTAAGAGAGAAAATATCTCTACCCTAACCACTTTCTAAAGGATTTGTTCCATGGATGGAAGAGGATAATGGTCCTTTAGAGATGTTTTGTTCAAGTCCCTAAAGTCTACACATAACCAAATCTCCCCATTTATTTCTGACTTGGAACAAAATTTTCCATCCAAGAAGAATGTTTGATTGAGAAAATGATGTTTTCCTCTATGATATTAGATAATTCTTTTGTCATCAAGGGCTCTATTATTGGATTTATAGGCCTTTGCTTCTTCCTGATATGCTTTTTGGGGATCCAATTCAATGGTATGTTGTGCAAGGATTGGATCAAAACCTTTAAGATATTCATAACTCCAAGCAAACACATCGTCATACTCTTTTCAAAGATCAACAAGAGATTAATTTTCAAAAATAATACATACCTTTCCAAAATTTAATTTTCAAAAATAATACATACCGTTATGTTCATTTCATCTCCTTTAAACTGATCATCAGGGTTAAAGATGCTTTCTAAAGTGATCAATCCCTTATGTAGCTTGGTTGTCTTGAGTTAGATGATCTGATCCTCATATTGTTCCTATAGTTTTGATTGATTTCCAATAGAGAACTTTGCCTCCTTTTGTAAAAAAATTATAATCTTCTTATCACTATCAAAACTTGTTAACATGTTGCATTTTCTCGGAATAACGGGTCCAACCACGAGCTTAAAATGCTGGTACAAACCTTTCTTGATGTCTTGATGAATTTCATATTGGGATCTAACTACTGCCGGTCTATAAGCATATTTATTTTACACTCTTCGTATCACTTGAAGATTGAAAGCTTCAAAACCTTCAATCATGTCCCATACTCTATGCCTATAAGATTTCAAGAGGTTGTTCATAGACATGCATTAAGTTCACCTAATGTATGACTAGTTCACTATCTCCAAATACTTGTAACAACTTGATTCCACACTTTTACACCAATTGGAGACCTTGGATCAATGCCTCATACTCTGCCACATTATTGGGAAAACTGAATTGAATCCTAAATGTAAAGAAGTATTTCTACTCACTATGAGAGATCAACATAACTCTAGTGCGAACATCATTATTACTTCTTAATCCATTGAAATAAAACTTCCAGACCCCAACTTGATGATCTAGTGACTTCATGAGGTCGGTATGAGGGCATTCCCCTCATGTATATAATAAGTCCCTAACCATGTCTCCTCCATGTGATCATAAGGATCAAATTAGAAATTTTATTTGTCTCAATTATCAAACAAAATGTCAAGAACCTCTTCTAGAGATGTGGAAACCTCATGAAGATCATCATTCTCCTCTTGATCATGCATAACATAGATTATATTCATAGGAATACGTGTCTTTTGGGCTCAATGTGGTTATGGGAAATAAGACCAACTTTGATAGTCACTCTATTTCCATATCTAGTTCTAAGAAGCATATGTGACCAATCTACTAACAAGTATCCTCCTACCTTTGAAGTACAGTATCTCGAAAGGCATATGACAAAGAAGGGAGGGAGGTCAATGAATTAAATTTATTGCAATATTAAAATACTTGGGCATGTATGTATATTTAAGTTCAAATCTTGTATGATGCCAACTGTGTTAACAAAAGTTCCATCCAGTTGGACAATCCCCTTCCTAATTGGTGTATACTTAATTCCTAATGAATATGTAATCTTCTTGGGCATAATAGAACTGCTAGCTCCAAAATATATCATATAATTATGTACAAGGTACTTTCCAGTGATTAGGGAGACATATAAGGGGGGTGGTTTGATGATCTTACTTGTTTCCCATTCTTTTGGTTGACAAAAACTTGTAGAAGCACTTGAAATAACCTTTGTTAGCTCACTTATATTACCAAGATGTCTCAAAGCTTCTTGTAACAAACATATTTATGCTAGAATAGATATTTATTTCCACATAATCATGTTCATGCTGGTTTTCTTCATTTTTTCCACCATAGTTAGAGGAATAGGGCTAACCTTTTTATGAAACTTCAATGTAGAAACATTCTCTTTCAATTGTTGACTATTTTGAGTCTAATTTCTAGGTGGATTATACTTTTTAATAGCCTAATTTTCTTCTAATTCATAGGGTTTAGAAATTATACCTTCTCTTTTCATTTAGGAGGTAGATGTTTTACCACATATGGGAGATATTTATCCTTCCATATCTCTCTTCTTATACCTTATGTTGTGTGCAACCGAACTGGTTCCCTTGTTCATAACTTCCTAATTTACTCCAAAAACTCACCCACTTGTAAATTATGAAGGGTGGATTCATTTTATACATGTCACTGAGATTCTTCTTCTCTTGTGGCTGAATCTTCATGTTTCTCTTTTTAAGAAGCATGATCATGAGGTTGATTACATGGGTAACACCACTCATAATCATGCACTAGGTTGTTTTGAATTAGGACAATGGCCTTAGAAGAACTTGTATCGGTAGGGTAATGTGTCTTCAAGGACATATGGTAACCTATTTGGCCTTGTACTTAGGAATTACCTTGATATGGTTGCTTATTGGGTTGATATTCTTGATTGAGGTGTTGGTAAGGCTTGCTTTGTTGGGCTACTTGCCCCTTTATGGTTACCATTTCATTTCCAATATTTCGCAACATGGTCATAACTCCATACAAATTGTTGAGGAGTAAGCTAGAAGGAATTGGCTAAATGATTGCTCCAGGAATGGGTGCCAAAATAGGTTAACTCGGAGGGGTTGTGGAAATAGAGGAATTGATGGTCTTGAGGCTATCTTCTCATCTTAGACTAGGAAATTTTCAGCTCTAATAGTTGTATCATAAGAATTTGGTAAGATATTCCCCCATGGATTGAATCATAACAACCACATCACTATTCAAGGCTCTAAAAAATATAGGAATGTAGTATTTGGAGAAGGCTTAAATAGAGGGAGGCTTCTATCCTGTATTTTGGAATCGATATTAAAATCATCAGGAACTTCATGAGGGGCTCTCTTGATGGCGATGTAAGCTGCACAATGAGCGATAGATGGCCACGTTTATCCTCAAAATGCTTACAAAGTTTCTTCCCAAGATCATCCCATGTAATAATAGAAGCTGGTTGCAAACTTATATACCATCACAATGCCTTCCCCTTAAAATATGAAGCTAATAACCTAAGTGCTACATCATCTTGATCAATAAGGTGGACAGAAAAAACATTTCCAACATCTAAAATATGTTCGATGGGAGTGTTGAAATTATCTATTGTAAAAATGGAATGATTTTAAGGGTAGCTGATGGGATATCATGATGTGTATTTAGAACTAGGGGATACCACCATTAAAAGTAACAAAGGGTTTCTTCCTTTGAAGGGCCAAGGGAGTGGTGGGTTTTAGGTTCCTATGCACCTGGAGGGGAATGCCTAGAAGAAGGGGAAGTTAAATGGAATATAGGTGATGAGAATAAGGGTATTTCAACTAGTTTTACTCTCTTCCTTGGTGAGATATGTAAGTATTCAAAAAACTCACCTCTTTCTTTTTTTTCCTTGTTTGTATCCTTCTCATGAAATTGAGACACTTGACCATTGAAACTGGTAGACATGTTTTGAGAGTCTTCGGATGTGTTGTTGTGAATCCTCCAAATGCTGGATATCACCAAGACACACACTAATCTTAGTGAAATGATATAAATATCATAATTCTTGTCCCTCCGGTATGCCAAAAACTGTTGTGGCTCATAATTGCACCCTAGGATTTGATCATGGCAGACCAATAATTTTGGACAACATTGGATGATCTAAAAATGTGGGACTTGAAAAATGAGATCAACCTCTAAAGAAGTTTGGTTCCTCTTATTACTCTAACCAAAACTACTTACACTCCTAAACTAATGCTAAAGAACAAACTACAGATGAAAAGAGAGAGGGAATACATGAAGGAAATTAAGCTAAAAGGAAAGGGAAAATTGATGCACCGAAGAAGGAGATTATGATATCTCAATGTCTCGGGGAAGAAAGGAGACTAAATGCAAGGCGTAATGAGTAGATTTTTACCATAACCCAACTTTGTAACTAAATCAGTTCATAAGGTCTAATTTGACACAAATGACATGAAACTCTAGAAACAGAATGAATACACATTATAAATGAAAGATCATAGGAAAGAATAAAATAATGGAAACAAGGGGCATTCAAGCCAAAATTATCATCATATTATTTATTTAAGTATGAATAGACTGTTACAACCATTAACATGGTAAAATGCATCACAAAACATAGGCCCTGGGTCTACAACTCCTTAGTTCTATCAAAATTTTGGCATAATAACATTACCAAGAAAGAGAGGATCCTTCTATGAAGAAAAACATTACATTTTATAGAAGGGAGGAGAGGAGAGGGGATAAAAAGATGTTGGAGGATATGCTCAACTTGTTAAACCTTGCTAAAAATTTCTATTGCTTCCAGAAAGTAACCTCCTTGCCTCATGATGGTTCATGCTTTTGGAGATTCCTTTTCTTGCAAGAAAAATCCAAATATTTTATTGTGGATGAGCATAAATTATAGATCAATGGATTCCCATAAAATCTAGAAAATAGAGGAATGTGACATTGCCAAATGTCTAATTTTGTTACACACAGATCACCATTCTTCATCATTTCGGTTAGGCATAAATAATATTATCTTTTGGAAGCATATGAAGGATTTCTAGATGAGGGAGGATAAAAAAAAATCATAACCAAAAATTGTATCTTTTTACTTCTGAAAATGACATGAAACATCCCCACATTTCACAATTCCAATCTCTCTAAATAATCGATCATTCCTTATAAAGCTTCCTTCTTTTGAAAGGCCTCTCCAAGAAGTTGTTAATGGATCAAAACTGATGTGAAATGCATCTCTACAACAAAATATATAATCAAAACACAAATCATGAGAATTCGTGAAGAAATAATTCATCACGCGAAATCTATAATGGTTCACCTTTGTTTCACAACCTTTTACTTATTTGTTAATTTTCTCGGTTTTGGTTTTGGCTTCTAAGACCTCCAAAACTTCTTTTTTATTCACCTTGTTTTGTCAGTAAATGTCTTGATTGGTGGTATATAACATTCGTGGCCTTAAACCATTCCCACACATAGTCTTAAGTTCACTAGTTTTAAATATGAGGATAGTCTAACCCCTCATTTGCATTATTTTATTTTTTGGGATTTGATGCACTCTTGAGGGTTTTACAAGTCAATATTTCATTACAAGTTATCAAAAACATAGGAGATCATTGTTTGAACTACTAATGACCAAAGGATAAGGACAATGAACATCTCGTAACCTTGTGAAGGAGGTTTTATGAGGGTTTTAGTAGTCACATGTGCTTAGAGTAGGTCTAGGGTGCCCGCAGGCACCCCTACCCCTTTCTAGGTGCCCTAGTCCAAGTAGATCGTCAGCTCACACATTTTTCTTAGTCTCTGTGTGACACTTATCTCTCTCTATTCACCTGGCCATCACTTTGGCATAGTCCATGATTAATTACGAAAAAAGCTCGAGTCATCTTATCCCCTTTTTCAAACTAGGGTTTCAATACTTAATTTCTTAATTTTCTTGGGTCTATTTTGTACTTAATTGTTTATTCATTTACTACTACATAGAATTAGATTTAGGAATTTATTTCCATAAATTCTTAATCATTTGATTACAACACATATCTCTAGTATTTCTTAGTCACACTACACACAACACATTACACTTTTAACACATCATGTATTATTTACACTCTTTCTCTCGTAGCATATGCTACACACTTTTCTTCTTATTCACTCTATACATTCACACTACATCTTCATCACCTCTACTTTCATGCACTACTCTCATTACCCTATGACGCACTCTAGCTCCATAGTTCATACTCGACTAATGAGGGTTATGTTGGTACCCATTTAATCTCCTTCACAACTTGAGCTGCATCATGGATTTTACAAGACACTCAAAGGTAGATAAATGGTTTATATGTCGTTTTGTAGCCGGGAAGCAATTTATCTGACTTGTTAGCACTCAAGCTTTGAAGAAGTCCTCGGTATTTTAGGTTGTGCCTATCAACCAAGGTAAGAGAACCTATATTGTAGCCTTTGTTTTGTGAAGGAGGTGAAAATATCCTTGTACTATGCAGATTGTATGGAGATGGCCTTGAGAAAACATGATCAATTTCCCATTATTCAAACTCAATAGAGTTGTCACTACTAAATGATGGAAATACTTTCAAGACAAGGCTAAGGCTACTAAAGACATGGTATGATCTTGATTTGCTTTGTGCATTTTTGTAAATGGATTGTATTCTTTTGTTGACACACAATACAATGTAGGGGTATTATAGGTAGGATGAGTTAATTTGAAATGAATTTTGGGGTGGGAGATATTCAGACAAGACTAACTAGAATTTGTCAACTTCTTTGAGGACCTTTGCAAAACTTGAAAGACTCAGACAACATAAATGCTTCAAAGAGGTTAAGGTGTTCCTTTAACCATGATATGTGCATCAAATGGAAGCCCAGATATACACTCTTCCACACAATATCTGATGATTTATCAAAAAATCTTGAGTTAAATGAATCAGCAAAGCATTTAGAAATTTCTATTCTATCAAACCTAAGGTACCCCCAAAGGTTTACAATAAAATCTATATCAAGGAAAGAAAAGTGAATTTAAATTTGTTTATCCCTTCATCAGATGAAAGCTCTTTTGATTCTAGAATTGCAAATGCCACTAAGTTGTTACCAAAATTAGATCTGCATGATCAAAAGGAAATTCCAAACACTAGATTGCAACAGGAGCAAGAAACACAAATTGAAAACATTCTGAAACATAAGTAAATGAAAATTTTACCAAGAGACAACACAAAATAATCCAGAATGACCAAATTTATCAGCAGGGGAATGTTATAAGAACAATCTCAGAGCTTATTAGTGGATATCCATTTGCAACCAACCTAACATGATATAAATTTGATGCAAAAAGGAGTTAAAATGGTTCTTAGGTGGTTTCTCAGAGAATGGGCTTCTTCCCAGATTTTCCCGTGAAAATTCTAAGTTTCTCCGACCCTTTACATGACAAATTCATGCAATATATACATTTTCAATCACTCACTCACTTTTCCTCTCAAATCTTCCCTCCAAAAGTGGAATATTCGAAGCACCTTTGCTTTATAATATTTCGAAAATGACATTTAACAAACTCACAAAAATTTGCCAGTTGTTCTTTCAAAAGGTGAATCATTACAAAAATTTCATCATTCTTCAAAGTGGAAGCATATTTTTCATTCCCCACGCATGTAGACCCCTTTCATTTCATCATTTCAACTTTTCCCTTCCCAATTTTTACTCTACAACTTTGGATCTGGTAATTCACATTTTTCACAAACTAGAGTAAAAATTCATTTGAAATGTGCTTTGGATTCACAAATTGAGCCCCCAATTTGATCAATTCGGACCCTACAAGCCAAAATGACACGAATTGGCAAAAATTTAATGAAAATTGATGCAAAAACACATCTCCAAACTTCTTGGAGCTCAAATGGCAGCCAAATTGGTGAAATGCACAACTACCATCGATCTGTTCTTATCTTTAACTCTGAGCCCTCCACGTGGCAGATCCAAAAAATGGGCCTCGGGGACACTTTTGACCTTTTTACAACTTTTTGAAAATTTGCAAAAAAATTTATTTCCTCCGCCATTCCGCCGATGATGAGATTTGAGCCTCGATACAAGAGGAAAAATTTCCAAGTTGCCCCCAATGGTCCACCTCCCTACCTCTTTGAATTTTCAAACTGCCACGTGTCACCATGACGCACCTTGAGGCGGTCCCAAAAATTTGATACCTTGAACGAGTGCGGGCTCACCACGTGTCTTGTTCCACGAGATTTGTCTAAATGCTTGAAGCTCAGTCGGAAGGCACCACATGTCATACTCCGAGGCAGTATCCTTTTGGTCGTTGAAAAGTCTAAGTAAAATGCAAAGTAAGCGAGAGGCCTCCACATGTCATCCTGGCACTTCTTTAAGATGGTGCCCAAAGTGGAGACCCTGAATGAGCACGAGCTCGCCATGTGTCTGTTCTATCAAACTACTCTAACTCGTATAAAAATTTTGTCTAAGTTTGGGCCAAGCACGGAAGTCTCCATGTGTCCTCCCAACACTACTTCAATTCCGACCAAAAATTTGATTCTCAAAAGAGCATCGTTCAACCACGTGGACATATTTTTGAGTTGAGGCCTTTTATAGAATTTTTGAAGTATTTAGCTAAGTTGTGTCTAACCAAAAGGTGCCACGTCCCCTGTAGATGCAAGGATGCAAGTTTGACCAGGAGAAAATACCCATCAAACCGTAAAATATAGAAACATGAGCATTTGAGCCTGAAAATGAATATTTCTTCAATGACAGAGAGTTTAGATTGTTGCAAGGCTCAAACACGATCCTTAGGGACACATCAACTCATCCTTCTTCAAGTATTTCAAGGCGAAATGACAAGAACAACAAATTTTGACTGTGGGTAATAGAGGGAATGGGAAAATGTGAGTTTTGAAAGGACAGAGCACGAGGACTCAAAATAAAGACCTTTTCCGGAGGAACAAAGAAATTAGGAGACAAATATGGACCCATACATGATCTTGACCCAGGGGGCAGACCGAAAATGGCAAAAAGACCAACCAAGCACAACATGGGAAGGATAAAAGAAAGAGGTCGTAAATCAATAAATTTTCAAGGGCACACATGGGGAGACAATTTTAGAACCAACATAGGCTCCAACTCGGGATGGGAACTCCTTACGAGTTCCACAAGAAAAAATGTAGACCAAGTGCCAAAATATTATGCATTGGGCATCGGAGTCATCTTTACAAGGCAAAGAAAAAATCCATCTCCAAAAAAAATAGAGAAACCAATAAAAACAGGTCACCAAGGACCACGACGAACCAAAACACAAAACAGAAACAAACAACTGACTATACACTGTACAAAAGATGTTTACCTTGATTCAGAGAGAACAATCAAGGAAAAATTTCAAGCACTTGCCATCTTGGATATGACCATGCCAAGAGGTTCTGATATGTTTTCCTCAACTAGAAATATACCTCTTTTTCTTCTCTGTTCTATTTGTAAACCATCCATTTTCTCTAAAGCTCTTCCATTGTGCCTAAGTCACATTCTTCAACATTTTTCAAGGCTGAATCATAGACCAAATTCCCAGAAAATACAACATACTCAGGAGCTTTGTTTTCAACACTTTCATATTCCTTGAAGTCCACAAAACTCACAAAGTTGTTAAGATCAACATCTGCTTGCAAAACTTCATAAGATGCATTGTTTGGGTCTTCAATCAGATACATCATCTTCTTCTCTCCATATAATTTTACAAGGCTACCTTCAATGGGAATGGTGGCAAAAGACATATCCATTTGGACACTCCCTCCAACACTTGCAACCCACTTTCTTGACAATAACATACCCCATTTGGTAGGGCAATCAACAATTACAACATCAAGTTTCAAATTCTTACCCTGGATAGGCTGCAAGTTACACCACCAAACCTTTGACACACCCAACAACTGGCACTTCCCTAGAATCCATGGCAGTACACTTGCCATATGTTGTTGTTACTTTGATATCTAACTCATTCATAACTTCCAAAGGCATGACATTGCATGATGCCTTGGAGTCAAACATACAATTATGTAGCAACCTGTCCTTGATGATCAAAGTTGTGAAGAAAGGGTCAACACTCAGCTAAGATTCAACCAAGGATGTTCCCAAATATACCTCCAATGGTTCACCAAATTCTTCCAATGTTGATGTCTTTCCTACCTCTACAATAGCAAGTGGAGCCTCTACAACATTCACATTCCTTTTCACAACAGCCTTCTCCTCCTTCAATCCCAAATACTCAAGTGCTCTCTTCTTGTGCTCAGGAATTATAAGCAGCTCAACAATTGGAACACTGACCTTGATTTGGCTCAAAACTTGAGCGATGTCATAGGGAATGTATTTAGGCAAAACAACAGATTAAAGGAGGGATGGAAATTTCATCAGATGGCATAAGGTTTTTAACATTTTGAGCATGGGGTGAAGCATAACTTTTACTTGGGACAACAAGGCTCTTAGAAAATGTTTCTTTCTTAGGAACTTCTTTTGGGATATTAGAAAGCAATGGGGTTTTATTCTTGGCCTGAAGCCCAACTCCCTTGATAGCCTTACTTCTTGTGTTATACTCCTTCTCTTGGGAAACCACAACGTTCATAAGCAGCTGCCTATCTTCTTCCGAGGGTATACCTCCATCATACTTCTTGATCATCAATGCCCTCAAGTACTCAAAATCATTATTGGGCAGCTCAAAGGCTTGTACATTATCAATTTCTAAAACATGAGAAGGAGGAAGAAGATGTACCCGTTGGATGTAATCCCAAAAGCTAGCAGCAGTCTGTGCACTTATCACTTCAGTAGATGTTTCTCCTTGACATGAGTGTGTAGGGCAGTCCATCATACAAGCATCATCATCCGTATTATAATCATCAACTTCCTCTTCAATTTGCTGATCTGTTTCACATGGCGGATGGGGTAAGAAACATCTATCACACCAGTCAATCTGATTTGCATCATCAACAACAGCCACTCTAGCATTTAACGGATTAGGCACAACCTTACTTTCTTTGGCCTGAGATTGTCTATTTCCAAATCCCATAGGTCCTTTACCTTTGTCATCATCATTCCTATGGTGATTGCCAAATCTATCTTTTGCTTGTTGCCTAGGCTGACCTTGTGAAGTTTGTCCAATTCCTTTCTCAGCTCTTGCCAACTTGTAGGAAATCTCTTTGACAACCCCTACCAAAGTTTTCACCACTTCCTCCAAGTCTACACTCTTGTTTGCTTGAGGCTTGTCAAGGTTTACCAATTTAACTCCATCTCTCTTAGGAGGTTTCCCAACAACCTTGATATTGTTCTCAATTTGAAGTGCCATGGTGAAGGTATGCCTTAAATTGATAGGATTTTTGTCCCTCAAGTAATATACAACCTTCTTGTCAAATGCATCAGAATATTTTATCAAACAAGATTCATCACATGGTCTTAAATTTACCGCAATCTCCTCAAAGTTTTATTGAACCTTGTGTTGAAGTCATGGACTGTTTCATTTGGGTTTTTCTTGATATTCTCAAACTCTGATAAGAGGAATCTGGGATCAGTTTTGTCACCATATTGCAATCTGAATGCATTCTACATTTCAGTCCATGAATCAATTGAATTATTTGGCAAGGCCTTGTACCAATCCCTAGCATCCTCCTCTAAAGTGTGGACAAACAATTTAATGTACACATCCTCAAATCCAATTTCAAAATCCTCCATCATATTAATAAAGAGTTTCAAATGCTGATCACATGTTATGGAATTGTTCCCTTGGAACTTTGGAAATCTACTTCTAACATCCTGAGGCACAACATTAGGATAACCAACCATTCCCCTAAAATTTATTGGGCCAAAGCTATTGACCAGAAATTGAGGCCTAGGTGGATCTTTGAGCCATGTTGTCTGGTGGAGGTGATCTTGGGGGTGACACAAGTTTATGAGGAGTGCGAGGTATTTGGGGCTCAAGAATGTGGTTCAAAAGATTGGTATTCTCTAGGTGCTGATTTTCTTGGAAAGTTTTACTAGAATTGAAACACACAGGTGTAGATTGAAGAAGGAACTCACCAAGTACAACAGAAGGACCTTCACTAGTTGAAGTAAACAAGTTTATGAGAAGATTGCTTGAATCAGAATCACTGGAAGAAGAGTGATAATCCTCTATTAAAGGTTGATCTCTCTCACCAATGGATATACCTTTGCTTGATGTCTGTCCTTCAACAACCTTCCAAACTTTTCTCTCCTCTAAAACTGTCTTTCCAAATTCTTGAAATAATTTTCTACTTGGGTCCCTCCTAAAGAGAGATCTTTTTCCTTCCAGTTTTCAGATTTATATGACACACTTCACTTAATGTATGATAAGGTACTGGTATTTATCAAAATATAATAGCTAGGAGTTGCCACTAAGGACTTTCACCCTAGTTTGTGCAAATGCACTATGAAGATCTATCAAATGACTGCAAATATTAGCACTATGCAAAGCTTGAACAAATATGATTTTCTTCACTCAATTTATCAACTATTATGCAAAGTTTGAAACAACAAATTGGAGACACTTGAACATATCAAACTCATAATTCTACTCTCATTCCTCAGTATAAATCTGATCAGAAACTGATGCTCAACAATGTAGTTACACATAAAATACGTGAGAAGTATTACCAGGGATTTTGAAAAATTGAAATACTGAAAAATGTCCTCAGCAATGGTGCCAAAAGTGTGTTGACAGAGCTCAAAAGAATATGAAATGGAAGAAGATTAACAAATTAGTCTGGATATTACATTCTTCATCCTTGGAAATGGCGCCATTTGGGTGTTGGTACCCAGATTTAATCTCCTTCACAACTTGAGCTGCATCATGGATTTTACAAGACACTCAGAGACGATAAATGGTTTATATGTCGTTTTGTAGCTGGGGAAGCAATTTATCTGACTTGTTAGCACTCAGGATTTGAAGAAGTGGGTAGCACCTTGGAAGGATTTGATCTAATCCTCACTATTTTAGGTTGTGCCTATCAACCAAGGTAAGAGAACCTATATTGTAGCCTCTGTTTTGTGAAGGAGGTGAAAATATTCTTGTACTATGCAAATTGTATGGAGATGGCCTTGAGAAAACATGATCAATTTCCCATTATTCAAACTCAACAGAGATATCACTACTAAATGATGGAAATGCTTTCAAGACAAGGCTAAGGCTACTAAAGACATGGTATGATCCTAATTTGCTTTGTGCATTTTTGTAAATGGATTGTATTCTTTTGTTGACACACAATACAATGCAGGGGTATTATAGGTAGGATGAGTAAATTTGAAATGAATTTTGGGGTGGGAGATATTCAGATAAGACTAACCAGAATTTGCCAACTTCTTTGAGGACCTTTGCAAAACTTGAAAGACTAAAAAAATGCTTCAAAGAGGTTAAGGTGTTCCTTCAACCAGGATATGTGCATCAAATGGAAGCCTAGATCTGCACTCTTCCACACAATCTCTGATGATTTATCACAAAATCTTGAGTTAAATGAATCAACAAAGAATTTGTAAATTTCTATTCTATCGGACCTAAGGTAACCCCAAAGGTTTATAATAAAATCTATATCAAGGAAAGCAGAGTGAATTTAAATTTTTTATCCCTTCATCAGATGAAATCTGTTTTGATTCTGGAATTGTAAATGCCACTAAGCTATTAACAGAATTAGATCTGCATGATCAAAAGGAAATTCCAAACACCAGATTGCAACAGGAGCAAGAAACACAAATTGAAAACATTATAAAACATAAGTAAATACAAATTTTACAAAGAGACAACACAAAATAATCCAGAATGACCAAATTTATTAGCAAGGGAATGTTATAAGAACAATCTCAGAGCTTGTTAGTGGCTATACATCTGCAACCAACCTAACATGATACAAATTTGATGCAAAAAGGAGTTAAAATGGTTCTCAGGTGGTTTCTCAGAGAATGGGCTTCTTCCCAGATTTTCTCGTGAAAATTTTAAGTTTCTCCAACCCTTTACATGACAAATTCATGCAATATATACATTTTCAATCACTCACTCACTTTGCCTCTCAAATATTCCCTCCAAAAGTGGAATATTCGAAGCACCTTTGCTTTATAATATTTCTGAAAATGACATTTAACAAACTCACAAAAAGTTGCCAGTTGTTCTTTCAAAAGGTGAATCATTACAAAAATTTCATCATTCTTCAAAGTGGAAGCACATTTTTCATTCCCCACGCATGTAGACCCCTTTCATTTCATCATTTCAAATTTTCCCTTCCCAATTTTTTACTCTACAACTTTGGATCTGGTAATTCACATTTTTCACAAATTAGAGTAAAAATTCATTTGAAATGTGCTTTGGATTCACAAATTGAGCCCCCAATTTGATCAATTCGACCTTGCAGGCCAAAACGACATGAATTGGCAAAAATTTAATGAAAATTGATGTAAAAAATGCATCTCCAAACTTCCTGGAGCTCAAATGGTGGCCAAATTGGTGAAATGCATAGCTACCATTGATCTTGTTCTTATCTTTAAATCTGAGCCCTCCATGTGGCAGATTCGGGAAAAAGGGCCTCGGGGACACTTTTGACCTTTTTACAACTTTTTTAAAATTTGCAAAATTTCTTGATTTCCCTCCCCGTTCCGCGATGAGATTTGAGCCTGACACGTGGTGCAATATGACTGGATACAGAGTCGTGGCTCAATTTTACACATTTTGCATCTCTCTAGAAAAAAGGAAAATGTTTCACTTTTCCTCCGCCAGCCCGCACCTTCGCTTCAAGTTTCTAAAGTGGGTCCCAGTGGAACCCTAGGTCCCTTTATGCCTTTAACTCCCTTTTCCCTCAAAGGGAATTTTTTCACTTTTCCTCCGCCATCCCACACCTCTGCTATTGACTTCTTAAATGAATTTTGAATTTTTACCCTTGGGCTTGTGGGTTAGTTTGATACTTTGAGTCATTTGAATACAAGAGGAAAAATTTCCATGTTGCCCCCAATGGTCTGCCTCCTCGCCTCTTTAACTTTTCAAACTGCCACGTGTCACCACGACACACCTTGAGGCAGTCCCAAAAATTTGATACCTTGAACAAGCACGGGCTCGCCACGTGTCCTGTTCTAGTAAGATTTTTCAGAATGCTTAAAGCTTAGCAAAAGGCACCACATGTCATACTCTGAGGCAGTCTCCTTTTGGTCATTGAAAAGTCTAAGTAAAATGCAAAGCAAGCGGATGCCTCCATGCGTCATCCTGGCACTTATTTAAGATGATGCCCAAAGTGGAGACCTTGAATGAGTGTGAGCTCACCACATGTCCTATTCTACCAAAATAATCCAACCGCATAAAAATTTGTCCACATCCGGCCAAGTAGCAGCGAAGCCTCCATGTGTCCTCCTAGTGCTACTTCAAAGTCAAACCAAACAGCTTAATTCTCAAATGAGTGCCGTTCTCACCCACGTGGACATATTTATGAGTTGAGGCCTTTTATAGAATTTTTGAATTATTTAGCTGAGCCACGTCTAACCAAAAGGTGCCATGTCCCATGTAGATGTAAGGATGCAAGTTTGACCAGGAGAAAATGCTCGTCAAACCGTAAAATACAGAAACACGAGCATTTGAGCCTAAAAATGAATTTTTCTTCAATGACAGAGTTTAGATTGTTGCAAGGCTCAAACATGATCCTTAGGGACACATCAACTCATCCTTCATCAAGTATTTCAAGGCGAAATGAAAAGAACAAAAATTCTGACTGTGGCAATAGAGGGAACGGGAAAACGTGAGTTTTTGAAAGGATAGAGCACGGGGACTCAAAATACAGACCTTTTCCAGAGGAACAAAGAAACTAGGAGACAAATATGGACCCATACATGATCTTTGACCCAAGGGCAGACTAAAAATGGCAACAAAGACCAACCAAGCACAACATGGGGAATGATAAAAAGATAGTTCGTAAATCAATAAATTTTCAAGGGCACAAATGGGGTGAGACAATTTTGAGCACCAACAGTTACATATAAAATTAACCTCACCACACCGAATCACTCATTCAATCATTCAATCATTCACTGCTTCACCACACACTCTGTAATATTTACTCTTTGTCGGTCATATCTTCCTAGCAGCACACAATTCAAACCATTTCCCAATGATGCACTCTTTCTCTATGGTTCATTCTAGACTTGTATAAACGAACCAAATCTCATTCATACACATCCACTTAGGGGAAAATTTCTCCTATTATTCACTCTGCATTCCATTCCCTCTCATCCATTGCATACTGCATATCTTGGTTGCATTTACTCTTGCTTTCTTATAGTTTTACATGTAAAATTTATTACACATGCTAGATAGATATCTCATATATCATTATCTTTATCATACAAACATGCCCATTCACTTGCTTTTCTAGTTGTGATTGCAGAATTTACATAGATATCCACACATAACATGAATGCTTGGTGTAGTACCTCATACCAATCCCACAACGTCTCCTTGGGGCATCCAATTTTGTACACTATAAGTGTTATTGTTTAATTTTTTCATAGCACATTACTTTATCAAATTATACACGCTTTAACATAATTTTTATCTCTCTAACATGCTAATGGGTAATTCATGTGTAACATTTTCTTTATAGGTCTATTTTCCACCATGGTTGTTTATTACATTGCTTGTTATTGTCTTCCTTTTCTTGTCATTGTCTACCATTATTTGCGAGGCTTTTCCCTTTGTCTTGTGTGCACACTTGTATGATTTTGGCCTTGTTGGCCTTGATTGTCTTGCGACATCATGAGTGATGTCCCATGTTTGAAACCCTCTTTTCGTGGTCTACATTGTCTTCTTGCATCTTAGCTTACACATTGTCTACTTCCTTGTTAGCTTACATTTTGTCTTCTACATGCATGTTTGTCTTTTCTTGTACTAACACTTGTTTCCTAGCCACTTTGTTTTCAATTGACTTGGATTTTACTAAGCACAGCTTCCTCCCGTAGGAATCGGTTTCATCACCGTGGTTAGTCCTCCTTTGGACCACATATTCCTTAACAATGTTTGCATGCACCCCAAATGAGGGGGCATCATTTGGGTGAATCTGTCACCCCATACAACAATTTATAGACACAGTTAAAAAAATAAAGTACTAGTACAACACACTTATCAATCTCGAGATAGGGCTCAAAATCAGACTTGGGTCCTATTGTCATGCAAATATGTGACAAGAAAATTCCCAATTTTCAAGCATGACAACCATACCCTACCCAAAACTTTCACTCAAAGGTCGTCTTGAGTCCTCCATCATATCACCCTAATCCCCAAGGTCAGTCCTGTATTTCTTATCTAGAAAATTTAAAATGTTATGTAAATGTTCCCTTAGGTGATTTATGGATATCTAGTCATTCCAAGTTCTTCTAATGTAAGATTCGTCAAGACAGTCTTTTTGGCAAGTTAAGAAAGGTCAATATCGGCTTTTCTAAAGCTCATGCGCACCTACAAGTGAGCGAAGGTATCAAAATCATCATGGACGTGCATCAGAGAGTTGAGAACATTATGAAAATATTTTTGGAAGATTTCACAAGTTTTGGAGCAGCTTTAGCAAAAGTGGGTCTTGGAGGCCTAGGCAGTGCATAGTGCTAAAAACGCTCCTGAGCTTCAAGAAGCAATTCTAGGATTTTCATAAGGAATTAAGAGTAAAAAAATATATCATCATAAAGGTAATTCAAATACATACAAGATGGCACAATCATATTTTTCACAACACCTAGGTGCTTCTTGTCTACAGCCAGTTTTAGCAGACACAACCTTCAAGATAAAACAAAAATAATATTTTTAGGAGGTTACATGCCAAATAAGAGGATAATACCACCACCATTGGATTCAAAAGGTAATTTAAAAGTGGAATCATATAAAATTTCATCAAAAAAATCCTTTGGGAACTCAATTTATGGTCTTGACAAGTCGCTCTCCAAGGCACAAGCTTCAACAATTAGTCATTTTTTGGGTTGGAAATCCAACCAATGGGAGAGTGGGGCACTTTTTGGCACCAAGTACACAAAATATTTTGTGCAATAGGTTCAATTAAATTAACCCCTACCTTATTTTTACCCCTAGACCCTCCACATGACCACAATTTAGCTCTTTTCGCAAGGTTAAGCCCCCAAGGCTCCATTTCCCAACCCCCTCTGTGCAATCACACTCTGCCACTTGTTAGGCTAGGGTGATGGCACATTTTTTTGTCCAATGTGAACCAAATATTTGGGATGGTTGGGACATAAAATTCCCCATCCTTCCCATTTAAGACCTCAGTTCATCATACGACCCCACCAGACCAACAAGGTGTTATTTCTAAGGCCCCCTGCTTAAACCCAACGACAAATCAGGTTTGTGACAAGTGGACCAATGGGGATGGGGAGAACGTTTTACACCAAGTTCACAAAATTTTTGATGAAATTGGTGCAAAATTTATCTTCTCCCCAATGCATCAAAATATTAATAAATTTCTAATCTGTCGAGTCATATCACTAGCTTACTTCCATTCTTTATGCACGCACGCATAGGTCATATCCAACCGCCGAAATCTCTTCCTCTCCTCCATTACTGCTACTTCCACAACCTTTCCACCACCTCTAACATACTTTTTCAACTATTCCATTCTTTTGAAACGTGAGGAACAAATATTTTTAACCAAACTCCATTACCAAGAGCTGTCAGAAACCCTAGGGCACAAAAACCACAAATTGCTCATATCTATCAAATGGTGCATCACATTCCTATGAAATTTTAAGAAAATATAACTTATATAAACCAATTGGGGAATAAAAAAATAGAAATATATGATATGGTCAGGATTTTTTTATAGAGACCATTCAAAAATTTCTACCCTAGAACATTTTTTCTTCATTTGCCATCAAACCGTGAAGCGGATTGAGCCAAAAATTCGAACAGAGCATCTGAAGAAAAAACCCAGAAAGAATCCATTGATTTTTCATTGATATGACACTCAGAATATCATCTTATAAAAATAGTAAGTATCACTAGTTCACACTTTCCATTTTTAGTAAGTTTCCAAAAACGACAAACTCCTCCAGAAGAACAGATATTGAAAATCATACAGATCAAAAACTAGGGCGCGGGTCAAAAAAGAAAAAAATCAACTTTCCAAAAATTTAAAGTGATTCAAATTGACCCCAAGGAATCAGTGAAAACCTCAAATGTGAAGGAAACACTTGATGAAAAAACAGGAGCAAAAAACCACACTTTGCCCAAAATAGCAGCTCCTAAGACGAACTTTCTAAAAACAACAGCTTTTCAATTCCAATTGCAGAAAGTTGCTACCATCTCCATAGTAACTCATATCTCTGATTTTTTCATCCTCTTGGGATTGTAATATGATTCCAAGGCTCAAACAGAGCATTGATAACTTCATATTGGTCTTGGAAGCATTGTCCTGAATTCAAGTGTGCTCAGAAGTAATGCAAGGCATTACAAGGCGCAACAGATGAATTCATCTTCATCACTCAGAGATTTGGGTGATTCAAAATGATTTTATCAGAGAGTTTAACAAATTTTAGTGGCTCAATCAATTATTTACCAAGGAGGATCATTGTGAGTAGTGCTCATGTCTGTCTCGAGCTCACATTGAGAAGTCTTGAAACAATGTTTCTCAACACTCATTTCATGACCCGAGATGTTTGAGAATCATGTAAAAGGAGGAATTGTGATCATCAATAGCAAGGAAAAAGCGTTCAAAATGAATTTCATCAATTTTTTTATAAGTACAATAGTGGGGCTATGTAGAAAAAGTCATCAGAGATTAGTTTCAATCCTCAAACTTCTTCGGAGTGGACCTTGGTGAGCAACACCTGTGGCCACCAAGGTGATAATTCAACAGTGTTTCTAAACACTCAATTTGAGGTGTCTGGGAATCATTCGAAGGAGATTTCTTAGGGTGTAAATAGTTCAAGGATTTAAATTTCACTACATTGGAGCATCTCACTAGATTCACTAATGGGGTTGATCTACACCAGAGGTAGTGTTCCTCATCCACACTTTAGAGCGTATTCTTCTCTCTCCTTCTTCCTTTCTCCCTCTTCTTTATCTCTCCATTCTAATTCTTCGTTGGGCCTCATCATTGTATTTTTTCTTATTCACTTAAGTGACCTATTTTAATATTGTAAAAGTATTTTCTCAAAATTATGAGAGAAATACTTAATTTAATGAAAAGTGAAAGGTCACAAGTGGAATAGGAATACGAAGAGTCATGTGAGGGAGATGAGAGGTCAATTCAAATTGTATAAATTGGGATGGCTTCTCCATTCCAAGGGATTCTATATTTTGAAGACTTCTACTTTGTGGCAATATTGGATTGTGTTTGTTGGACTTTGTGTCACAAATATACATGAAATAAAGCTACAATTTCTTCCACTTTCTTCCTTTCCCTTGCTTTTTATAACTTGTGTAAATGTCAATCAAGGAATAGAGTTTCTACTTTCCAAGATGTATGAATGTGTGCAACTTTTTATGCATGGTTTCCTCTCATCATTGACATGATAAGCATGGTTGTTATAGACATCTCATGGTTATTTTATTTCCCTCTTTTATACACTTTGTAAGCATAGTGACACGAGAGATTTGTATCTTTGATAGATGAATCTGAGAACTTGGTGTCTCAATTTGTCCATCTCACTAGATAGCTTCATTTTGTTTCCTCTATATTGAATGTTGTACTACTCGATTATTGGGTGTGAACTTTATAATCTACTCATGGCAGTAAATTTCCCTTCCTAATTTCCCTCCTTCTCCCTAACTCGTTGTAATTTCCTCCCTTGTACCCCCATACAAGCACTTTTCCACATGTTTAGTGGAGTGTCCTGTATGATCCCCAACCTATTTGGACAACCCACAACATTTAGATTAGGATTAGATTAGTAAAATTCAATAATGGGATCTTTACCATTCAATGCAGAGGGGCACATCCTCTTGAATGTTGGTGGAGACATCTAATTTTCCATACCAAATTTTTTTCTCACCAATAGGTCCTTAGCATAGCACAAACACCAACACATAGATATGAAAATAGCACTTAGGAACCCCGACTCTTCCTGACACACTGTGACTAGAGGTAGTTACACAACATTCATCAATTCATCACAATCTACAACACTTCATACATCGGATATTACAGGGGATACAATCCTTAGCACTTATCGTACATACAATATACAACATTTTCTTCTTCAACATTGGATCAGAATTTGTCAAACTGGATCATATTTTTACACACCATCTGCAATGGTGTTCTAAATTTAAGGAAGTAGTCAAAGGTTGAAGGATGACACAAAATTTTCCTCCCTACACTTTTTCCAATTCTTGGCATGAGATTGCCCGAAAACTCACAACCAATACAATTGGCATGAGATCACTGAAAACTCTACATCATCATTAAGATCCTTTCTACACTTTTTCCTCATCATGGATTAGGTGCACATGCTCTTTTTCACATTTTCACATTTTCACATTTTACATGCTTTCTTACATATTGTTTTACACATTTTGATCATATACACTCATATTTTATTACTTGATCATTTTTATCTTTTCCAGTGTCCTGTCCTTATGTGAAATGGTAGTCAACATCATTCAACATCATCTACCATCATCCAACATCAAAAAAATCAACAACATCAATCACATCAACATCAAAAATAGGTACAATGATGACATCTACACATGCATTTATGCCTTAGGGTCATCATCATCACCACTTTTGCACTTTCTCCTCTTTAGTTTCCACACTTCACATTTTTATTACTCCACACTTTTCCTTATCTCTCGACATGCTTTCGTCATCAATATACATGGTTATCAGGTACACATCTCTTATCTACTTTATGTTATTGATATTTTCTCTAAAACATAAAGTGGGGGTAAATGTAGACACAAAATAACACGCTTTGGGTAATTATCTAGTCTTGATTGCATACTACTTAACATATGATTCCTAAGTAAGAAAATTACTAATTAACCCATGTATTTGGCCATATTTGCTTTCTTCCTATTTCCACTTTGGGTTTTGCAAACCTTCTTGCTGAGTTTGAGCTCCAACAATTTTTCCGAGTCTAGACACCAACACTCAACCAGACACCAATGTCGGTGCCCCCATCCCCTCTGGATACCCCTGGCCTCTTCGTTCTTTACTCACATCTTTTGGGTCCTTTCTAGCCATTTGAGCATATTATATTTTTGGTAGTCATACTTTTCAGGGTTAATTACAAAATTCAAGAAAGGGAATCATATAGATATAAAGTTATGCGACCATAATAAAGGACCAAGCATTAAGAATTATTTATCACCACCTAAGATTGCATCTAAAAACTATTCAAGAGCATTCAAGCATCCATTATAGCATCCATTCAAGGGAAAGGGACTACATTATTTTACATACACTTCACAGGAGGGGAAGTTCATTCTATTCTAAGCACACATCTATTACATTTCTTTACATCTAGCTACTTGATCGCTATCAAGTGTGACACGTATAAGAGCCACCTAGGGCACAATTCCACACACACACACATGCCTAGAACTACATTGAGTCTGAAATTTAGTACAACACTTAGTCATAAGTTCACTCATTTGACAACTGAGGAAATTCTAACCCCTCATTTGCATTCTTTTCTTTTTGGGATTTGATGCACTCTTGAGGGTTTTGCAAGTCAATCTTTCATTACAGTTATTAATGACATCGGTCATCATTGTGTGAACTATTAGTGACCAAAGGAAAAGGATAACGAACAGGAGGTTTTTTTAGGGTTTTAGTAGTAAAAATAACCTAGAGTAGGTCTAGGGCACCTGTAGGTGCCCCCTACCCTTTTAAGCACCCCATGTCTAGGCAGATTGTCGGTTTGCTCATTTTTCTAAGGCTCTGTGTGATACTTCTCCCTCTTTGTTCCCCTGGTCATCACTTTGAACTAGTCTAGGTTTAATTGCAAAATAGATGAGTCATCTTATCTCCTTTGTACAACTAGGTTTTCAATACTTAATTGCTTAATTTTCTTGGTCTATTTTTTACTTGAATTATTTATTTATTTGCTGCAT
This sequence comes from Taxus wallichiana var. yunnanensis, assembly GCA_018340775.1. Taxonomy (NCBI): domain Eukaryota; kingdom Viridiplantae; phylum Streptophyta; class Pinopsida; order Cupressales; family Taxaceae; genus Taxus; species Taxus wallichiana. The sequence continues at coordinate 351,138,984 of CM031242.1, read as the reverse complement.
AACAATCGATTAAGGCATTTATTTCTATATTTTCTTAATCACAAGTTACATGTTCTAATTTTGTGTTGGGATGATGATGTCAACATCACTTAAAGGCTTGAGCACACTTTTCAAGTCCATGTGTCCCCTTTTTCTTGTCTCCAAGGTGAAAAGGGACATGGGAGATGGATAATTTCACCCCTTATTCATGTTATATTTTGTCACTTAAAACTAGTGAATTAAGTGATTAGGTGAGCACAATCCAAAAATAGACTACTTTCTCATGATGAACTTCCCCTTGGTGTATTTTGGATCACGTTATGTCCCCTTGTATTGTCCCCAATGTGTAAAGGGACATAGGGGACACAAAATTGTGCTCCTCTATGAGCCCTCTCTCTCTACAACTTGCACATCATCACTTTTGCCCCTAGAAACATGTTAAACTTGCATTTTTCTTAACTACTTCCCATTTCCTCATGACTTGGTGACCCATGGTACATTTTGAGATTGGATTTTCCCATGACATTGCACCAACAAAAAAGGAGAGGATGACATAAAAATTTACTCCTCTTCCTTCCATTTAGCCCCTGAACATATCAAAGACCAATTTGTAGCCCCCGGAAACCATTTTCAGCACCCTACATCTCCCTCACACTACACCATAAGCTAAAACTTGGCATGATATGATGTAAAGTGCATTTAGGATCCCATATTGTACCCTTTGTCACCTAATTTTGATGGGGAAAATCCACATCAACCCCCATTTAACCTTAGTTAACCTGCTTGAGTCAAACATGAGTAAAGGTGTGCAAATGAGATAAAAAGATTCATGTTCAAACATTTCACCATTTTGAGTTGTAAAGATTCATTTTCTCCCAAAATATCAGTCTCCTTATTGTTATTCTAGTAAAAACGTGCCATAGACCTCATATACCAAAAAATGGAAATTTTCTCATATCTCCCAAACCCCTTTTCAGATCCCCGTGAAATTTTAACAATATATCCTTATTAGAAAAGTGTTTTAAATTATTCTAAATTTGCATACAATGGTGGTCAACATTATTTTTAATGGCTAAACAAATTTTCTTAAAATTTAAAAAAACTATATTTTTCAGATCTACAGATTTATGATGATTGAAATCCTCTAAAAATTAGAGAAAAACATCCTTATGAAATAACAAAACTTTTGAGACCACTTTTGTTCCATTATGACATTAGGAAGACCCACTTCTAAAAATAGTAAGACTTCATAAGCTTCACTATCTATAAATAATAAGTGTATCAGATAGTTCATTATCTAGGTTATCATTGCTCCTTGCACATCAAGAAAACTCAAAAGTGTTAAATCAAGAAACCGGTAACTAAAAATTGACTTCTCAAAATAAGAATCAATAAAAATAATAAGTTTTAGAAAATTGGTCAAGAAACAATGATGTTAAGCCTCTCATGCTAAAGAAAGAGAACCTGGATATGTTTAGAACAATTGTGGAACATTGTGGTGATTGGAAAGATGTAAAGTTTCACAATATGCACTTCCAGTTGAATGAGGGAGCAATCCTTCTATCTGGAGGAGAAATCCTTTATCAACAAGTAATAGAAAATCAAGAAAATGTTTGAGAATCTTGAAGTCGATTCCATTCGAAAGGAGAAATATTTTTATGGAGGTTAATTTCAAGATCGGGAGGAGTAAGGTAGTGATCTCCATGTTCTAACTCTTACCATGTGATCAAATAAGATCATCATATTTCCATCTTAGTGAAAATTTCATAGAAGTGTTTTTGAACACTTATTCAATGCCTTGGAACATGTCTACATCTCATAGAGGAGGAGTTTGCGATCTGTTATCCCATTTTTGAGTTCATTGATAAAATTGGGATAACCAATCAAACATTCATGTTTAGGACCTATTAAAATCCAATTATTTTCCAAGTTTTTCCTTGAAAGTTACCTTATCATGCCTTTTTTGGGTTTCAGGGTTTCTTTCATATTTTTCATGTATTTTGCAAAAATCCCCCTAAAACCTAACACACTATAGCCTTTCAAGTTTCATGTTTTGAAAGCATCAAGACATCTACGTTGGAAAACACATGCTTCGTGCCATGTGTTTCCTGAAATTGAACCCCAAAATGTTATAGTGTATCAGGTTTTCAGATTTTCTGGCATCAGAACATGGTAGTAAATTTACATGTTTTTTTGTTACTTGTTCTTCGAACCTGAATCCCGATTGGATTTCGGTTTTCTTTTTGTCAGGTTTTCAGGACCCAATTACACATTTACACGAAATGTTCCATGTGGGTCAAACTTCCACCCCCAAGTTAATGAAATTAATATTAGGGTGGAGTTGGTGGCCCACAAATGTCGTCTTACATGTAATTAATGAAATTTAGTTTATAAATATGCATATTTTCCATGTCATTTGTACTTACGATTTATGAAATTTGGATTTCTCTCCTGCTTTCACACCCCAAAAACATGATTGGAAATTATTTGGCATTTTTTTTCATTTTTCTTGGATTTTTAGCTCTGGTAAGTATTTTCCTTCTTGATTGGTTCATCTTTTATGTTATGGAAGTTTTATCTTGTTTTCTTCATGATGTTCTTTAGTTGGGAGTTGTGCTTAGTTTTTCCTTTTTATTTCTTACTCCCCACTTTGTTTATTCTCACCATTGTTGGAAATCATTCTTATCATGATAAACACATCAAAAGACCCAACATGAATTTGTTGGGATTTTTTGACCTATTCATCATGATAAAAATTCTGAATGAGATAGAAGAAAAATAATTATGTTGTTAACTCTAAATCATTTTTGGGATTTTTCATTGCAAAATTAGGCTTGATTCCCTATATTTTTTCATAATTTTAAAAGTAAAAATCAATATTTCTTTCACAAAATTATATCGAACTTCCAGGATTGTAAAGCAAGGTTTGATTTCCACGATTAATGTATCAAAGAACATCAAGTTGCTTGAAAAGGTCCGAGTTTTGACAACACATCAAACTTTCGGGGTTGAAAGTCATGGTATTTTTCTTGATAGTTAGTCGATTTACGGGGTTACGGACCAAGGTCAATTTTCCGATGGTGTATCGGGTTGTTCATGTTACTTTATAGGGGTAAAAACCTATTTTCTTCCTTGGGCTTTTGAAAATTCTTTTAGGATATTTTCTTCGATTAAAATCCTCATGTCTAATTTGGGGAAAGGTAAGGGAAAGGAAAAATATTCTAGAGAAATGAAGTATAAATATAACATGGTCATGCCTCCCTCTAATATCGATTCAAATGTCAATATTAGAGACACCGATCTAGGACATATTGACATGGAGGAGTTCTCGAAAAATTCTAAAGTTCCTCTCAAACAACTTAGATGTAATGCATTTGTTGTTGGCTTGTGGATGTTGAATTTTCAATCATATAAAAGGAACATTAATGAAATATCATATTGAAGGAGAGAAAGAGGAATCTTGTAATGAGTCTAATAAGGCACGATAGGGCATGACATGAGAACACCAGTTGAGACCTAGCTTTTGAATAGCTAGTGACTAGTACACACAGGATGGTGACATGAGAGCATGTCAAGATGATTTCATAGAAGGTTTATCACGTATGTGATGAGGAAATATAGTCAACATGATGAGAACACGGGTGCATGAGTTGAATTGGTATGGATAGCTCAGTTCAAGAGGCCTAATCCTTAGGCCTTCTCGTAAGATGATCCGGGATGATGGAATGAAGGCATGAGATTGATGGAGAAGCATAGTTAAGGTATGGAAAGTATGAAGGAGGAATGTTAAGTTAGGTACATGTTGAAAATAGGGTAGGTTTGTGGAAAATTAAGTGGAAATAAACTAAAATAGGCCTAATTCGGAGATCTAGTGTAAGCATAAAATGGAGTATGGAATGATGTAAGCTAAATCAAGGAATTTTAAGCATGAATCATGTGTCAGGAATTATAGATATGTTTTAGGATATTATACGGCTCATAATTCATATGATAAAAACATGTTTGAGGTCTTTTGGAGGCATATCCTTGACAACAAGCCAAGTATGCATCTATAAATCACCATGGATAGAGAGTTATAGGAATAATTGAGAAAGGTGGTGAATTTGGTAAGTTAGATAATGTTTTCATGATTCTTTATGACAAAGTTTAGGTCTAGATGATGTGTATTTTTGAAGATATTGCAATTATACCCAAACCGGGTTTCCAAAGGTGAGAATTTGAGGAAAATTTTGAATTTGATATGATAGTTGTGGGTTGTATTCTTTGCATGGGGACCTAAGATCCTTGAAGTAGTTAATTAATATTTTTATGAATATTTTCCAAGAATAATGAGGTTGTTTGAACATTAGAGATTATGAAAGATCATTAAGAACCTAAGTAGGTTCTAAACCATAGTTTTGGAGTGACTTGAGATATATTTCTCAAAGTGACCCATAATTGATGGTTTTATCAAGTGTGATGATTTTAAGTTGTAGGTGACTCCTCAATATTTCCATAAAGGTATGATATAACTTATGACAATATGTGGGCCCCACTCAAAATATCTTATTTCTAAAGTTTTTCAATATGTGGAAACATTGTCCATTGAACCTATGGACTAAATCATCATTTATGGAAGAGTTGGAGTTGTAATAAATTTCCATGATAGTTTCAGATCATGGTTGTTCCTTTAAAATTTAAAGTGTGGCCTATTTATGAAGACCAGTTTTGGTGTTGTTTGGACTAGTCTATGGTCAAATTGGATTTTCCAGAGCTACAAGTGGAGTTAAGACTTGGTTCAAGTTTTTTCATGATCCTAGTTTCAATATACTTCCAATTACATATAAAAATTTATATTTTTCTAAGAAATGAACAAGTTCGACATATTTTTTAAGGTCAATTCTATAAATGCTTGATTATGCATGTTATTGAGTGGCTTCATGAGGTTTGTTGGTTTTTTTGAGTTGTTTCATGTTTGATAGAGATTTATGAGTTCTTATAAAACATGTATAAGTGTGTTCCATAATTTTTTTGAGCTTGGAAGTGTCCTTGAAGGTGTTTAGAGTTTGATTCCTCAAGACTAGTTCTTGAGTCTTGTTTGCCATTTTGGAGCAGTTGCAGAGATTGAATTGTTTGGAGGTCTTCCACTTGGAGTTGGAAGAAAAAGTGAGTATTTATATAAATCATGTTCATATCTATTTAGAATGGTATATTAATTGAGATTAGATGATGATTTTTACTGTATGAACTCATTCATTCTTTGTGACTGTTTTTTTAAGAAACCATGTCTGTGCATGCTAAGATGAGAAAAAGAGATGAAACAAAGTCTTAAGTGTTGAACCCTAGTCAATGGTGTTATCATTGATGTCAAGTGACATTGATAGAAAAGGTGTAATGTGGTGAAGTGAGACTCAATATGGAGCATGAAGGTTTATTGGTAGTTCCTTCTCAATGGTGGTTAGTGCTCACAATGTTTATAGAGTGGTTTCAAGATGAGCCGAGGGTGACTTCATGTTGCTACAAGATTGATCAATAAGGTAAGTTCCCACTCAAGATATGGAGATGATTGGTGTGTTGTGATCATGGGTCCCACAGGTATAGAATGTTGTTTCAAGGGTGTGCAAGAGCATATAGGGTGGGCATTAGGTCATGAGGTGTAAGTCACAGGTGAAACTAACTCATTTAGGCCTAGTTCTAGAGCCTAATGAGGTGTGAGGGCTCAATACACATAATGAAAATCCTAGGTAAGCATGGTAGACGAATAGGAAAATTCCCTATGGAATGCATGATCATATACATCGCTTACTTTATATTTTAGAGGCAAAATTCAAATTCTCACCAAAACTACCTTTAAGGACTAGCAGTGAATACTTAGGAAAATAATATTTGTCTAGTATGTACATGCATATTTATGAGACACCAAGCAATGGATCATTTTTAGTGCTTTAATTCAAGTTTCATCAAAATTTTTAGAAGATTGTGGAAGTTATTCAAGTTTTACTAAAATTGGTTTCTTGAGAAATGTAATATGAGCACCCTATCTTCTTAGCATCCAAAAATATTTCAAGCCTTCTTCAGATAAATCATAGAAGTAATTTTTTAAGATCACTCCAAGCATAAAATTTTGTAATTTTTTTAGGAAATTGGATAATATATAAAGAATTTTTAAGAATTTTACTACTTGTGTTTCTCTCTTTATAGGACTCCCTCTTGAATTGATAGGCATGAAATGATGTTGTTTTACATCAAATCACTTGTATAAGGTGTTTAAACTACTCAAGGTTGAATAATGTTCCCTCTAGGTCAAAATTATGTCTTTGGTGCTATTCAAGCATGTTTTTTCCATACATGTTTTACTCAGCTCTAGAAAGTTGTGAACTTTCAGTCATGGTGCTAGAAAGGTACAATTATGATGGTGATGTAAAAGGATAATATTGAGATAGAAAATGAGTGTATTATCGTTTTATAGGTCAAGGTTGATCTGATGAAGCTCTTAGTAGGTTCCTATGATGAGATTCAAAGTCAAATTATTTCAGCGTCTTCAAAATGCCCATGTACACTTCTTGTCAAGAAAACTATGTTTTGTGTTATGTTTGAAAATATTTCCCTTTACATATTTTCTCTCAAGAAGTTGGAGACATACTTATTATCTCATTGGTTGCCTTAGTTGGTAATATGGATGGAAATTTGTTACTAATAAGTCTTTATATCATAACTTTCCTTGGTACTTCTAGATACAATGAACCCAGTTTGAGAAAGGCATGTACTTCTTGTATATACTTCTTAAGATGGTGGTTTCCCTTGATAGAGTCATTTGTAAATGGTTATGAGCTTCTCAAAATATACCTTGATGTTATGAACACCCTCTAAACAACTTAAACATCAAATTTCTTCTAATGAAGTATTGATAATAAGGAGTGTACAAGTCTGACCTATGTCATCTCAAGAAACAGAGAACTCAGTCTCATAATACCTATCTACAACAAAAAATTTGCTTAAGTTGGTGAATGTATTAGTATGGTAAGTGGAAATCTTAAGGACCTCTAAAAATTGTATCCTAGATATCTTAGAAAATAATTGAATCAAGTAGCATACTTTCTTCCTAAAACTTAGTATGTCTATTTCTATGACAGTCGAGAAGATAAGCTCTACTGATCTTTAACCATGAAGATAAATGCTCATTTAATGAAAAGGACAACTTGAATATTAAATAAAGAACCTAAAATGAGGTGCTTATAAAATTTTCTTGACATAAAGGTGAAGCATGAAGTGTTTAAATATTGCATACATATGCCTAGGGTTTGATGTTTAAAACCCTCACATGCGTGCAAGTGTTAGAAAGATCAAGCTATGTTGATCTAGTAAGAATGTTTCTCAGTTGCATATTGATCTAAGAAGTTGGGTTTCATCTTCATCTTGTTTGAAAGATGTACTTGAGATTTTTCTTGACCAAGAAAGGTTGTAGACTAGTTGAAGTCTTAAAGAAGAATCTTTGGATCAATGAATACCTGTTTTAAAAGCATAATTTTTGAAGTAAATGAAGAAAATCTACCTCTTCCTAGTGATTTAAAAGTATATATTGACTTCAAATGTCTTGAAAAACTGAGTCAAGCTTCTGAATACTTATTCTTGTGTCTAACAAAGATTTTCTTGATCGATATGAGACTATGAATATGAGGGTTTGAAGTGACAATTAACATGGAGCTCCATACTTCTTCCGTTGATCTTAAAAACTTGATTTTTGGTGAAGTCTTCCTACTATTCTAAATATATGATGACAAGATAAATGTGAGCTCATATTCACACTCACTCATTAGGTGTAAGACTGTGATCACCAACTAAAGGTCCTAATGCACTCACATGTGCCTTTATGGCTTATGAAGAACAAAATGCCAAGGAGAGTGAATTTTTAAGGTTGCAAAGGAATTTGAAAATGTTGTGTAAAATTTCTCTTTGTTTCTAACACTTGAAAATGCTTCTTTTGAACTACAAGACAAGAGGTTTACGGTAGAAACTTGACCAAGTCTACACATCGGCTACAAATCAAAGCACTAATGATTGTTTTTGGAAACTTGTCAGGTGTAATAGTTTTTCAAGAAGCTTAGTATACCTTATTTCTCATTATCTATATTTAGGAAATCCTTAAAAGGATTTGTAGTTTATAAGTCCATAACTAATCTCTGTAAGATGTGACGATAATGACCCAAGAGCAGCTTTTGTTTTAATTCTCATTTTCTTCCATGCATGAGTTGATAAAAGATGTCACATGAATTGTCCTAAAATTTGAAGTTTAAATGTCCTTATACGTGTGATCAAGGAATTCAATTGAAGAGTCATGAAATGGAAGGTCAAAAGTTAGGTGAGAGAGTCTCCTTTGTCTCTTAAAAAGATTTTTTTGTAATGAAGTTGTTATTGAACCGTGAAGGCTTGTTGATACACATTGAAGCTTGGGAGAGCTTGGAAATGTATGTAGAAGAAAGGTGGGCATATTGTAAATATATATATTTTTCAGGGGATCATTGCGAGATGAAATAAGGAGAGAGAGAGAGAGAGAGAGAGAGAGAGAGAGAGAGAGAGAGAGAGAGAGAGAGAGAGCGCTTAAAGAAAGTGAGTGTAATCATCTTCATCGAGTAGAGAACATAATTCAGTACAAAACCACATTTGTAGACCTAATATCAGTTGTTTGATCAAAAGAAAAAATTGATATGTTTAGAGAAGACTATAAATGAATTTTAAGAACCGAAACTATGATCACATCAAAGTTGGTGTAAACAACCAAGTGAAGAAGGTGATCAAATTTCCATGTTTAATGTTTGAGTTATTGCTCAATAATTTAGGAGTGGGTGCTTCCTAGTAAGTAGGTGCTTGCTAAATCTATCAAGTGGGTGTTTTTCCTTGTATTCAATTAGGTAATTTCATTTTCTATTGGAGTTATCTTCTTTGCAAGTAGGTGATTGTAAAACAACAATCAAGTGAGTGCTTGAAATAAAATTTAAGTAGGTGCTTTAAAACTGAAGTGAGAGCTTCAGGGTGAGTGGGTTCTCACCACTTGCTGAGATCATTGTAATTCTTCTTGGACAATAGTCCTTGATATTGTTTTTATTTCTCCTTTAGTGAATTTTTTTCCCTTATGGGTTTCCCACATTAAATCTGGTCTCTTCATGTGTTCATGTGTGTTTGTTTCTCTTTCTCTCTCCTAGTTGAATGTGCATGCTCATCATTGTTAATTGAATAACTGTAATTTGCTTAAAAAGTATTAAAGAGAATTAGTTCACCCCCACCCTCTCAGTGCCTATAATTTCTAATAATTGGTATCAGAGCAAGTTCTCTTGGTATAAGTTTAACAACTTAAGATAAGGTCCTTGAGGCATAAACATGGGCGGTCAAGTTAAAACAATACGAAAATGAAATATGAGATTTCTCAAGCCTCGATTAAAGAATAAAATTAATCTCAATGATGTAAATCATCTTCAATAACTCAAATATATGGAAAAATTTGTTAGTAAGTTGTCAAAAGATATAAGTGTCAAGGAAAAATCCTATATCAAACTTAAAGAAGAATTGAAGACCCTAAAGGATGAGCTAGAAAAAACTAAAGATAAACTGATGATAATTAAGGAAAGTTCAAGAAATAAAAGACATCCTAATGACATATCAGACTTGGTTTTTAAAATTGAAGCAACTCAGTGTGAATTGGAGCATGAATCTAGTCATGAGCCATGTCGGCAATAAATCGAAAACTAAGGATGAAGAATGTGATCAACTAAGTGCAAAATTGAAGACTTTGAGATAAGAACTAGAACAAGAAAGGAAATTTTTTTTTGAGGGTGATTCAATCCATGTATCATATCAAGGACATAAGAAGACCATCAAGCAACCAAATGTAAGGAGATTCCTAGTAAGTTTCATGGATTTTGCTTTTCATGTCATATTTTTGGACATAGAGCTAGAGACTATGTGAAAAATATAGAAAAAGAACACCCATGGAGAGATTGTAGAATAGAGTATGAGAAGTACTTGAGTTTTTATAACTGCCTTGAGAAGGGCCACATAAAAACATTATTTCTTAAAGAACCTATGAAGAAATAATTGACAAAGGGAACACCTAGAGACAAGAATCAACTTGTATGCTTTAAGTGCAACAAAGTTAGATACTTTGAAAATTACTTGTGATAAGAGAAAGTTCATATAAAAGAGAAAGGATGAAGTCAAACTCACTCATATGGAAGTAACCAAGAAAGAATCGGAACCAACAAATGAAGAGACAAGCCCAAGAAAAGCATCAAGAGGTAATGGTAAATCCAAGAAGAAGGAAGGAAATTCTAGTATAAGTGATGGAAAATTTCTACCTCAAGTTGTACTTTAGAGTACGTATATAAAATGCAATATTAATGCTTGTTAGACAGTCCAATTAGAAAGTGAGAGTGATTTTTTCGGACATTGAATCGAAATGAGAGCTTATGTGATGAGATTGTCACACTGTTACAAAAAATATTGTTCATAATGTGAACACTTAAGAGTAGTTTGGGTTATTTGGTAGTAATAGTTTTTAATATTTATAAAATAATATATGAGTGTGCAAAATAGTTGTGATGCACAAATCATAGTTGAGAGATATTTGGGATATTGAGAGGACATAGAGATTAGCCTTGACTCCTTACTTAGGAGCTCATTGAGCTATTTATATGTAATCTCTCCATTGGGAATTTGTCCCGAATGAATTACAATATCTCTATTTTTATTATTTTATTGTGTAATATTTTGTTTTTATTTGATTAAATCATGGATATTTACAAAATTTGGTATCAGAGCGGGTTAGACTACAATGATAACATGTAGGAGTTTGTGAGGTGTTTAGATCTGGAATGAATTTGTTTCATTAGAATCAAATCTGTGACCTGCATGTTTCATTGGAATCAAATCTACGACTGTGTTTATCTACCAACAACGGTGATGATTCACTCAGGAAAATCCATACTTGGCTGTGATGTGACTTCTTGCAATATCCGGATCCGCAGTGATAGAGGTATTGCGTTTCTTTCCTTTTTTGGATGCAGATGAAAAAATAGAAGCAAATAAATTTTTTTCCCTAATTTGGAAAGGATCCAAGAAGATGTTGGAATTAGAACTTAAACTTGCCATAAATTTCAACTGTAACTCAGATTAATGTGCCATTTTTTAAAAAATGTGTATTTTTTCAATCTCTACACATTGATCATGTGTTTTCTATTGCTGGACAAAAATTATTTTTTCCATTTTTGGCAAATATGTTAGAAAATTTTACTTTCAGTGTTTAAAGTTTATTGTAAGGGTGCATTTTTGACTGAGTTTAACACCTATTATGGAAATTCCATTAGATAAATTCAATGGATTAAATTTTCACACATGGAAGGTGAAAATACAAATGCAATTAATGAACAAGAACCTTTGGGGAATTGTGAGTGGAAAAGAACCAGAACCAACAGATGCTGCAAAATTGCTTGAATGGCAAACCAGGGATGACAAAGCAAAATCCATTATTGGGCTTGCTTTATTAGATATTGAGTTGCATTATATAGACTTAGAAAAAAATCTAAAGATATATGGGATTTGCTAAGTAAGACATTTGGTGCAAAGGTTGTGAATGCTAAATTCTCACTTAAGTTGTAGTTATTCAAGTTGAAAATGAATGAGGGTGCAACTATGTCAAGTCATATTAACGATCTTAGATCTCTTCTAAGACAACTAACGAAGTAAGTGCTTAGGTAGATGATGAAGATGCAAAAGCTATTTTATTAAATAGTTTACCTCCAAAATATAGTAATGTAGTTTTTACTCTTGGTCAAATTCCTTCTCATTCACTTGAAGGTATGATTTCTACATTACTAGCTGAAGAAAAAAGAACAAAAGAAGATATTGAGGAAGAAATTTCTCTTTATATTAAAAGGAAGCATACTAATTTTTTCAAAAACAAAGAGGAATTAGAATGATTTTATTGTAAGAAAAAATGACATAAATCTTCTTTCTGTATTACTCGTGCCAAGGACATCATAAAAGGAAAGCTGAAAATGGATGAAGCTAATGTAGTTGTTAAAGAAGAGTCGAGAATGAAGAAGAATATGAACCTGAATAAAAGGAGGATGAAGATGACTACCTATACTAAGTAGTGCTTGATGGAGGATGGAGGCATAGGAGGATGGAGGCAAATTGGCATCTCTTGTTAGTCACCAACAAAGAGATTGCTTCATGGTATTGGTGACCTTTTATTTTTGTTGTGTGGTGTGTTTACTTTATGTTGTAATAATGAACAAAAGTAACATTCCTATTTAAAGCTCTTGCATGAGCATAATTTCTGTTTTGTAATCCCTCTAAGTTAGAAACAATGATGTGAGCAAAATAATGTATGCTACTATGTAGTGGTTGGTTCCACTAGAAAACCATTTTTTGAGTTGGAGGTTCTCTTTGAAAACCTCATATTGTTTGATTTGTTGGTACTCATTGAAAACCTTCATTTCTTTGTAGATCATGAGCAGGTACGGAGATAGCTTTCCCCATGTTCACACTAAGGGGGTGACTGTTACAGAAATATTGTTCATAGTGTGAACACTTAGGAGTGGTTTGGGTTATTTGGTAGTAATAGTTTTTAATATTTATAAAATAATATATGAGTGTGCAAAATAGTTGTAATGCATAAATCATAGTTGAGAGATATTTGGGATATTGAGAGGACTTAGAGATTAGCCTTGAATCCTTACTTATAGGAGTTCATTGAGATATTTATATGTAATCTCTCCATTGGGAATTTGTCCCGAATGAATTACAATATCTCTAGTTTTATTATTTTATCGTGCAATGTTTTGTTTTTTATTTGATTAAATCATGGATATTTATAAATACACCAAGGAGTACACCCAAGAAGATTGGAAAGAGCTTAATGGAAGGAATGGAGTCATGATATTGCTTTGATGACTATCTATTATTTTAAAGAGTCCTCACATAATGGAGTGCCTTTTCTAGGCTTCTGGAAGGCATATTTTAGTTGAAGGAAGGAAGGTTTGCTCCTCAATAGTCTCCCTACTTGAAAATCAATCTCTCTTCATGATGAAGTTGAGTAAGTGGTCCAAAGTAATCCCTTAAATGAAGGTTACCATCAATAATTTCTGGTTGAAGTCTTCATCATATTGCAAAGGTATGTCAAAGAATTATTGTTTAGTCTCCTACTAAAGTACACGTTCTTGTTGAAGTCCTTGAATGTCCTCTTTAAGTATCCATGCAAAGAATGTATGGTTAATAGGTTTCAAGGCGTTCATTAGCTCTCTCTCTATGTTGTCAAGACCGAGTCATGATTAAGTAATCCATATTAGGTTGTATTCAAGTAAGAAAGGTCTGCAAAAGAGCACAAGATGAAGGAATGTGTCTTCGATTAAGGATTTGAGTTTTAATGTAAATTCTAGTTGTGGTAAGCTTGTATTATCTTGAGAGAAACAAACTAGGATTTTCAATAATGTCAAGTATGCTCTCAATAAGTTTTTCCCAAGTGTGTATAGTTACCCTATTATCCATAAAATATTCAAAGTATAAATTGACTCTGTGATGTGTATATTGACTAGAAAAGGTCTCCTTATCTTGAAAATAAACCATGGAGTGGAATTGAAGTCTATTATGAACTTTCAAATGAAAAATTAAAGCCAATGTCATGTCAGCTAAATGAATTCTTGTCTTATGCATGGTCTTCAAATCATTGCAAAGGAAAACACGTATATTAATGCATATCATGTTTCCAAGAAACTGAGAAATTTTTGATCCTTGTCAAACCATTCCATGTGAAGCAAGAAAATGTCTAGTGTCATCTCAATCTCAAGTATAATGAAAAAAACTTAAAATAATCATATAAGCCAAGAGTTGAGGAAGATTATAAAGGAGTCTAGGGTGTAGAGGTCCTTTAAGTTTGGAAGACATTCAAGTTGTCAAGTAAGATTTGTTTTGATGCAAAATATTGATCTCAAGAAGTATTGAGTGAAAATCAAGTTACCTATAAGTCTCTCAAGTTGGTTCATGAAAAGACCAAGGTTTGCGAGGTTATGCGCATGACGAGAACATGATGACATAGAGTCATATGCATGTATAACATTTTATGGTGTAAAAAGTGACATATGAAGGATATATAGAAGACACAAATAAATTTCAAAAGCTAAGTTCGAACCTTGAAGTTATATTTCAAGTATGAATCAATATGAAGCTAATCTATATTTGTGAAGTTCTCAAGTAATATTACAGTGTTATATCCCAAGGGAGTCAACTATCATGAGGAATACTTTGAAATTGTCGGAAGAAGAATGGTGTTTTAGAATTATGTGCATCAAGAGGCTACAGTGTTGTAGATGCTCTCAAGGATGATGACTATACAAGTGATCTAGAATTGTAATAGAATTATTGTTTCAATTTCAAAGGAAAGGTATTTAGCCCGATTCATGCATAACCAAGTAAATAGAGGTGGTATAAGCTCAGGGGAGTAGTAAGAGAGGATTACATGCATTTTTTTAGTTTCTTTGAATGACCAAAGTTTGTGCTAAAAGTGCCCTCAATGTATATATTAGGGAGTTGTGTCTTGAATCAGTCAAGTGACCTAAAAATGAAGAAATAAAGGGGGAGATGGTTCACAAATTCAAGGAAAAAAATTTGTAGACCATAGAAAAACATAGGAAAAGGAGTGAATAAACCGAGGTTTAAGGAAAGAGATTTAAGGGTTTCATTGAAGTTGATTGAGGAATAAAGTTATGCAACTGAGTGATTTTTATTAGACAAAAGAGCAACATCATTCAAGGGGAGATTCTTGAGGTAAGTTTGTGTTTTGTAAGTGATTATTTGCACATTGTTTACCCTATTGTATGTATTTCCCTTTTTCATAGATGTCAAAGGGGGAGAGAGTGCTATCATAAACTAGAAATGAATGATCTGAAGGTGTTGGTGTGATTATTTTCCATCAAGTTTCTGAGTTTTTTGTCATCAATGAAGGGGGAGATTGTTGAACCCTGGTCATTGGTGTTGTCATTGATGTCAAGTTAAATTAATGGAAAAGGTTTCAAGTGTTGAAGTGAGGCTCAATCAGGAGCATGAAGGTTGATTTTTAGTGCCTTCTCAATGGTGGTTAGTGCTCATAGTGGCCACATAGTGGTTTCGGGATGAGCTCATGGTGACTTCATGGTGTTACAAGCTTGATTAGTAAGGTAGGATCCCACCGGGAGATATAAATATGCTTGGTTTTCTATGCTCAGGGGCCCCATAGGTCTAAAATTTTGTTTCAAGGGTGTGCAAGAGCTTATAGGGTGGTCATCAGGTCATGAGGTGCAAGTCACGGGTGAAACCCACTCATTTAGGTCACGTTCTAGAGCCTAATGAGGTGTGAGAGCTTAGTGTAGATAATTAAAATATTATGTAAGCATGGTAAAATCCTAGGAACACTACCTAAGGCATGTATGAGCATCTACAAGGCTTACTTTAGCTTTTGGAGGAAAATTCAAATTCTCACCAAAACTGCCTTTGAGGACTAGCAGTGAATTCTTAGGAAAATGAGATTGGTATGGGTTTTCTAGGTATAAAAAAGCTATGGATAATGTATAGGGATGTGTTGTAATTCTTCAAATCAATTTATATCAAGTTTTGAAGAATATTGTGGAAGTTATTCAAGTTTTACTAAAACTAGTTTCTTAAGAAATGCAATCTAAGCACCCTATCTTCTTAGCATCCAAACAAAATTATCGAGCCTTATTTAGATAAATAATAGAAGGAATTTATAAATATCACTCCAAGCCTAAAATTTGTATTTTTTTTTGGGAAATTGGATAAGAAACAAAGAAGTTCTAAGCATTTTACTAGCAGTGTTTTTCTCTCTCCACGACTCCCTCTTGAATCGATAGGAAGGAAATGACGTTGTTTATCATAAAATCACTTGTGTAAGGTGTTTCAACTACTCAAGGTTTAATAATGTTACCTCCATTCAAAATGATGCCTTTTTTTATTCAAGCATGTTTTTTCCATACAAGTTTAACTCAACTCTTGCAAGTTGTGAACTTTCATTCATGGTCCTTGAAAGGTAAAATTATGATGGTTATGTAAAAGGCTAACACTGAGATAGATAATGAGTGTATTCTATTTCTAAAGGTAAATTTTTATACGATTAAGCTCTTGGTAGGTTCCTATGATGATATTTTAAGTCAATTTTTTTCAACGCCTTCAAACTGCCCCCGTACACTTCTTGTCAAGAAAACTATGTTTTGTGTTATGTTTGTATATCTTTCCCTTTACATATTTTCTCTCAAAAAGTTGGATATAGAGTTTTTATCTCATTTGTGGCCTTATTTGGTAATATGGATGGAAATTTGTTAGCAACAATTCTTCATAACATAACTTTCCTTGGTGCTTTTATATACAATGAACTTAGTCCGAGAAAGGCATGTGCTTCTTGTATAGATTTCATAAGATGGTGGTTTCCCTTGCTAGAGTCAATTACAAATGGTTAGGAGCTTCTCAAAATTTTCCCTTGATGTTATGAATATCCCCGTACACAAGCTGAACATAAAATTTCTGCTAATGAAGTATTGATAATAAGGAGTGTATGAGTCTGACCTATGCCATCTCAAGAAACAAAGAACTCGGTCTCAAAATGCCTATCTAGCATGACACATTTGCTTAAGTTGGTGAGTGTATCAGTATGGTAAGTGTAAAGGTTAAGGAACTCTCAAAAATTGTATCCCATATGTATTGGACAATAATTTAATCAAGTAGTATACTTTCTTCATAAAATTGGGTTTGTCTATTGTTGTGGCGATCGAGGAGATAAACTCTCTTTGCTATTTAACCATGAAGATACATGCTCATTTAATGCAAAGGAAAAATTTAAGATTAAAGAAAGAACCTAAAATGAGGAGCTTATACACTTGGATTTACATAAAGGTGAAGAATGAAGTGTTTAAATATCAAGCATACATATGCCTAGGGTTTGATGCTTAAAACCCTCACTTTCAGCAACGTTTGAAAGATCAAGATATGTTGATCTATTAAGCATATTTATCAATTAAATATTGATCTAAGAATTTGGGTTTCATATTCATCTTATTTGAAGGATGTACTTGATATTGTTCTTGACCAAGAAAGGTTATATATTGGTTAAATTCTTGAGCAACATCTCTCAGATTAGTGAACACACTATTTTAAAAGCATAATTTTTAATGTAAATGAAGAAACTATACCTCTTCCCGATGATTGGAAAGTATATATTGAATTCAAATGTCCTAAAAAATTGAGTCAAGCTTCTGAATACTTCTTCTTGTATCTAATCAACATTTTCTTAATTTGATATGAGACTATGAGTATGAGGGTTTGAAGTGACAATTAACATGGAGATCTATAATTCTTATGTTGATCTTCAAAACTTGATTGTTAGTGAAGGCTTCCTACTGTTCTAAATCTCTGATGACAAGATAAATGTGAGCTCATATGCATACTCACTCTTGAGTTGTAACATTGTGATCACCAGCTTAAAGGTCCTAATGCACTCACATGTGCCTTTATGACTTATGAAGACCAAAATGCAAAGGAGAGTGAAGGTTAAAGGTTATAAAGGAATTTGAAAAGGTTGTGTAATGTTTCTATTTGTTACTAATATTTGAAAATTCTTATTTTGAACTATAAGACAAGAGGTTAATGGTATAAACTTGACCAAGTCTTCACAAATCATTACAAACCGATCACTAAGGACTATTTTTTGAGTATTGTCACATGTAGCATTTTTTCAAGAATCTCAAGTATACCTTTTTTCTCATTATCTATCTTCAGGGAAACCTTACAAGGATCTATATTTTGTAAGTCCATAACTTATCTCTATTAGTTGTGATAATGACAACCTAAGAACACTTTTGTTTTAAGTCTCCTTTTCTTCCATGCATGAGTTGATTAAATATGTCATTTGAATTTTCCTATAATTTGAGGTTGAACCATGAATGCTTGTTGATACAAATTGAAGCTTGGGATATCTTGGAGATGTATGTAGAAGAAAGGTGAACATATTAGACATATAGATGTTGTTAGGGGGATCATTTTTAGATGAAATAAGAAGAGAGAGTTAAAATAAAGTTAGTGTAATCATCTTCATG
Source organism: Taxus wallichiana var. yunnanensis (assembly GCA_018340775.1). Lineage (NCBI taxonomy): Eukaryota > Viridiplantae > Streptophyta > Pinopsida > Cupressales > Taxaceae > Taxus > Taxus wallichiana. The sequence goes on along the minus strand of CM031242.1, from coordinate 351,120,895 downwards.
GAGCAGAGAACATAATTCAGTGTAAAACCACATTTGCAGACTGATATCAATTATATGATCAAAAGAATAGATTGATATGTTTAGAGAAGACTGTAAATGAATTAAAGAGTTGAAATATTTATCACATCAGGTTGATATAAGAAACCAATTGAATAAGGTTATCAAATTTCCATGTTTAAAGTATGAGTTGTTGATTAACAATTTGGGAGTGGGTACTTCATAACAAGTGGGTGCTTGCCAAACCTGTCAAGTGGGTGTTTGGCCTTGTATTCAAGTGGGTTTTTGGAATAAAATCGAAGTAGGTTCTTCAAAATTAGAGTTAAAGCTTCAGGGTGAGTGGGTGCTCACCACTTGGTGAGATCATTGTAATTATTTCTGGACAATAGTCCTTGATATTGATTTGATTTCTCTTTTAGTGGGTTTTTGTCCCTTATGGGTTTCCCACATTAAATATGGTCTCTTCATGTGTTCATGTGTGCTTATTTCTCTTTCTCTCTCCTAGTTGAACATGCATGATCATCATGGTTAATTAAATAACTATAACTTACTTCAAAAAAATTGAAGAGCACTTTGATTCACCCCACTCAATTCCAAGAATTTCTAACATTGAGCCTTGACTTGGAGCACACTAAGAATTTGATGATGTTTTGGACATCCTAAATACCCTATTACCTAATTCCAGTGCATTATTTGAAGGATAGAGTGAATGCATGCATCCAAAAGAAGACTATGTTTTGGAGACCATGCATCTAGCGAGAGCATATGAGCTCACAGGAAGACTTGGTGATAAAATGACGATTTGTAGAGATCATAAAGGATTTAGAAATATGTGAGAAGACTCTTGTAATGTGTACACAAGTTGACAACCTTTTCATGAGTTACATTTTCTATAAGACAAAGGAATATAAGTTGGGAAGAAGAAGACAAAACTCAAAATGGTTGTTATAAAGTCGATGTTAGTCTAAAAATGGTATATTTTTAGTTACTTCAGAGGGGTGGTGAGATGAGGAGAGTTTCCTAAGTTACCATATGAATCATAGGTTTCATAACAAGAACAACGATGATAAAAAAAATGTAACTTACCTTCTGCAGATGTAATGATTGCCTTTTTGCAGTTTTTAGTGACATCACCAAGCTTCTTGTGTACGAGTTGGAGAGTCATGAAGGTAAAGGGTTAGTAGGTTAAGTTAGAGAGGCTAAAGAGGGATTAATGTCATGTATTTTTGTGTCTAATATTTTAGGAGATTAGTTTTGAATTATGATGTTTCAAAGTAGTATGTTGATATGAAAAACTAGGTGAATGAAGGATTATGAAAGAATCCTTCATGAATATAATTTTTGTAGCATGATGTATGCATGAAAGAGGAGGTTTTTTACTATATTATACAATGAGATAACTTGAAAAAAATGTGTGTGTGAAAGGATATTTCTATGACGGTGGTTTACAATAGATGAATAAGATCGAAAATAGTTGAATCTAGGTGATCATGAGAGGTGAAGAGTGAAGAGATAAGAGCTCATTTAGAGGTCATAATTTGTTATGTAAGTGATCCTTAAACTGGCAAAAAAATTTCCTTGACCACTTACCCTTATAGGTAGAATATTTTTTTACTGAATTTACCTCGAAATAAATCAACTTTAAGTAAATGAAATGTAACAAAAAGAATAGACACTACACCAAGTTGATAACTTGAAGTTTGTCAAAATGCCTACATCTCCATATTTACAAAATAGCTAAATCAATCCATTATAACAAATTGATTATAAGTAAAATTATACTAATAATTCTATAATGAATGTTCAATCCCAACTTTGATGCCAATCGATTCTACCAAATCGAGAATGGTCTTGGAAGCTCAATGTTTTGACATAGCTCCCTGGTTTGACACCTCCTGATGACCTCCACTCCATTGCATAGTCTCTTCCTCTACATGGTACTAAGTCAGACAATGCCAATATTGAATCCCACTTTGTTTGTCTGACCTCCGACCTCTACACAAAGTTAAGTTTGGTGTTATATATGATCATCTTCCACTCTGTTACATGGCCTCCAACCTCTATGCAGAGATAAGTTTGATCCAATTGTCCGGGTGTTGATGACGATCCCCTCCATAATGATTTCCACTCCGTTGAGCGATCTCTATCCTATACATAGAGATAATTATGGTTCGGTATTGTCAACGAGATCAATAATAATTAACACTCTCCTCTGCAGCCTCCAAGCAACTAACTTGGAAATACACCCATTGTATGGAAGAATCAGAGCTCCATTGTGAGTATACTTCTCTAATGCTTCGTCACATCACTTGGCTTCACATTGGTGTCTCCGAGCTCTAGCAGGAGAAGGTTCGAGGCTCTAAACAAACCTTTACACTGATTTATGAGTTAAAAATATTGATTCCCAATTTTTACAATGTGCCTATACAATAATAGAACTTAATATATTTTCATTCCTATTTAAATAAATGTGTATTTTACATCCAAATAATGCCTTAATAATTTCTCAAGACTTCTACACTTCATTCCCTCCTCCTTACTCTCCTTTGCTTCAACTTTGAGAAATGAGGAGATTTCTTGTTTTGGAGAGGGGGTCTAAGGGCCTTATATAGGCTTAAGCGATCTCAAAATCCACATTAAAACCCTTACCACTCCAACTCTTAACATATCCAACTTTACTAGCGAGTTGGTAAGGCCACGGGAATTGTGGAAGGGAGGTTAGTGGTTCAAATCCCACCGGTGTCATTACACTATGTTGTCTAGTATCACCTCCATATTTTCTACCATACCTAGCTCGTCATTGTCACACGCACCCATGTTGAGATGGATCTCCATATGTTGAGCCACATGGTCACCCACCTTGCTACGTCTACCCAAGCTCTAAGTTGGATCCCTTTTGTACATGGGGTTTTTCTTAGATATAATCCCATATGTGGTGGAATTGGTTGGGGAAAGGATTTAATAAGCCTTTTCCTCCCCACTATGTTCATGGATTGGTCCATGTTGATCCACCCAGTGAATAGCTCGTCATGTGACTCAACTTTAATCTTAGTTCCTTGACTCGTCAAGATAGCTCACCATACTTGACTCACTCTATAGATCATTTCCATGATATGAGTCCTCATCCGTGATCGGTTTGTAGCTTGATTCATCAAGTTGAGATGATTGAAACTCTATGGCATTTGGGTCCCCCTCCGAAAAAGAGTGGACCCCATCATTGAAATCCTTTTTATCGACCATCAAAGACCGATGATATACACTAGATTCACAACCTTATTTTTACTCAATGCCTTTTGAAAATGCTACGATGGCTCATTTCCCATTTGCAACGTGCCCACCATCTTATTTCACCTATGTATTGGCTTTGACCTACAAACATCTAAAATGAGATGACACAATTTTTTTGTTATTCCTCTAATCGAAATCCTGGGTGTACATAAAAATAGATTACAATGAGGATTTTTTTAAATATACATAAAAATAGATTACAACAAGCTAATCGTATTTATTTAATCAAATTCTTTAAATCAAATTTTTCTTTTGATCTATCTGATAACATCATGTAAGCCATGTGCAGCTGAGAAGGGTGTATCCAGATCTCCACGATCTCCCTTCGCCACTACTTCGAGTGACAATGCTTACTAGCATTTTGGCTCAACCTTTTTCAGTCATGGGAACCATGTGAAAGTCCTTGGTCTACCACGAAGCTAGTTTTCCACTTCGTATTCGATCCGACCATTTCCTACCTCATGTTCAGTGTTCAACTTCCCATGATCAGGTTATTGAAATTTTAATTTAATTGGAGGACTAGGTGATCAGATAATGCACATCCATCAATGCATTACTTTGGCCAAAGTTTTCCACCATGTAGGTTACGGCTAAACTCAAGACAACACACTAGTCTTATGAGTTTAAGTCTTCCGCCACCTCACAACTATCCCTTTCATAGTTATCTAGATCTTATAGTTTGTATTTACTTTATTTCCATTTAACCTATCTTGCAAGAGTTTATATCGAGATAAATGCCAAAGGCCAACTAGGATCATCATGAGATAAGTACATTTGTTACACTAAAATGTATCTATTTTAGCATTTCGCATGTACTTATCCCTTAATATGCCTAATGGATATTTTCATCTATTTATCTTCCCATTTAGTTTCTCTTTTCCTGATGCTTGGTTTTTTTAACCTTAAATTACCTTTTACAACAATACTCTTCCATCCTCTATACAATAGGATTTACAATCTTATCATATTAATACCAAGTTTACCGAAGGCCGAATTAATTAAATATATATTAAAACATGTATATTTAATTATTCCTTCGATTAGCTACACCACTAAATAGCTTATTTAATTTAGAAATTAAAGACAATTGATTGTTACAATAATTGCCCAATTATCGACTTCATACATTGACAAATATCAAATAAATAAATTTAACAATTTATGATAAGTAAGATTTCTTACTTCTAGTATTTATCATTTACTCATATTGAGATATTATTACATACAAGGTAATCATCTCTTTATTAAAATCATAAATTACATATGCCATTAAGGTGAAATATATAACTATTACGGTAACTCTCACATAGTGAGGTTTGAATATTAACAATGGGTCCAAGATCCCAATAAATTTAGTCAAAATTCTGGGATATCATCCTTCTACAAATTGAAATCCAAGTATCTCATTTAGATCCATGCTACGATAAAACTTCACAAGACATGAGTTTCCGCATATCCGAACGTGACGGCTAATTGTCCTGCAAGACTGGAGTAGTGGTATGTTGTCAGTTCAAAATGAATTGACATGAATATTGCCTCCATTTTATGATGCAATTATTTAATAAAATATGAAACGATATACATGTTATTTTATCAACAAACGTATGGTAATACAACAGAGGATGTATTATTACATGTTTTTCATCAAGATACAACTATGAATGTACACAAATAGAACAACCAATTTCTATTTCAGCAATCATGTTTCACTCTAATCACAAGGATCAAAACATAATCAAACCATAATCATTCAACATCCAAATTCTGATTAAACCACAAGCAAATCATGCTTCACATGGTACAAATTCAACTATTATTTTTCTTACCTTCCAATCAACAAACAACTTAACAAAAATGTTTGAAATCATCATTTCCAAATACCAATTAGACATATTCCCTCTAGGTAATGAGAAGCTCTATAAAACACACAATAAATTTATTTCAAACAATCAAAATACATTTATATATATTTATAGGAACAATCCAACTAAACAATGTAAAACACCTCTATTAAATCATTTTAACATGTTCTTTCAGGTAACCGACAGATCAACAAAACAAATTGACCCACATACCACATGATGATAATTTTGAAGTCTATTTGCATAGAATAACAACAATAAGTTTCTAACACTTCCAAAGAATGAAATCCTTTAGAAAAACTAAGTCATCTTACATAGACTATTAACACTAATTTATTTTTCAATCAGGTAATAAAATTATACCTACATGTAAATCAACTTCTACATATCCAAATCAGTTCGTTCCAAAGATTAATTTATTTTATGTTTAGAAATTATTAGAATCCGGAAGAAAATATATCAGGAAAATGATGAAATACCTGTAAAAACATTTTTCACACTACCCAGAAATCACTTTGCTCATACAAATAAATTATTGTTTGATTGTAATAAAACCCAGAGGCAGAAATCGATTTGGGTTTCCAGAAATCAAATTTAAATAGAAAATAAAATAAAATAAAAATTGATTAGGAACACCCATCTGCGTTTTTTTCTAGGTTTAGCTAAAACCACACAAAAAAACTTAAGAGAATACATAATCCATCAATTTCCTTTTTAGATTTCATTTCCAAGCAATTAAATCAGAAGTTGTCCACAAATTCATTTAATTTCCATTTAAAATAGAATGTGTATTTCCTCATTATTTACAAATAATGCTGCAAAGAAGGGAGAAGATATTCATGCCTGAAGTAAACCCAGAATCAACAACCTCTTACTCTTCCAGCTTCAACAAGTTGAATCCTTCCTTCCTCCCAAAACTCACGCAGGTATCCTAGAAGAGAAGAATGAAAACAAACAAAGGAGAAATAAAAGAAAATATAATGAAGAAACTATACTATAATGGAGAATTTTTGGGCTTCCCAATGTTGCTTCATGTCATGCATGCCACATACTTGGTGTCAATGATGAAGGCGTGTCCCTTTCAAAACTCTCATATTTTAAATATTAAAATATTATTATTATTATTCTTTTAACTTTTGATTTACATGCCAAATCCTTTTAGGATTTAAATATATAATTTCACAAATTAATAATGCATTTTTTTAATTTTTATTTTAATTGATACCTAACTTTAATGGTAAAATTAATCATCATAATATAAGTCCACATATTGCCAACAATATGTTATCGTAATAATTATTCAATTTCCATGTTCCATATAAAACATTCAAACAAATGAAAATCACCAAGTCCATAAATAATAATTCAAATATTCTCATAAAGTTGGTTTGATATAGCATTGTCAAATAAAACAGAGGCAGTTCATCACGGTCATTGCAAAAGTCAAACAAAACAAAAGATGACCAAACCGATTAAAATAAAGTAACCGAAATACAAATAACCAAAAGATTCACTATCATTTATGAACCATTTTACCTATGATTAAGGCCTAATCATGTTTTAGGAAGGATCATCAAGGTGGGTGTGGGGTTATTCGTTCTACAATGTCATGCCCCGCAGCAGAAGCTATGGGTCATGATACGATGAACCAAATGAATTTTATACCCAATGATGATCTCGTCTAATCCTGTTTAGACTTAACCATAGTTAATTTAACTTACAAGAAATTTTGGGATGTTACATACTCCACCCCTTAGAATAATCATCATCTCGATGATTTCAGATAAATAGATAAACTAAACCCATCATTCATTTGTTGCATTAATATATTTCAAATCAGCTTAAAATTTGTATCAATATCATTTCAGCTGAATCATAAAGGTCACAACATTCCTTATATATCTAGAAAATCAATCACATAATCTATAGACATAACACATTACTGCTTAAACGACATATTTTCTAGGTTCATTACAAAATCTTCAATAATAACTACTCATCAAAAAGTACCTTAGTTCCAATATTCAGTTGTAAGCTTATCTACAGATTTTCTTATCTACCTCTTTATAGAAAAACTGAATTTAGCACTATAACAAAAATATATTCTTAAAAATCAGTCAAACAGATGCGGAAAAGTAGTCTGGATATCTTCCAGATTCTCCCAAGTGGCACTTTCTTTAGAATATTGGTCCCACTAGACCTTACATTGTGAAACCTCATGGTTTTTCAAGTGCAACTTGTGGGTTTCTAGTATCCTTATAGGCTCAACCGCGATTACCCCTGGATCCAGAACCTGCAATGAATCCCAATTAAGTACATGTGTTAAATTAGGTACATATTTCTTAAGCAAGGAAACATGAAATACATTGTGCATCCTGGATAGAGCGGGAGGTAGTGCTAGCTTGTAGGCTACTGGTCCAACGACCTCTAGGACTTCAAATGGTCCTACAAACCTAGGAGATAGTTTGGCTGACCTGCCAAATGAAATGGAACTCTTTTTAGGTTTGACCCTAAGAAAAAATTTATCTCCCACGTTAAATTTTTTGTCAATTCTTTTTAAATCTGCATAACTTTTCTATCTATTTGCGGCCTCTTTCAATCTTTCTTGGATTAATTTAACTTTTTTTCCATTTCCGACAACATTTCAAGTCCAATTAGTACTCTATCTTCAGGATTATCCCAACTTATTGGTGTTCTACACCTACGACCATATAAGGCCTCAAAAGGAGCCATCTGAATGGAAGAATGGTAGGTGTTATTATAGGCAAATTCAACCAAGGGAAGATACTCTTCCCATTTGTATTGCTGATCCATGCAATACATTCTTAGTAAATCTTCTAACACTTGATTTACTCTTTCAGTTTGACCATCAGTTTCAAGATGGTAGGTAGAACTTATGTTCAGTTTTGTCCCTAAGGCAACATACAAAGTCTGCCAAAATCTGGAAGTCATCCTTGAGTCCCTGTCTAAAATTATTATTTCTGGAACTCCATGTAATCGGAAAACTTCTTGCACAAACCTTTTTTCCAGTATGGGTGAATTATCCTTTAAATTACTTGCTATAAAATGTGCCACTTTAGTTAACTTGTCTACAACTACAAGTATAACATCATGTTTATTTTGGGACATAGGTAGACCTTGGACAAAATCCATACTTATAACTTGCCACTTATATTCTGGCACGTTGTGAGGATATAATAATCTAGATGTGAATGTTCAGCCTTTACTTGCTGACATTCTAGGCATTGTGAGATGTAAAGAATCACATCACTTTTCATCTTTTTCCAGAAGTATTGCTTTTTGATGTCCGCCATCATTTTTGTTACTCTTAGATGTCCCGAGTAGGGAACATCATGAAATTCTCTCATAACTTTATTTCTGAGTTCTTTACCCTCTGGTACATATATTATAACATAGAATCCCATCTGTTTCCAACTTGAAACCATCATACCTTTTGTCTCTCGATCTTTTCTAAAGTTGTTTTAACATGATTGTAGTAGGGGTCATTGGTTAACTCATTTTTGACTTCATCTTTGAATTGGGTTCTTAATGTAATTATAGCAGCAATATACTTTCTGTGACTTAAGGCATCAACCACCCTATTCTCTTTTCCTTTAATGTAATTTATATCAAAGTCATAATTTTCTAGGAACTCCAGCCATCTTCATTGCCTTGCATTTAGATTCGGGCTAAAGATGTACTTTGAGCCCAAGATGATCTGTTTTGAGTTCAAAAGGTTTCCCAAGCAAATAGTGCCTCCATACCTACAGCGCATGAACAATCACAACAAGCTCAAGATCATGTGGTGCATAATTTACTTCATGCACCCTCAACTTCCTACTTTCAAAAGCTACCACGTGCCCATCTTGTAGTAGTACTCCACCCAAACCTTCCCCTGAAGCATCGGTTACCACCGAGAAGTTCCCGTTTGATCCGAATCTTCAACACCGAGCACTTGTGAGTCTACCTTTTAACTCCTTAAAGGCTTCTTCACACTTGATGTCCCAAATGAATTTCTTACCCTTCTTTTGCAAAGAAGTGATAGGTCCCGCTAACTTAGAAAAGTCCTTTACGAACTTCCGATAGTAGCTTGCTAGACCCATAAAACTTCTCACTTCATGCACATCCTTCGGTGCTTTGGCCATTCCATGATGGCACTAATCTTTGAAGGGTCCACCGAGATTCCCTCTTTATTTATTATGTGGCCTAAGTATTGTACTTTGTATTGATAGAAAGCACACTTAGATAATTTTCCATATAATTTATGTTTTCTGAGAATTCCTAACACAATCTTTAAATGTTCATCATGTTCTTCCTCATTCTTGGAGTATATTAATATATCATCAAGAAAGATAAGTACAAATTGGTCTAAGTATTCCCTAAACACGTTGTTCATCAAGTTCATGAAAGCGGCAGGTGCATTTGTTAGACCAAAGGGCAAAAACTATAAACTCGTAATGCCCATACCTTGTTCTAAAAGTGGTTTTATGGATATCTTCATCCTTGATTCGTAGTTGATGATAAATGGATCTAAGATCTATCTTGGAAAACACTTTTTTACCCCCCCATTTGATCAAATAGATCATCAATTCGGGGCAGTAGGTACCGATTCTTCACTATTACCTTGTTGAGCATTCGATAATCAATACAAAGTCTGAGGGTCCCATCCTTCTTTTTCACGAAGATAACCGGTGCACCCCATGGTGATATACTTGGTCTAATCAAACCCAAGGACAAAAAATCATGTAATTGAGCTTTCAATTCAACTAATTTGGTTTTTTCATTTTGTACGGTGCCTTGGAAATTGGTTTCGTTGCTTGGTTTGACCTCTATTGTGAAGTCAAATTCACGCTTAGGTGGAAGTCCGGGAAACTCATTTGGAAACACATCTCTAAATTCCCTTAGGATGGGAAATGCTTCAATTTCAGGCTCAATTTCTTGTCCCAAATTTGATATTTTTATAGCATATAGATGGCAGCTCTTTCACTTTTCCTTTTTCAGCTGCATGGCGGAAATCTACCTAGTGACAAACTCTCTTTTAACACCCTAAACACTCATTGTTTTATGTTGATCATCGTAGTAGGTTACACATTTTCCTAAGAAATCCAAGGTTGCATTATGTTGACTTAACCAATTTATACCTATGACAACATCATAGGATCCAAGAGGTGCCACATACAAGTTTAATCTTGTTGTGAACTCAGGTAATTCTAGTGGTGCCTCAAACAAACACTGCTTCACTCTATGTACAACATTATTTCCATACTTGTATATACCCAAGTGTGTTCCATGTACCCAACTCTTATTTTGAGTTTATCAGCTACTTTAGATGAAACAAAACATTATGTTGAACTGAATCAAATAAAACAGAAACAGGTTCTCCAAAAAGCTTACCTGAGGTTTCAATGGGTCAGTTGCTTTTCTTTCTTGCTTATTATGGACTACAACATAAATCTTATGTTGTTGCCCCTCTTTATTTACACAGTAGATCCCTTCTGCTGGTTATTCCATTGTCCTCTTTGCGGACATTTGTTAGTGAAATGATCGCCACCGCACTTAAAACATCCACCCAGAGGTCCTTTTCTCTCAATCTTATTCTGGCTGAAACTTGTTCCTTGTTGCCCATTATTTTTATTATTCACAATAGTTCTACCCACTATTCCTCTTTTATTGACAAGCTTGAACTTGTTGTTTCCCTTTTTCCATGTTGGTTTACTTGTGGTTGGTGTTTGAAAACTACTATTTTTCCTTCTATTTTCCTCTTTAGAGGCATAAATACTTCATGCAGCTTTTGTTCTTGCTTGATAGCTTTTTCAAACACTATTTCCATCGAGGTAGGTCCATGAACATCTACCTCACCACCAATGCTAGGATTCAATCCCATTATAAATTTTCTCACTCTAAACTTCTCATCCTTTTGATACATAGGAACATATTTCAGCAATCGAGTGAAACGTTCCCAATATTCTGTAACTGAGTACTTTCCTTGAGTCAATTTTGGAATTCTGCCATCTTTTGGTCAAAGTATAGCTGAGGTAGCCATCTTTGATGGAAGTAGGCCTTGAACTACTCTCCCACGTGATCATACAAGAATCAATTCCTAGTTCCATTTTCTGGTTATCCCACCAGGAAGATGCTTCACGGACAATTGGTAGGCTCCCCATACTGTTATTGTCTCCTCTAAAAGTCCCTAATCTCAAAATACTTTTCCATTTCAGATAGCCAATTTTCAGCACCATCCCCAAGAGTTGTACCATCAAATTTAGGTGGGGATATTCTTTTAATGTCCCTCACTAACTCAAAGAGCCTAGCCTTGCTTTCTTATTTTCCCTTTCATTCAGGTGCTCGGGTTGATCATCATGTTGCTCATCATCCCTATGATCCTCATCTTCTTCACCACCATGACCTTGTTGTTCTATGGCAACAACTCAATTTCAGGTGTCATTCAAAAGGTTGAGGATTTCTTCTAACTTAGCAGCCATATTATCCAGCACATCATCATTATTTACCCCATTGTCACTCGCCATATTAGCTCTTGTTGCCGGCCTAGCAAAGTTTCCTATTTTTATAAAAGAGGATACTTTTTATTAGAATGTGTGTCCCATTAATGTCCAAGTGTCTGAGCCTCTGCTCTGATACCAAAATGTAACGCTCAAAATTACTAGAACTAGAAAATGAGGATTTTTTTTTAAACATACATAAAAATAGATTACACACTTGCATCATCATACATATTTATTTAATCAAATTATTTAAATCAAATTTGTTCTTTTGATCTATCTGATAACATCCGTGTAAGCCATGTGCGGCTGAGAAGGGTGTATCTAGATCTCCATGATCTCCCTTCGCCACTACTTCGAGTGACAATGCTTACTAGCATTTTGGCTCAACCTTTTTCAGGTCATGGGAACCATGTGAAAGTCCTTGGGTCTACCACGAAGCTAGTTTTCCAACTTCGTATTCCAGTATCCGACCATTTCCTACCTCATGTTCAGTGTTCAACTTCCCATGATCAGGTTACTGGAAATTTTAATTTAATTGGAGGACTAGGTGATCAGACAATGCACAACCATCAATGCATTACTTTGGCCAAAGTTTTCCACCGTGTAGGTTACGGCTAAACTCAAGACAACACACTAGTCTTATGAGTTTAAGTCTTCCGCCACCTCACAACTATCCCTTTCACAATTATCTAGATCTTATAGTTTGTATTTACTTTATTTCCCATTTAACCTATCTTGCAAGAGTTTATATCGAGATAAATGCCAAAGGCCAACTAGGATCATCATGAGATAAGTACATTTGTTACGCTAAAATGTATCTATTTCAGCATTTCGCATGTACTTATCCCTTAATATGCCTAATGGATCTTTTCATCTATTTATCTTCCCATTTAGTTTCTCTTTTCTTGATGCTTGGTTTTTAACCTTAAATTACCTTTTACAACAATACTCTTCCATTCTCTATACAACATGATTTACAATCTTATCATATTAATACCAAGTTTACTGAAAGGCCGAATTAAATATATATTAAAACATGTATATTTAATTATTCCTTCGATTAGCTACGCCACTAAATAGCTTATTTAATTTAGAAATTAAAGACAATTGATTGTTACAATAATTGCCCAATTATCGGCTTCATACATTGACAAATATCAAATAAATAAATTTAACAATTTATGATAAGTAAGATTTCTTACTTCTAGTATTTATCATTTACTCATATTGAGATATTATTACATACAAGGTAATCATCTCTTTATTAAAATCATAAATTACATATGTCGTTAAGGCAAAATATATAACTATTACGGTAACTCTCACATAGTGAGGTTTGAATATTAACAATGGGTCCAAGATCCCAATAAATTTAGTCAAAATTATGGGATATCATCCTTCTACAAATTGAAATCCAAGTATCTCATTTAGATCCATGCTACGATAAAACTTCACAAGACATGAGTTTCCGCATATCCGAACGTGACAACTAATTGTCTTGCAAGACTAGAGTAGTGGTATGTTGTCAGTTCAAAATGAACTAGCATGAATATTGCCTCCATTTTCTGATGCAATTATTTAATAAAATATGAAATGATATACATGTTATTTTATCAACAAACGTATGGTAATACAATTGGAGATGTATTATTACATGTTTTTCATCAAGATACAACTATGAATGTACACAAATAGAACAACCAATTTCTATTTCAGCAATCATGTTTCACTCTAATCACAAGGATCAAGACATAATCAAACCATAATCATTCAACATCCGAATTCTGATTAAACCACAAGCAAATCATGCTTCACATGGTATAGATTCAACTATTATTTTTCTTACCTTCCAATCAACAAACAACTTAACAAAACTGTCTGAAATCATCATTTCCAAATACCAATTAGACATATTCCCTCTAGGTAATGAGCAGCTCTATAAAACACACAATAAATTTATTTCAAACAATTAAAATACATTTATATATATTTATAGGAACAATCTAACTAAACAGTGTAAAAACACCTCTATTAAATCATTTTAACATGTTCTTTCAGGTAACCGATAGATCAACAAAAAAAATTGACCCACATACCACATGATGATAATTTTGAAGTCTATTTGCATAGAATAACAACAATAAGTTTCTAACACTTCCAGTAATGAAATCCTTTGAGAAAAACTAAGTCATCTTACATAGACTGTTAACACTAATTTATTTTTCAATCAGGTAATAAAATTATACCTACATGCAAATCAACTTGTACATATCCAAATCAGTTCATTCCAACATTAATTTCTTTTCTGTTTAGAAATTATTAGAATCCGGAAGCAAATATATCAGGCAAAATGATGAAATACCTAGTAAAAACATTTTTCACACTACCTAGAAATCGCTTTGCTCATACAAATAAATTATTGTTTAACTGTAATAAAACCCAGAGGCAGAATCGATTTGGGTTTCCAGAAATCAAATTTAAATAGAAAATAAAATAAAATAAAAATTGATTAGGAACACCCATCTATGTTTTTTTCTAGGTTTAGCTAAAACCACACAAAGGAAACTTAAGAGAATACATAATCCATCAATTTCCTTTTTAGATTTCATTTCCAAGCAATTAAATTAGAAGTTGTCCACAAATTCATTTAATTGCCATTTAAAACAGAATGTGTATTTCCTCATTATTTACAAATAATGTTGCAGAGAGGGAGAAGATATTCATGCCTAAGTAAACCTAGAATCAACAACCTCTTACTCTTCCAGCTTCAACAAGTTGAATCCTTCCTTCCTCCAAAACTCACGCAGGTATCCCAGAAGAGAAGAATGAAAACAAACAAAGGAGAAATAAAAGAAAATATAATGAAGAAACTATACTATAATGGAGAATTTTCAGGCTTCCCAATGTTGCTTCATGCGTCAATGCATGCCACATACTTGGTGTTAGATGAAGGTGTGTCCCTTTCAAAACTCTCGATTTTAAATATTAAAATATTATTATTATTATTCTTTTTAACTTTTGATTTACATGCCAAATCCTTTTAGGATTTAAATATATAATTTCACAAATTAATAATGCATTTTTTTAATTTTTATTTTAATTGATACCTAACTTTAATGGTAAAATTAATCATCATAATATAAGTCCACATATTGCCAACAATATGTTATCGTAATAATTATTTGAATTCCCATGTTCCATATAAAACATTCAAACAAATGAAAATCACCAAGTCCATAAATAATAATTCAAATATTCTCATAAAGCTGGTTTGATATAGCATTGTCAAATAAAATAGAGGTAGTATTCATCACGGTCATTGCAAAAGTCGAACAAAACAAAAGATGACCAAACCAATTAAAATAAAGTAACCGGAATATAAATAACTAAAAGATTCACTATCATTTATGAACCGTTTTACCTATGATTAAGGCCTAATCATGTTTTAGGAAGGATCTTGGTCTATTTCCTATTGGAGGATGTTTTGAGAGGACTGGTGGCTTGGGATATGTGCTTGATGTTTTCTCAAAGCTTTCTCCTACCTCATTTTTCCACATCTTTATCCTAGAACCATATATCGAGGTCTTTTCTCCATGTGGATAGGGTTAGTGATACCTTTGTTATTCACACCAAGGCCTTTTCCTTCATATCCCATTTTAAAAATCAATTTTGATCGTATACCTCTAGTGTACTTTTCAAATTCACTAAAAAGTAAGATTTACAATTTCATGGGAAGTAAATTTCATTGAATCACTTACAGTTTTATTGGTGAGCAAACATTTATTCTCCACCTTTGTACCATCCTATAATGTTGCTAGGACCGCTTCCTTGGCTTATAGTTCATGTTGTAACTCTATGAGCACTCCTTTAAGGAATTGTACTTGAGACTCAAACCTATATTACAGCTCACAATTCTCTACTTCCATGAGATGTAGACATTTCCTCAATTAAGAATCCTTCTCTAGGTGCAGAGTGCTTGTCAAGTTGTGGCTACAGAGGGTTGATTATTCTTGGTCTTTTCCGGTGCCATTTTACGTTCCACCATTTGACGTTGAAACCACCTAGTTGCTCATTTTAGGAACAAATAACAACACTGCTTCCTCTTCATGCCCAACCATAGAGTAATGTGCACACATCTAAGGACCATCTTGTTCTTCTTGATTCCCTTGGTGATGATGTTATTCTTAAAACAAATAATTTAGGAGTTTCATGCTCCGTCTTATTTTAACAATCTGATGTTCTTGAGCTTGTCGATGTAGATTCATCGTGTGCATCATAACACCCAATATCATGAGTATAACGAGCCATAACATGAATGGGTACAATTTCGTCTCACTACAACTACGTAAAATAACCTAGTTCTCTATATCAAAATTTCTTCGGATATAGAAAGCTTATAGGAAAAATACCTACTATGATACCAAACTTGATTTGGAAACTAGCCAAAAAAAATTCCTTGACCACGGACCCTTATAGGCAGATTTTTTTTTTTTGAAATTTACCCCGAAATAAATCAACTTTAAGTAAACACAATGTAATAAAAAGAATCGAAAATGTAATGAGTTGATAACAAAGTTTAGAAAAATCATAACATCTTCAGTTCACAAAATAGTTGAACTAGTCCATTATAAAATTCTGATTAGAAGTATAAATAAAATTATAATTCTACAATTAATTTTCAACCCAAATGTGGTACCAATCGATTCTACCAAATCCAGACTTGTCTTGGAAGCTCGGTACTGATACAACTCCCTGGTTTAATACCCCCCCGATTACCTCCACTCCATTGCACAATCTCTACCTCTACATGATGCTAAGTCATTCAATGTTAATATTGACATCCAATCTATTGCACGACCTCTAGCCTCTACATAGAGCTAAGTCTGGTATTATCAATGATCATCTTCCACTATTTTTCATGGCTTCCAGCCTCTATGTAGAGCTAAGTCTGATCTAGTGTCTAATGTCGAGGATGATCCCCTCCATGATGAATTCCACTTTTTTATAGGACTCCATCCTCTGTGGAGAGCTAAGTATGGTCTGGTGTCATAAACGAGCTTAATAATAATTATGAATCTCCTCTGCACCCTCCACAAAACTAACTTGGTGATACAACCAGCATATGAAGAATCAAAACTCCAAAGTGAGTATACTTCTCCAATACTTTGTCACATCCCTTAGCTTCACAATGGCGTCTCTAGGCTCCTCGAACAAGATTGTTTAGGTTCCAAATCATCCTTTACACTGATCGGTGAATTAAAAATAATAAATCCCAATTTTTACAATGTTCCTATACAATAATAGGGCTTACTATATTTTCATGCCTATTTAAATAAATAGGTCTTTTACCTCCAAATGATTCCTTAATTTTCCTAAGGCTTCTACACTCCATTCCCTTCTCCTTACTCTCCTTTGCTTTAGCTTTGAGAAATGAGGATATTTTTGTTTTGGAAAGGGGGTCTAAAGGTCTTATATAGACTTAAGCAGCCTTGAAATCCATGTTAAAACCTTTATCGCTCCAAATCTTAACATAGCCAACTTAGATGGTGAGTTGGTAATGTTGCGGGAATTGTGGAAGGGAGATTGGTGATTCGAATCCCACTAATGTCATTGCGTTGTGTTTTCCTGTCTTGCCTCTGTGTTCAAAGTGAACCTCCTAGCTCCTTATTGTTGATGTTCCCCCATTGAGGTTTTTCCCCATTTGTCAAGCCATGTGCTCACCTGCCTTGCCACGTCCACCTAAGCTCGAGCTAGCTCCTTTTTTTGCGTGGGGATTTTCTCGGGATATAATCCCATGTGCGGTGGAATTGGTCGGGGAAAGGATTTAATAATCCTTATCTTCCCAATATGTTTTTATAGTATGCCACCTTGATCCACCTAGGTGAATAGCTCTCCAGTGACCCACCTTTGATCTCATTTCCTTGACTCGCGAAGATAAATTTTCATACGTGACTCACTCTATAGTTTGATTGTATGAGTGAGTCCTCATCTAGATCGGTTTGTAGCTTGAATCCTCAAGATCAGCTAATTGGAAATCTATGGTGATCACATCCCCTCCAAAACAACAGTGCACCCCATTGTTGAAAACCTTTTTGTTGATCGTCAAAGATTGATAGGATAAACTAGATTTACACTTTTATTTTTGCTACATGCATTTTAACGATGCTGGGAAAATTTTAGTGGCGAATATTTGTAATATGGTGAATATTCCATTTTTGAAAATTTTGAAAAGGTGAATTTTTTGGCACGGGCAGTGACCTGTTCGCCTAAAAATTACACTTTAATTTTTTTTAGGGGTCGGCTTCGCCTACCCTTGAAAAATATCCCCTATATAAACCTAGATTATTTGCCAGGTAGAACACTTCTACTTCACATTTTTCAACAATATGATATATCCCGTATTATAGACGCACGACAAGGGGGTAAGTTATTGACACGCGACAAGGAGGGTTTGCAGACAAGGAGATACTGTAGATATTGACGCATAGTAGATGCATGACAAAGATTTGGTTGACGAGCGACATGGAGTTTTTTTCGATGAGCAAGAAGAGGGCAGAGGTTGTAGACGCGCGTCAACAGGCCTTAGTGACGCGCGTCAATAGGCCTTAGTGACGCGCGTCAATAGACCTTAGTGACGCGTGTCACTAAGGCCTATTGACGCGCATCACTAAGGCTCGCTGACACGCATCAACAGAGCCTTAGTGATGCGCGTCCACAGGCCTTAGTGACGCGTCACTAAGGTCTATTGACGCACGTCACTAAGGCCTATTGACACGCGTCAACAGGCCTTAGTGACGCGCATCAATAGACCTTAGTGATGCGCGTCAACAGGCCTTAGTGACGCGCGTCACTAAGGTCTATTAACGCGCGTCACTAAGGCCTATTGACGCGCGTCACTAAGGCCTGTTGACGTGCATCACTAAGGTCTGTTGACGTGCATCAACAGGCCTTAGTGACGCACAACAAGGAGGTACAATAGATATTAACGCATAGCAGATGCATGACAAAGAGTTTGTTGATGTGCGACACAGAGATTTTTTGATGAGAAAGCAGAGGTCGGAGGCTGCAGACGCGCGACATGAGATTTTGCTGTTGCGCGTAAAAAAATGCATGACGCGCGTCAAAAGACCTTAGTGACACGCGTCAATAGACCTTAGTGACGCGCGTCAATAGACCTATTGACGCGCGTCACTGAGGATGCTGTCGGACAACACCCTCAGTGACGCGCGTCAATAGGTCTATTGACGCGCGTCACTAAGGTCTTTGACGCACGTCACTGCATTTTTTTGACGCGCGATAGCAAAATCTCCCATCGCGCATCTGCAGCCTTCTGTCGCAGTGCTTGATAATCGTGCAAAATTTTTCATACAACCCCCAAAAAATTTGCCTTCCCGTGAAACCGGTTCCGGGGATATTCGCCAGGTATTCTCCACCTCTCGATTTCCAGGAGGTCTCTTAAAATGAACCCCGAACGAGGCTATGATGACTCATTTCCCATTTTCAACGTTTGAGGCATTGCTTCGCACTGTGTACCGACTTTGTCCTACAAACATCATGTTCTTGCAAGGACTACATCTAGAGTGTAAAAATATATTCTATGCATTCCAATAGGCACCAAAATCTCTCAAAGCAACCTATTGTATTATAATGATCTCGAGAGATTTATGGAAACTCTATATACTAATTTACTCTCGAATCGTTAATATAACAATATGAGATTGATCAAAACATTGTTATAAGTTTATGTTTTTGTTTAGAAAGTAGGGAGTTGAAGATTCCTTATAAGTTGTAGCTTACATAAGTTTAATGGGTGCTTGACTAAATTCTTGGGAGTTTTTTCTTCAATACAAGTAGAATCTTGCTAAAGATAAAGTGGGTGATTAGTTAAATTTTAGAGTTGTAGCTTCAAGTTCAGTGGGTGTTCAACAAATGAAATCTTTGTAATCTTTATAGGATAATTTTTCCACACTAGTGTATTGGTTTCAATGGGTATTTATCCATTTAAGGGTTCCCTACATTAAATAATGTGTTCATGTGTACTTGCTTCTAATTTTCTTATCTATGAATGTCATGATCATCTCATGCTAAAGGATAATCAATATTGAATGGTTTGATAAGTTATCGAAAGGTTTTCAAAGTTTTGAGAAGCGCTGATTCATCCTTCCCCTCTCAGTGCTTGTGTTTTCCAATAATTGATATCAAATCCAAGTCCTCTTAGAACAAGTTTAACAACTTGGAGGAGATCCTTGAAACACAAGCATGAGTAAATTAGTTGAAGTAGTTCTTAAAAGAAAAATTGAGATTGTTGAGTCTCTGATTGATGGATTGAAAAAGGAAATCAAGTATATGGAAGTTGAACATGTTCAAGCCCTCAAAGAGATGGAATATCTGATTAAAAGTTTATAAATATCCATAAAGGAAAAAACATATTCTTTCTTTAGACATGAAGAAGAATTGAGAAACTTGAAGGATGAACTAGAAGGTGCAAACAATAGAGCGAAGATGTATGGAAAGCTTTAGAAGATCTCTGAAGATCTCGATAGAATTATGGATAGTCAAAGAGAAGCAAATGATAAGACATGACTAGGCTTCAAAGGAGAGCATATGGAGAAGTATGAAGATGACAAGGATGGTTTAAGAAAACATGAGAAAAACAAACATGAAGAAGGCCAAGGAGACAAGTTCAATAAGGTCTAACTTAGTTAGGAAACCAAATGCATCCAGGTATGAAAGAACCTTCAATGGCTATTGATTTTCTTGTCATAATTTTTGACACAGAGCTAAGGAGTGTAGGAAGCATGTCATTTATGACCATCCATGGAGAGATTTCAAGGATGAGTGCTCAAGGAATATCACATGTTTCAATTGTCAAGAGAAGGGTCATACTGCTAAATATTTTTCTATGAACCATCTAATCAAGATTGGAGAGAAGAAAACTTAATAGGTATGAACAAGATAATATGCTACAATTGCAATAAGGTTATACAATTTTCTACAAAGTTTCATGATCATAAGGCTACCAATTTTGGGTGGAATACCAGTCCACATCAATCTAGAAGCAAGAGTTGGGTTATTTGTTACAATTGCCATGGATAGGGACAATTCACAATACATTTCCATCTACATGAACATTCTAGGGACAACAACAAATTTCATGCATTCAAGGGGCAAGGCAAGAAGGTATTTAAAATGACAACTAATTTTATGATTGATTCCAAGTTAGCCATGTCTGAAAGAGCCATTGGAAATAAGGATGTGTAGTACACATACAAGGTTAATGAACCAAATTATAGGTTTAAAGATGTAAAGTTTGACAAAGAGATATTTTGTGTAGATGATGGAAATAATAAGTAATCAAGAATAGTCATAGGAGATTCCAATACAAGAAGGGCATCAAAAGGTGGTGATTAAGCCAAGAAGAAAGAAGACAATCCTAATGAGATCCAAGAATAAGTCTCACACCTAGTTGTGATAGAGAAACTAAATGAAGTGTATTATACACATTTATCAGAATTTAATCAAATTATGAAGATATAAGAAATGGATCGATCACACCTAAAATTTCATCTAAGAAGATTGAGAATATATAAAGGGAAAAAGAGAAAGGATAGAGTCATCATGCTCCTTTAATGACTATCTATTGTTCTAAGGTGATCTAATAAGCATGGTGTGCCTTCTCTAGGATTCTAGAAGGCATGTATCACTTGAAGGAAGCATGGTGTGTCTTTGATAGTCTCTTTCCACTTGTATTTGTTCATCAAAGCATTACCCACATGGAAATTGAGTGAATAATCCAAGTTATGCTTATTGAACACCTATCATAAAGTCCTTGTGCATTATAAGTCTATTTGAAGGTATTTTTGACTAAGTAAAGGAAAGAGAGTATACATTCAGTTCTAAGGTCTTTCCTAGGTTATTCTATTAAGTATTGATCAAATTGGTAATAGTAGTCTATAATGTCCATCCTAATGATTCAAGCATCCAGTCATGAGTGAAGTAAACTTTAGAGAGTCTACCAAGGTTATCACCGGTATGGTTGAGTCCCAATTATTTTTCCTAGCTGAGAAGAACATGTGTGTTCTTATCATGAGTGTGAAAAGTTATGGTAATATTCAAATAAAAGGTTAATGATATGATTGACAAACAAGGAGAAAACATCAAATCACATGCTAGTAAGAGAGGTATTAGATTGCAAGTAGTCCTACGAGGTATTAAGGATACAACCCATCAAGGAGGAGAAGAATGAAGAAAATAATCTTAAGGAATCAAGTGAAAAATTCAATGTGTATGCTTAAGGAAACCCCTATGATAATCAAAGTTAATCAAAGCTATCAAGTCACGTGAAGAGAGGACTATACAATCAAATATCCTTAGTGCAATATAGAAGAATATACTTCAAGAAAATTCTATCTACATTGAAGTTGTGATGTCACTTATATTGGGCTTGGATCATTGAAGTCTATTCATGAAGAAGTCAGAGGTACTCTGAGTCTGGGTATGAGGAAAATCAGGTAACAATGTTTTGTCAAGTAGATTCAAATTTGTAAGGTGACCAAAGAGGGTACTATGTGAAATATGAGGTCTTCATGACCATGTCTAAAGAGATATGTGAGTAAAGTTAGTATTTTCCATATGAAAGGATGTTGGTTGGATGGAGTATAAGCTTTTTCAAATATTTTCTTAGTCATAACTAAATCTCTGCTAGAGAGGCTCAAATGTGATGAATATCATGTAAACTCTAAGTCAAAATGTTACTTTGTATGATCATATATATGGTCAGTGGTCCTCAATATATGGAAAAGAAAGGAAAGTATGTAGGAGCTTACCATCATGCCAAGAAGCCATGAAGTAGGGTTCTTTCAAGTAATCATGATGTAAGAAAACACGTGGAATCTCAAATTGGTATGGAACAAGACTAATTGTTAGCTCAAAACCATAAAGGAGGTAAAGACAAATGTGATGAAGAAGTTTCAAGTCTTGAAATTTAGATCACTTCATTTTATACTATTTTAAACCTTCTCGGGACAGAGTAAGGGTTAGCTAGGGTTTAACAAGAATTTGCTTGTTGACGATCTTATACTCAAAATTGAAACTTGAAATTTTCTACTTATATCTCAGACATGGGATGCATCAAGAATTTAAATTTATTAAGTGATGGGGCACCAAATTTTTGGATATTTCCTTGATAGTCGACAAAAGGATGAAAGCTACAGTCATAAAGGCCAAATATGAAAGAGGAAATTGCTTGAAAAAATGGTTTATGTTTGTCATGAGACCTTGAACTTTATAATTCATTAAAAATTGGAAATGGGTATATGAGAATGCTCATGTTTTGGCTTGAAACTCATAAGAACACAAGTTATGCATGAAAATATCTCTAAGCATGACTAGTAGAAGGTGGAGGCTAGAAAGAAAGTAGAGATGATGAAAGATGGTTTATCTTTAGAGTTGAGATATAAAATTCACCCTACACCATAAAGTGAATAAAGGTTGATTGAAAATGTATTTACTTTTTTCTTGGCATACATAGATTGCTCCAATCATGAAAGTACCAAGAGATAGTTCTTGAGAGTCTAAAATGGTAGATTTGAGTGAAGTCAAGGAGTGAATAAAGTTTCTTGTTATAATTACCTTGATGATTGCTTTCATAACTAGTATGAACATTATTAGAACAAGGAATAGTGGTTGATCAAGACATTTGAAATGAAAAAGGTAAAACTTTGCAAGGTTGAGCCTCATCTAGAGTACTAAAATAAATTTATTAAGTCAAAGTCTTGATTGCAATCTTGAAATGGTAATTGATGGTAATTTAAATTGATCATAAAGAATTAAAAGAATCCACTCAGATCTAAGTTGAAGAATAAATCCTAATGGATGTCTACAAGACTAGGAAAAGATATCATTCTCAAAGGTACGCTTCCTCAATTGCTTCTCTTAAACTCGATGACAAGTGTTGGTTGAACAACCATATATGGTTAAAATAAGTACATGAAAGACTCAAGGAGTGGTATATAATGATGAAAATATCTAAGAAAGAACTTGAATGACTATCACATTTGGGATGTGAAGAATGTATAGATGCATTTAAGTGTTAAGTAAGTCTTGCTGAGCTCACTTCTAAAGTAGTCACATAGTTACAGAGGTATGCATACCTACAGCAGACATGAAATCTCGTGATGATGATGATGAAAATTGTATGATGGTATATGTTAAATGGGAGCCAAATGTTCATGGTGGAAACACTAGAAAGATATCAATGCTTGCATAGCTACTTAAATGGCATGTTAACGAACATTATAGATTATTGTGGATAACATTAATGTGGACCTACAAGTATGAGAAAAACACTTAGAGCAGGGGAGCTGTCTTTGTCCTTCTAGTTGGAGTTCTAAGTGATAAAAGAGGCTAGAAATGGAAATTTACCAATGATTGTGTATACATTGAGAAGAGGAAAAAGTGTCTCAACCATATAAGTCACCGAACTACACTAAGAAGATAATAAATACTAAAAGAATAACTCAGGGGAAGAGGAAAGAATTTGGACTCGTCTAGATGACATAAGGAAAAGGTATGAAGTTTAACTCTTTCATAAGTAGTCAGATCGTATATTTCAAGATATCGGGGGAACCATAAGGGGTTAGTTCATGTGCTCTACAAGCTTTGGTAGCAAGGTAAAATTGTGTTATTTTACTCTAAAAGGTTGTCTTAGGGACCTAAGTTCTAAATATTGCCTACAATTAGTATATGGAAGAATTGAGTAACTTGAGCTAAGATAGACATATTAGTGAGTTAGAAGGATGTTATTACTCAAAGAATAGATTGTTGGCATGTGTAAGTGATATGAATGCATCCTGTCTAGTGGGAGATATTGTGAAATCAATGCATGATGAATACAAAAAAAGGGTCAAGTAAGAAGAGACAATATTGTGAGCTCAAATGATGAGTTTGGTTGATGTTTCCAACCAATATGGGGCCCAAATAAGATAATAAAGAAGAAGACCAGGTACTAAAAATATGCACATTGTCATTAATGAAAAAGGGGGAGATTTTTGGCATGTGGATATTGAATTTCCATTGATGCAAAATGAACACTAATGATAAAGCGTAATGAAGGAGAGCAAGAGGAATCTTGGAATGAGTCTAACAAGGTAGGACATGACATGACATGATAATACCATATTAAGACCTAAGTTTTTGAATAACTAGCGATTGGTACATGCGATATGGTGATGTGAGAGCATGCTAGGATGATGTCATAGAGGTTTTATCAGGTATACAATGCAAGGAAATATAGTCAACATGATGAGCACAAGGGTGCATGAGTTGAATTGGTATGGCTAGCTCTCGGTTCAAAGAGGCCTAATCCCTAGGCGTAGTCAATAAGATGATCTGGAATGATGGAATTAAGGCATGAGACTGATGGAAAAGCATATTCAAGGCATGAAAATAATGAAGGAGGCATGTTAAGGTAGGCACATGTTGAAAATAGGGCAGGTTTGTGGAAAATGAAGTGGAAAACTAGGTGTAATTCAGAGACTTAGTGCAAGCATAACATGAAGTATGGAGTGAGACTAGCTAAAAAAGGGAATAAATAGCATGAATCATGTGTATGGACATTGTATAAAGGATTTAGGATATGATATAGGCCACAATTCATATGATAGAGGCATGTTTGAGGTGTTTTGGAGGTATTTCCTTGAGGAAAAACCAAGTATGCATGTACATAAGTAGTTGTTGATAGAGAGTTTTAGTTCTAATTGAACAAGGTTATGAATTTTTTAAGTTATAATATTTTTTCATGATGCTTTATGACAATTCTTAGGTTTAAGTTTTGTTCATTTTTTAATATATTGCAATTAAACAAAAACCAGTGTTTTTAAAGGTGAAATTTGAGTTAAAATTTGACTTTCGATGCTCGTTATTGGTTTTATGCTTTGCATGGGGACCTGATATCCCTTGTCATAGTTAATTGGTCTTGTTATGAATATTTTCAAATAATAATGAGATTATTTTAACGTAAGAGCTTTATGAACGATCGTTAAAAACCAAAGTATGTTCCAAAACCCTCTCAAAACCCTAGCTTTGGAGTGACATGAGATTTATTACTCAAAGTGACCAAAAATTTATGGTTTTCTCAAGTGTGATGATTATAGTTTATAGAGTAATCCTCCATATTTCCATAAAGGTATGATAGATCTTCTGACAATATGTGGGTCCCACTCAAAATGGTTTGTTTCTAAAGTTTTTTAGTCTGTGAAAATTTTGTCCATTGAACCTATGGAATAAATCACCATTTATGGAATAATTGGAGTTTTAATACATTCCCATGATATTTTAAGATCATGGTTGTTCCTTTAAAATGTCAAGTGTGCCCTATTTATGAAGACTAGTTTTTGGGGCAGTTTGGAGTAGTTTGTGATAAAAGTGGATTTTCCAAAGCTACATGTGAAGTTAAAACTTGGTTTAGGTTATTTTATTATCTTGGTTTCAATATATTTATAATGACATATCAAAATTTATTTATTTTCTAATAAATGAGTAAGTTATGACATATTCTTTAAAGGTCAGTTATTGAAATTCTTGATTGTGTATGTTATTGAGTGGCTTCATGAGGTTTGTTGGTTATTTTGAGTTGTTTCATGTTTGATATAGAATTATTAACTCTTATAAAACATTTCTAAGTGTTTTCCATACTTTGGTTGAGCTTGAAAGTGTCCTTGAAGGTGTTTAGAGCTTGATTCTTCAAGACTAGTTCTTGAGTCTTGTTTGCCACTTAGAGCATTTATAGAGATTGAATAGTTTAGAGTTCTTCCACTTGGATTTGGAAGGAAAATTAAGTAATGAAAATTATTTTAAGATATATTTACAATGGTATATCAATTGAGCTTAAATGATGAGTTTTACTATATGAACTCATTCGCTTCTTGTGATCAGAGTTTTGAAGCAGTCATGATTGTGCATGCCAAGCTGAGAAAAAGAGATGGAATGAAGTCTTGAGCCCTAACTTGGAGCACACAAATAATTTTATGATGTTTTTGACATACTAAAAACCCCTCCTACCTATTTATATTTCATTATTTTAAGGATAGAGTGAATGCATACATCCAAAAGAAGACTGGTTTTTGGAGACCATGCATCTAGTGAGAGCATATGAGCTCAAATGAAGACTTGGTGATAAATGGAAAGTTGTGGAGATAATCAAGGATTTATAAGGATGTAAAAATAATCTTGTAACATGCACATTATATTAAAACACTTGCCATGAGTTACATTTTCTAAAATACAAAGGAATATAAGTTTGAAAGAAGAAAAAAAAAAATGAAAATGGCAAAGCATAAAGTCATGTCAATATGAAAATGGTATCTTTTCAGTTACTTCAGAGGAGTGGTGAGATAATGATATTTTCCTAAGTCACCATAGGTTTCATAACAATAAAAACCTAAGGATGATTAGAAAATGTAACTTACCGTCTATAGATGTAATGATTGCATTTTTGGTGACATCATCCAAACTTCTTGTGTACGAGTTGGAGAGTCAAGAAGATAAATGGTTAATAGGTGAAGTTTTAGAGGATGAAGAGGGATTATTCTCATGTATATGTGTTGATAAGAGTATATGGAAATTAGTTTTGAATTACTATATTTTGAAGTAGTATGTTGATATGAAAAACTAGGTGAATTAAGGAGTATGGAAGAAGCCTTCATGACTGCAATTTTTGTAGCAGGATGTATGCATGAAAGAGGAGGTTTTTGAGTGTATTATATAAGGAGAGAAGATGGAAAAAATGTGTGTGTAAAAGGAGATTTATATGATAGTGGTTTGTAGCAGATGAAGAAGATCATAAAAGAGGTGAATCTAGGTGATCATGAGAGGTGAAGAGTGAAGAGATAAGAGCTGATTTAGAGGTCACAATTTGTTGTGTAAGAAAACTATATGAGAGTGATCAAAACCTTGTTAGAATTCTAAGTTTTTTATTAGTAAATAGGGATTTGAATCTTCCTTGTA
Organism: Taxus wallichiana var. yunnanensis; assembly: GCA_018340775.1. Classification (NCBI taxonomy): domain Eukaryota; kingdom Viridiplantae; phylum Streptophyta; class Pinopsida; order Cupressales; family Taxaceae; genus Taxus; species Taxus wallichiana. The sequence goes on along the minus strand of CM031242.1, from coordinate 351,093,240 downwards.
ATTTTTTATATTTTCTAATGTCATGGGTGCTTGAATGAATTCTTGGGAGTTGTTACTTCCATGCAAGTAGGAGCTTGCTAAATATCAAGTGGGTGCTTGGTTAAATTTTGGAGTTACTTGATTCAAGTTGAGTGTGTTCTCTAAAAATTAAATATTTTTAATATTTATAGGACAATTTTTTCACATTAGTGCATTGATTTCAATGGGGTTTTCTCCCTTTAAGGGTTTCCCACATTAAACAGTGTGTTCATGTGTACTTGCTTCTAATTTTCTTATGTGTGAATGTCATGATCATCTCATGGTAAAGGCTAATCAAGATTGAATGGTTTGATAAGTTATTTAAATGTCTTAAAATTTTTGAGAAGCACTGATTCACCCCTCCTCCCACCGTTTATGTTTTCCAACATTTGTAATAACAGATTTCCCTTGTTGTTGCTTTCCCAATCTCCACTCAATTCTTAGAGCTCATCCTTACTACCACCAATCATTATGAATCTAAATCCAGTCTGTCAAGAATCATGCTAGTGAGGCGGTGATTGGTTTGGATACTGATTATTTTGATGATCTCCTCAAGCTTCCCAATTTTACTACATATGTCAACATAGATCCCAAGAAGTCTCAAAGACCCATGGGATGAGAATGCGATCGACTATATCAAACATGTCAAAAACATATATATGATAAATCCCAAGCATTTTGTAACAAGATTCCCAAGAAATTTCCTTAGAGTGAATTCATCCTTGAGATCGGTAACATCATCACACTATTGAGAAAATCTTTTGATTCCCTGAAGTTAAGTAATATCAAGGGTGGATGTATCAATTTTTCATCATCATACGGAAAAATGAGAAATTCCTTGATTGGGGTGAGTTCATCAAGTAATAAAATTTATAGTAAATTAAAAAAAGTGTTGATCACAAGAAAATTCTACATGATGTCATATGTCACCTATGCAACAGCCTAGAATAAGATTATATCCTCGGATAACTACGGTGGGTTCTCGAACCTTTGACTATGCATATGAGTTTTACCCTCGCTTGTATCTTAAAGGAAACTAAAATCATTTCTAAAGGGTAAATGATACTTTATTTTATAACATCATTTGTAGGTTGGACACAAATCTTTCTAGGAAATGGGTGTAGACACAAAATCTATGCACTTGGGTACATTTCTAGGTCCTATAGCATACTAATATAAACATAATTCATAAACAAGAAAACTAGCAAATGACAATGTATTTTGGGCCTTTTGTTTTGTCTCTTATAATTTTATTAACCTTACACACCCTAAAACCCTATCAGTATTTGACTTATTTATCTTTTATGGCCTTAGACAATAGTTCTCATTTAAGACAAAAGTGCCCAGACACTCCTATCCCTTTTGGGGCTCCTAGCCCTCTCTAGCCCTTTCTCACTCTTTTGGGTTTCTTTTATTTCTTGGGAATCTTTTACACTTTTGGGTCAACCTTCTAGCTTTTGATTACGAAATTCAAATGAGGGATATACATATTTATTTCTCTCAAATAAGGGTCCAAGAACTAGCATTATCTACTATAACGTAAGATTGCATCCAAAGGCACAAAAGCATCACAAAGCATCCATCTAGCACATTCACTCACAAGACAAGGGTTATATCACTTTTGCATACACAACATATGAGGGGAAGTATATTCTATTCCATCTCACACATTCTATACATTTGCTATATTCTAGATCTAGATCGCTATCATTTTTCAACTTGCACAAGGGAATCCTAGGGCATAATTACATACAAATTCACATAGAACTACATAGAGTATGAAATGTAGTAGAACACTCCGTACTAATTTAAATTTTCGGGTAAGCATTGGGGTCACCCAACTCCCGTTCGCATCTTATTTATGAGGTTTTATGTGGTTTGTGATTATATGTAGATATGTATCTATTTTATAGGCTACATGTGCAATCAAAGACATTGGCACAAATTGAGAGTGATAAACATGGATCAACAACAAATCTCCTCCTACATAGAAAATACTAGAACCTTAACATCTAGGTGGACACTAGTGCCCAAATCAATCACTACTACCTGGGAAATACCATCCTCCCATGGGAGCTTCTTTCCTATACATTTTTGAGTTCCGAACTTCCAACAAGCCTCGACGAAACTCTTCCCATTCTTTTCCAAAGACTCGCCTCGTGCCAAACCACTTCCTAATTATTTAGAAATCAGCTAAATCTCTCTCTCTCTCTCTCTCTCTCTGCTTAGGGTTTCATATTATTTCTTGCATATCGCTTGTCCATTAATGTACATTTATCATTTGTATATCATTAGTTATAATATTTACCCTAAAATATAGATTTAATTCAACTTATATGAAATCATTTGTTGAACCTCGCTTGTGATCAAACACTTAGACCTTTATTTTTCCAATTCTATCTGTTAGGAAAAATATTAGTGCTTCACATTAATAGTTTTGTATGAAATATAATAGTTTGTATAGTGGTTGTAACCACTTACGTAGATAGGTTGTGGGAGATATTTACGGGGTGAATAGTTGAGCAAACTCCTTGTTTATAGGAGCAACTTTAACTATAAATATGTATCATGTTGTCTATGAATTAACGAAGAAATTATTGCTATGATTTAGACTGTGTTCATACCTTCATTTGGTACCAGAGCGAGTTTTGTGCACGTCATGGAGTATTGAGATTTTTTATGGGGCAGAACAATTGTTGTTCATGGTTTCCCCGTCTCAAGAAAGAAAATATTTTGTGAAGAACTTAGTGCAGGTTCTGTTCTCAATTTTTTTGTAGATCATTAAGTGTTAGACCATTCATTTTTAGATTGTAATGTAGTTTTTCAGAGGATCATGATCAAAATTTTACATATGTGTATGTTGTTTGCATTTGATGTCATACATTAGTTTGGGATCTCTTATGTCATTCGAGGTCATGAATTTTTGTCCTTAGTAATTTTTTGGCATTTTAAATTTGTATTCTCTGCATATTCCCTTATGAAACGGTCATCCCACATCCTTCATTATCCATCTCTTGACAGAAAACCCAACGGATAAATATCATTCATGCACATCTATTGTCAATAGTATCAATGAAACATGAGTCTACAAAGCATTATTGAACAATATTTCCAACATCCGGATTATGCATAATTGTTCCATGTGGTGCATATCTATATAAAAAATACACACTCTGGGATCCTTCTTCACATGTGCAACCACAAATACCTCGACCATTAGAATGATGGACTGATCCCTTGTACTCAACGTTGCCTTCCAAATATGTGGTCTCTGTGTTTTGCATCACCCACGATATTATTCTAAGCACCAATCGAGCCATGCATGACGTATGAAGCTACTACAACATTTTGCATTATTTATCCGCAATCCACCTATGCATGTCTGCCATCTCAAATTAAGTACAATTTCCTTCTTCATTAGGTGGTTTTTTATTCGTGGTCCAACAACATAATAGTAAGGTTTAAGTGGTCTTTAGGTTGTTTTGTATTTCATTTTAAAGTTTGAGGCATTTAATTTAATAATTGATATTATTATAAAGTCATGTCGAATTGTTAATATTTTAAGTCTTTGTATATTTCTATTACAAATCTTGTTTAATAGCTATGATTGTAAGTCGCTTTAGTATTGGATTATCAAAGAGTCGAAATTTTATTATTTTATGTCCTTTGTACTATCAAAAGAGTCAAACAGCTTAGCAAATTCATTTTGTGTTTTCAATATGTAAAAAGAGTCTAAATATTGTTAAGTCATTGTATTATCAGTATCGTCAAAAAGTTTCATGAGTTATTGTCAAAAGAGTCTAAAAAATTGCCTCACTTTGCAATAATTGGACATAATTTTTCTTGTATGCGACATCCATTTTGTGGGGATGAATTGTAAAATTAGCTCCATGATCAAATCAAGATAAGTTAGCAAAGACATCAATTGAAGGATGGAGGCATCGGAGTTTGGAGGTCAATCAACAACCTGTCATGAGTCGCCAACGATGGGGTTGTATTTTGTTGTGGTGACATTATTGTGGTGTGAGTATTTGATTTTAGTTTTTGTAGTGTGTTTATTTTTAGAGTGCTTGTTTTGTGTGGTTCTAGATGTTGGAAAAAGAGTTGTGTTGGAGCATAGACAATGATCCTCCTCACTAACGTACTTCATTGGAAGATGGTTCACTTGTGAATAATTTCACTTACAATGGTGACCATGTGCAACAAGATCTAACTAACAAGATCTTGTAATGCCCCACTCTTTTACACCGGACCGGTGAGGGCATGGGTTGCTTTGAGAAATAACTTGTCTTTCCAAACACCCCAATTTGGTGTTGTTGGAATGCACTCACATTTATAAGTTAGTTGAATAGAGACCAAATTCCACGGGAACCTGAAAATGGGCAAAGTTTGAAATTCAGGAACCTGAAATTCGTTGAGTTTGAAATTTGGAAAAGCCATCCAAAATCTAGATTTTTCATATGACATCCTTGATGTCTATAACCACTCAAACATCCTTGACGTATGTACATAAAATACAACTTAATATATATATATATATATAACTAGATAACTAATCTTATACTTAAATTTTTATTTTCTATATATACTTCCTTCTTTAAAAGATTTTTTTTTAAATGAATGGAGAATGGAAATGTTATAAGATTAAAATAAAATAAAAATAAAGTCATAAATGATTAAATATTCAATGTTAGTTGAGTTAAACATTTTATGTGAAAATAAATAAACAAATACATATTAGTAAAAAAATTAAAAAATAAATAAAAGGGGGTCATGCGGATTTGGATGGTGGAGTGTAAATGATGAAGTCGACAAGTGAGTAGGGTGGAAGAAAGGACATGTGGGTAGGCTTGTCAAATATTTTACTGCAAATGTACATAGACGCCTTCACAAGACACTTCACTATTCCGCCAAAGCTTAAAAAAATAGCCAGCAGCTACCCTCCACTAAAATTGCACCTATGTATGGTGAATCGAAGAGCTCCCCCATGACCCATCCCCCATGACCCATCCACCATTGCTGTCCACCGGAAAGGTGATGTCATCATTGTCCCCGAAAAGGCTTGTTCACGTGGCTCGAAGCGAAGTGATGTGGAGGGTCTTCAAAATTTGAATTATTGGAAAACATTCCCCCGCTTCAAACTCCTAATGCGCCCGTCTGGTAATCACGACACCATCACCCAAATTATAGTCTTTTCCTCTACATCATCCCTTTGGTAATCACAAAACTTATTGTAATCATCCCCCATCACACGCCATCTCACGTTTTTCGTTGGAACAAAGAGAAGAATCATAGTTAAGGAAGGAAGGTTGGAGTTTTGTATTTAGATCCTTTGAGCCTCTCGCCACCACTATTAGTAGGAGACAGATTATCTTTGTTGAAGGTGCTTGAAGCCGGAGAAAGGAGCAGGAGCCAGAGAAAGGAGTAGCAGAGACAAATTCCATTCCCATTTCCCGTAAGCGCTCATACCAAATATTTCGTGTTATTTGTGTCGGTGGTAGTGTTTTCTTATTTGCATTCACTTTCTTTCTTTCTTTCTGTACTGGTATGGCTCTGTCTTGTGCCTTGCATATGGATGCCCACCTTATCATGCCTTCCCAAATTATCAACACACTAGACATTTCAGAACATGTGAGACAACTTTTAACATCATTCTTAACCACCAATGTTTGACTAATTTCTTACTATAATTGAATTTATAGTCTACATTTTTTTATACCTTCAAATAGTCTCTATTGTTCGATTGTTTTCATACGGCCAATTTTTGGTGAACTTGAGTGATGAAACCACGTTAAAATTCATGACTGCTAATTCATAACTGAAAAATAATGTTTAAGTTATGGATGTATTATGCCTTTTCAAATTTAAACTCTTTCAAATACATGTTTAAGTTATGGATGTACATGTTTTGTCAAGTTTTATTTGTGAGGAAGGTATTAGTGATAGACCAAAAATGATAAAATGTGGGACACAATAATATACATTGATTCACATTCCATTTGCAGATCTTATTAGAGGGAGGATACCCACACTTATTAGTAGGGAGAAAAGTAATTTTAGGGATTACTACATGTGAATGTGAAGAGGTGACCAAGGATAAGAATCTTTTGTGAAGTAATATATAAAAATTGAACTCTGAATCTAATCAACCAGTGACAAGAAAATATAACAAGGAAGAAGTCTAGGTAAGGTCAATGAACTAATGGAAATTGTAGGTGGTCATAAGGTAGGTATATGAAACATGGGAAGAGTCTGACATACTATATAGTGTTGGAATAAGGAAAGGTGTCATAAATAAGTTTACATGAATACTAGCTCAAATGATAGCCCTCTAAAAATGACCGAGTTAGCAAGGGATTATTGTTAGTCCCTACTACTTTGAGAGTATGGTCATAGAATAACTGAGAACTAGGCTAGTTTGTTGAGAGAATTTATATGGAAGAGTTCACTTCTAAGATAAAATTGGGAAGATAAGATATGAAAAAGTAAGAAATACCACGAATACAATGATACTAAAGTAAGGTAAGACATTAGTACTCAAAGTGATCAAAGTAAGAAAATTTACTAGATATTTTCTAAGGGTGGTTAATGGTTGAATTCATTATGAATAAGGAATGTAGAGGCTTGAAATAGCATGAGTGCACACATTTAATACATGGTTACCAAAGCAATATAACAAGGTCCAAGTCTGCCAAGAAGAAAATGAAAGTGATATAGTAGAAACCAGGGTGAGGATTTCATAGTCTATGCTTACATATGTGAGTCTAAACTTAACTTGAATGTGAGTTGAGTTATATGACAGGATTCTTCAATTAAAGGAGAACAAATACTACTCACAAAGGTGAATATCCCATCCTTTCTTGATGTTTAAGGTATGCATGAGTTTAAATAACTTGAATAAATTTTGTTCATTGAATGGTGATGTCGGTTTCCATTGTAGCTTTGCATCACATATGAGATGAATACATTACATCCCATTACACCATTTCATTATACATGTGCTCTCTCATACAGACTCAGAACCAGTTTACAACAAGAACACTCAAAACCATGCATCATCTGCTCTCTATTCACACTCTATATCCATAAAACAAGAATGTGCTACATTTATTTCTAGGGTGGTGAATTTCCCTTCACTGAATACATGCACCTTCCTAATAATATGTGTGTTTACAATAGCTTGGATGATTTTTACAACCTGTGATAATAATAGACTAAGTTGAATATACATCAGATCCTTTATTCCTAATATTATCCCGATCCATGTGTGTCCCTTTTATTTTCTTTGCATATGCTTTTCCTAATTATAGCTCCTTTGTGTGCGTCCCAAACTATACTATTAGCATTCAAATCTAGAATTAGGCTTGTTATCTTTAGGTTTGAATTTGTAGTTAGATTTTCCCATAAATTTGGATGCAGGTGTATTAGGACCAGAAAATGCATATTTATGCTTGTTCAACATAAGGATCCTAACTTCTCACTACTTTAAAGTGTGACATAGCTCATAAAAACATCCAAATTTTTCAAACATGATTGATTCTCGTAAAGGATACACAAGGATTTGAGAAAATAAATATTGAATCTTATTAAGTAGATAGTCTATCTTAGTAAGAATATTCATATGGTACAAAACGTAGTCACCGATTTTTTCATTAGAGCCTTGTTGTATCTTATTTATTTGAGCATATGAAATATTTTCACCAATGTTATAAAAAATTATTCTAAAAAAATATTCTAGGAATTTATCATCTAACTGATTAAAATCCTCGATGGAAGGCATGGGTAGATCATATAACCAATGTAATTAATAACCTTTAAGGCTTTAAGAAAAATATTGGTAAGTAATTGATCATTGTAAGTATAGTCTAAGAAAACGAAACGAAAGTATAAAATTTGAAATACTTGGGATCACATTTTCCTCATAAATAGGAAGCTTAAGAGATAAAAATCCAAGTAGAAAAGGATAAAAATCCACTTTAGGTGCAAGTGGATTGTTAAGTAATTGAGTAGAATCCATAAAATTAGAAGGCTTAAACATACATGCATGTAATTTTAACACTTGAGCTTGTAAATGTTTACAAATATGCTTAAGGGTGTGTGTAGTAGAAGTGAATTAGGAATTCCCATGGGTATGCACAAAAGATCTAGGAATATGATGCAAGAGCATCCATGAGGCCAATATAATCTTGCATCAAACAAATAATAATAATAATAATAATAATGTTTATTTTCATTTTCTCCATTGAGTTAAATTCTTCCTCTTGACTAGCTAATTATTCCTCATCTTAATATTATTGACTGTTAGGTACCTCTTATTTGAAGGTTTGTTTTGCTTACTATTTTTCTTTTTTGGTAACTTATATTTTGTTTTTTTGTTGTTAATTAGGTGTGATTGCTTCTCATGTTATTTAATTTGGAAGAAAGTTCTAGATAAATTTAGAGAGTTATGTTATTCGGAGGTAGTGTGAGATACATTGGGGAAGAGTGTTAATATAAATATTTAATAAAAAAACTCTATTTGATAAAATTAGGTGCAGATTCTCAACCCTTTGAGGCTATTCCACATTTTAATGCCCTTTGAGGAATGAGTATCAATAAATAATGTTGTTTTGTATCAATTTACATTGTGTTAACTTTGGGGTTTCTTGCCCCTACCTTATCTTTTGCTCTTTCCTTATCTTTTGCTCTTTCCTTGTTCCTCTGAGAATGGTCTTAACATCTCATACTCATGCTTTTAATTAGTAAAGCAACACTTCCACAATTTCATTAAACATTTTCCATCAACCTAACCCTTTCTTCATCCATGCACACAACTAAAACAAAGCATTCCTTGGGTGATTAGCAATTAACATTGTCTCAATACAATATCATCAAACTTCAAGGAGTTTTCCCATTCTTACCTTCCATTAATGCACTTGTTTATATAATATCATATTCTTGAAGTTTTATTCAAGGTTCCACTCTAACCCTTAAACAAGATAATGGCCTCTAAACCCTCAGGACAGGGTGTCATAGTTTAATGTAACTTGGATTAACAGAGATTGATTACAAGAATGTAAACTCACCTTATGATAGGGAAGTAAATGACCCTCTATTTCTCCATCATGTATAAATCCTAACCCTTCAAGCTTTTGATTATTGGTGGTGACACATTAGTGTTTTATGTCATATCAATATTTCATTGTTTAGGATATCACATTAGTTTTTAAGATATCATTTGATTGTTTACGGTGTCATATTAGTGTTAAGTTTTCCTAATTATGTTATTTACGATAAACCCTAAATTCTAAACCCTCAACCTTAAGTCATAAACCCTAAATCTTGAACCCTAAATCCTAAATCCTAAACCCTAATCCTTGAACCCTAAGCCCTAAACCTTATACCCTAAACCCTAAACCTTAAACCTTAAACTTTAGAAAATAATTATAGTTTTCATTATTATTATTAATTAATATATTTGAAACTGTAAAAAAAGGTGACAATTTGATGTCATATCTATTACCTAATACTTTGTAAATAGGAACAAATCTATGTGCTTGATATACACAAGGACACATATAACATGAAACTTTATCTTAAGTACAAATATATCGAACAATTGTTTGGAAGTTTCTTTTCTAAATGAATGACATGGTCAAATATTTTGCTTAGTATATAGACACTAAATAATAGTGTGAACTAGTTTATTATTATGGTATTATTTTATTCACGTATTTGTTAATAAATGATAGAGGATTCGGTAATTTCTACAATTTGTGTTTATTAATCATTGGTATGAGACTAGTTAATTATGTTTATATTATGTTAATTATGTTTATTAAAGCCATTAAACCTCGCACAGTGGGAGGTATTTCAAAAAGTAGGACAACCATAAGAAAATTGTAGACTCTTAAGAGGGTTTCAAGCAGGTTATTTACAAAATTGGTAGGAAGAAAGAGAAAATGGGAGGGGTGCCGTGTCAATTGGAGCCAAGTTGTGACTGGCCTAGAAGAATAACGAGGTACTTTGGAACCTCCTGCACAAAGGAGGCATCTCAAATTTCATTGAATGAATTCAAGGTCATGACCTGAAAAGGATTGGAAGGATAGGAGGGTCAAGTATGGTGGGCACAAGGTTATAGTCAATGAGGAGCTGATTGCTGAGGCAACAGGCTTGGAGCTAGAGGGCTACCGGTTTTTCAGTAAGAGGATTGACAGGTCGCTAAGGCCAAGAAATTCTCCGATGAGGGTGAAGATCTAGAGTTTTTTGCTGCAGGCATAAGGGTAAGTTATATTCCCATGTTGTATGATGAAGTGACGAATATGATGGTCAGATATATTTATCTGGAAGGACGTTATAAAATGGTCCCTATTAAACACCTTGTTTTTCTAAACCATTTTATAAGGAATTTCGCAGTTTGTTTCCCGCATTACCTTCTCAACTCCTGCCGCAACGCTTTGCTCAAGATTTTCAAAAGCGCTCTCATGCCATTCCTTTACATTAGGGCCTTATTTTTTTGTTGCACAAGATTTGTCTGCCAAGTTCCCTGGCTTCCCAATTGCTGCTAGTGAGTTTCTCGCTACCACCTCCTCTGCTCCCACTTCCGCCCCTTCCAAGTCCAAGTACAAGAACCCCATGAAAGCAGACACCCCTCTCACTAGTAGGGTTATCGAAGCTCCAAAGAGATGGAGGTTTCTCAAGACTTGCTTCATATCAGCAATGCCGGTATTGAAAAGGCCCTGCATCAGGAGGAGTCTCAAGAGGCTAATAGACTAGAAGCCCTGGAGAAAGAGATGAAATAGATGAAGAAGGACCTTCAGCATATGGAGAAGCAGAAAGGGAAAAGAAATTTTGATGAAGAGAATGAAAAAGACAAGGATCGATTATTATATATATATATATATATATATAAGAAGTTGAACTCTCTAGATACCAGATTGGGGAGACCTAAAGATAGACATGATCAAAACATGGCTATCTTTAAAGCCATAAGTGACTTTCTTGAGCAGCAAGTTCGAGCATTTCTATCTTTGTGGGATCCCCTATGACTATTTGGGGGAATGAGAAAGAGAGGAGTATGGCATTTTCGTAACTGGACACTTCGGACTCAATGCACACAACCACTTTGGCGTTGTTTACCTCGCTACACACGATCAAGTCCATAATTGAAAGAGCATTAAAGAAATAGACTCACTTGGGCATGGGATTTGGTTTTGATGTTGTTATTTTGTGATCTTTTTGTTGTGACATTGCTGCTTTTTTGCGGTTTTGTTGTGGTTTGTGTCCTTTTTGCTTCTAGTTGTAACTTGCTCTTGGTTACTTTTGGAAACAATGTTATATCTGGATTTTGATCCTTTTTGTTGAATCTTCATAGTCATATCAGGCTGGTGAGCCCTTTATGTAACAGGGTATAGTCCCTTCAAAACTATTTACCAATAATTAAAAAATTATGTTTATATTATGTTGGTATTGGTTGAATATGCATGCGATCTTCGAGTTGTTAGCTCTAATTTAATTCCTCTTAGTTGTGTTAAATTAAATACATTAGGAAAAATTTGATTTCCTAGATGCATTATACTTGTAAATATTATGAATGTGGATATCGTTTGTATACATATAATATTTATTAGTTGTTAAATATTGGTAATTTTCATGTTGTGAATGTTTAATGAAATTTGAAGATATAAAAAATTATGTGATATCATACTCTAAATCTCAATTTGGCATATGCAGGCAAGTACCTCTGTAAAGACAAGAATCAGTGCATGCTGAAGGGCTTGCCCCTTAGGATTCCACATCGATACACCCAAATATCATTGCGTGATGAAGGGACTTGCCCCTTAGGATTCCACATTGATAGTTGGGTGGTATACTGTGCTAAGAAGAGGTTTTTAAAGTCACCCGCTGACCTTCCATTAAGAAATGCACCCTCCCATAATATCACATCCATCCCTTTTACAATGAACGGTTGTTATGTTATGGGAGGGTGCATCTTGGGTGAAGGATAGCCGTTGGCATTTATTGATACTTGAATTTGTCATGGATATTAGCTTTCTGATGTTGTTATTTTTTTATCATATTAGATGACATATATTATATTTGACATGTATCATACTAACATTAATTGTATATTTATGTTTGCATGTGTGTTGTTGTATTCAGTTTGTCTTTTGCGTGGTGAAAATGAATACACGAAGCTCAATTCCTCCTAATCTCGTAGGGATAATGTTGACAAATCCAAAATTCCAAAGGGAGGAATGCTTTAGGAGGTCCACATTTGTGTTCTATATAGACCATCATCAACAGAATAAGCCGCCCAAACCGGAAATCACAGCCATGGTTAAGGCCCGACTTAATTTGCTAGAAACTTCTATTATTTATTTGTCTAAGTTCCACACTATAGGGTCCCATTCGCAGGGTATGGTCTATCTTATGACATGATGGAGGAAGCCCAGAAGTATGAGCCTCCACATAAGCTAAGGAAGATGGGATTTCCAGTCATAAAACCAATGATAGATCCAAAAAATTGTGTAAAAAGATTGCACATGGAAGCAACTCCAAGTTTGTTGCTAAAAACAAAAAAATAGTTACTGATTTTATATGTTTTGTTCTAAAAACTTATGATGTGTTTGAAAAAAACCTATATAAATATTTAATTTTTGTCGAATGTTGATTCACACCAACTTAAATATATTTCATTTTGTTGTTCGAATATATTATTGATTCACATGAGCTTAAATATTAAATATGTTTTACATTGGATTAAATATGTTTTCCTTAGTATTAATATGTGTTTCTATGGATTATATTTTTTAAATTACTAATTTTTAGATATTTTATAGCAAGTTTAGATTATTAAAATTCATTTATGTTAAAATTCTATTTAGGTACCAAATGTGTAATGGTAACGATTTTCTAATTCACTAAGTATGGGTTATGATCATTTGTCCAATTTAGGTTTGTACTAGTGTGATTATCATTTCCAATCGTTTACGGTATTCATATGGCCCCCTTTGATTATTTACTTATTTTTTAATTATCTTGTGTAGTTCTAAGACTTTTGCTAGGTCAGTGTACTTGACAAGGAACTTAAGTCCAAAAGGTTTTGGTAGACTACATGTTTATGAGAAAAGAGTCCCCGTTCTCTTTGAAATTTATCCATGTGACCCTTGGTCTACCTTATTCACAATTTTTGATAGTCATATACCAGTTTGTTTTTTTGTGTGTAAAGAGTGTTCTAATATGAGTTCAACTCATATAGAGATGCACCTGTACCCTACTTAATCTACATAATATAGAAAACCAATATTGTTTGAAAAGGAGTTAATTCTAGAGAATTTGAGTACTCATTGAAGCATGTAATTTTAATACTAGATATACATTACAATGGTTTTTAGTGAATAAACTATGACAATTATTAGAATTTCATTCACAATGCTATAGGTTATTGATGGACTTGTTAAATATCAAGAAAGATTAGTCTATTTGATAAAATGAAAACCCTAAAACATATTAGTGTTTCCTTATGGTTTAAACTTCAGCATCCCATTTAGGGAAAGCTAAAGAAGTACATTTTACCATTGATGTTTGTATTGAAAAATTCAATTGTGAAGTGTTCATTCTATTTTTTTATGTTTTCTTATGATATATTTTTGTCCATTGTAAAGGTAAGCATGGTTGCCATTTGGAGATTGGAAATTCATGGAGTGTCGAATACCTCCAAAATATTGCATGTTCATTGTTCATATTATACGACCCTGATGGAAGCAAGATAGTAGAAAGAGGTACAATTTTCAGAAATGCCACTATGACCTTCCACCAAGCTGAGTATAGGGCATTGATATTGGGTCTTGAGGAAGCGATATGCCATGATGTTTGGAACATTTGTGTGTTTTCTCACGATATGCTTGTTGTGAAACAAATGACTGGTGTATACCAATGTAACAATGTAAATCTTTCAATTCTTCGAGTTCAAGTGCTAGAGAGTGTATCTTGCTTTGTGAAATGTTCATACGTGCATGTAAAAGTTAACAGAGGTAGGTTAGATGTATGTCAAGTGTCTAGGGACACTATAAACCAAGAAGTGGTAGCTTTGCTAGCACTTGCCATGGAAGACATTTCAATATGATATATGTACACACTGTATTTCTTTTTGTGTAATGGTAGACATACATTATTTATTAGATTGTGAATAACTAATATTATGTGAATTGTCTCCAACGTATATATTATATATTTTGTGGATAATATGATGATACATCATATAGTGTTGGTTGATAAACCGAGCATTTTGGATACATCATGCTTTATCCTATCTTCTCTTTTAACACACTTGCAATTCACATTTCATGTTTACTTCAGAAACATCTAGAGTCGAGTATCCAGTTTTGAAAAAAATAATGTGTGTGGCTAATTTCATCACAAATCATTTATTGTGCACGATTTTCTCAATATGAATGCAAAATATGAATAAATAAGTTCATGCACCATTTGTTTCAGTTTAACTTGTTTTACAATGCATCACTTCAATGATGGTTATGACAATGCACATGAATGAAACATGCGAAGCTCAATGACATGGGCCGATCCATGTTCACAATCATTCTTATTATGTTTTCAGGGAAGACATAAATAATGAGATGGTAATATATAACTTTGTGAACATTAATTGTTTGTCAAAGTAACAATTATGTCATTTTTGGGATAACAATTATGAAATTGTTGTCTTTTCATACAGTTTCTTCACATTCCATGATGATAATATTCAATATGTGAACATTACTTCTTTTGAAAAATACTTAATATTTTATGTTGGGATAATAGTTATGCACTAGACTCCGTAGATACAAGTACCTTCACATCACATGGCGCATACATGTTTTGTAAGTGCCACAAAGGAAGCAAAGGGAGATGATCCTCCAATAGTTGATGGCGATACGTCAGATGGTCCTTCGAGCCCATTCGCTCAGATATCCATGAGCCACCCATAGAGTATAGAACCAAATATGTTAATGGTCGTATTTGTTATGTCTGTCAGCATGGATCATGTGTTGATAGTGGGGATGTTAGGTTTTCTAAGTTACATAGACTAAATAGACATCACCAAGTAGAACACAATCTTCCCTCCATGGAACCTCGTAAGTGTGGCCGTAAGCATATGGGGAAATGATCACCTATCTCTCAAGATAGAAGCAGGGCATACGTGCAAAAGAGGGAGGCGGATGTGAACTACGTCCTGAGGCAACGATTCTACTTGCAGCGGAGGAGGGTTATCATCGAGTTTGCAAAAAAGAATGCAAATATCAATTCAGGAGTTGAGACAAGAAGGAAATAGGGAGGTGGATGATGCAATGCGTGCCTACGATTTAGTAGAGATGAAAAGGGTGAGAGAGAATCATTGGTTAAGAGTGAGAGGAAATAAAAACTCAAATATCGGAATAAAGGTAAATTTAAGATTAGTATAGTATTTTATATATTATGTTTGGTTGGAAATCAAAAACTTGATATTCTATCATGAACATGAAGCTAGAGAAGAGGGTGGAACAAGTAGTAAAAATGTTGACCCCCATATGAATGATAACGTAAGTAATTATTGGTCTTTCGTAAGTAAGGATACAATGTAGTTTTTGTGTATTTTTGTATATACTAACTATAGGCGTGCGTAGGATTATGACATTCCCTTGTGTCAACTATTACGCCGACATAGACACTTGATTTGTAGTGTGAAACAGAGAGAGGTAAAAACCACTTAACACACACTTGAAAAATGTATGTTGCCTTATGTTGTTGATACTTTAATTGTCTTGATGACTCGATTGTTATAGGTGGACGTTTGCGATAACACGCCCCTTCTCAATCAACTTGTGGTCTCGATCTTATTGGAGAGATAGCTTCACGTGAGGTAAGAGATGTGGAGATGAGAAATCCCGGAGTTACAGACTTCTTTTCAATCATTCGAGGAGAGAGAGGGTGACGAGGGGAGGCATGAGGAGAGGGACACAAACACCATTGTTGGCAGTATGAGAGAGGGTGGAACTAGACTGGTAAGTTATTGAATGTTCTCATTTGATTTTTATATTATTTTTTTTGGTGAAATTAAGAAAAAGTTATTAATGCAATTGAGATTGTCATTATTCTAGGATTTTCTTGATGGGGTCAAGTCAGGTTAATGTCAGATGATATGGTTATCGTGAGAGGAGTGGTTTGTGATAGTAGCCTCGCACGCAAAGTGTCATGGCATCACACTCCCCAAATTTACTATCAAAGTGATTATTTTTGAGGCCATTGTTCCCACTGCTCCATTACCCTACCCTAATACATTTGCAAACACTTTGGCAAAGTGTGTCAAAGGGTTTGCTATTTGGGATCTCAACGATATCAAACTTGACACTCTGAAAGGTAAGTAGTTGTAATGAATGATTTAATTTAATTATGTGTTTAAATGAGAGATTCATCTACGTTCACTTATTTACTATATGGTTGGATTTCAGGATGATGTGGTACAGTTGAGATAATGTGCCATACTCGGATAAAGACATCAGATGCCCCACCCATTCTTGGCATCACGCCAAATTTTGTTCATAGAAATGAGAAGAAACGTATTAGATTTTATGATGGAGTATTGTCTGTCGCTAACACTAGGCAATGAAGGAGATGAAAACCTTTATGTATAACATTGATTGTGAGGAGTCGGATTAGTATATATGTGTATATGATGATGATGTTACTTTAATGTGTTTGAGGTTTACGACTTAGTACTACATTATTGATATATTGAATATGGTTTGTGGTTATGGGTTACATAGAGTTATCCATTTACGATCTATTTATAATGCATTAGATGGTTTTTATTCTTGTTATGTGACATTCCATTTACTGTATAAATGATGATGTTGTCACTTGTGTATCTGGTTAATGTATTAATGTGACTATGGATTGTGGATTATGGTTTTTGGTATGTGGTTACATAGTTGAGTTCTTATTCCTTGTATGCCTGCTTGGGTTTGACGTGTTCAGTAATTAATCGCAGATAATTCACAATTTTGTTTTCAAATTTTGTGTATTATGGATTACGGCTTGTGGTTTATCATTACATAGTTGCGTTCTACATCCATGTATGCATACTTGGGTTTGATGTGGTTACGAAACTTTCATATATATTTCATCCATGATAATATTTTGTTACGTATAAGTTAAGTGCATTATTTCCTTTCTAATTATGTTTGAATGGTAACAAATAATAATCGATTGTTATAATACAAGTTTATTTAGATGGAAAGACTAAAGAAGACTAGAAAGCACAAGGCTTCACTAGTGCAAGAACCAAATGATTATGAATCATTCGATAGTGACACTTATCCATTCAAAAAGAATGCAAAGAGCTCTACAAACAAAGATGTCATGGTGCTACACAAGAAGACAAGCCTTCCCCATCAGTTCGTATGGATTTAGAAATGAAACTTGTAACAAAGAAGACAAAGATATATCAAAACTAGTGTGAAAGCTTTGCATTGGAAAATTTATATTTTATGAAAAAAAAAGGAAATATTGGATGAAATAGGAGAAATTTCCTCAAGGCAAGATGGAGTTGGAGCTCGAGGTTTAGGAGTTAGAACTGGAAATTAAGAATTGGGAGATAATGCGTGAAGCGACAAAAAAGTGTTCGCAAATCAAGTAGCAAACTTTAATACCATTCTTAAAACACACGAAGATCAGAATGAAGTATGGAAGAAGATGTACATGCAGCCAAGGTGGCAATTGAGGAAAAACACCCACTCCCACCCAAGACAATGATAACAAATGAATATACTAGTCATAGAACTTTTATATTTCACTTACATATTTGACAAATTTTACTTATATATTAGACATATATGTATAGATATTGATTATGTGGTATGCAAAAATTAGTTATATTTGAT
Source organism: Taxus wallichiana var. yunnanensis (assembly GCA_018340775.1). Classification (NCBI taxonomy): domain Eukaryota; kingdom Viridiplantae; phylum Streptophyta; class Pinopsida; order Cupressales; family Taxaceae; genus Taxus; species Taxus wallichiana. The sequence goes on along the minus strand of CM031242.1, from coordinate 351,075,322 downwards.
GAATTTTTCCTTTGTAGCATAATAGATGATATGGATAGATGTATGTGGTTAAATTATGATTATTAGATGTATGTGATTTTACACTAATATGGTTGTTTTTGGTTGATGTTATGATGTGCACATTAATTAGTATTTAGATCATGTATTTCAATTGTTATATCTGGTATGTGATGTGATGAATAAGGAAGAGTAATACAAGTGTGATTAGAAGACAATTGTATATATGTGTGATGAGGTTGTTACTTTAATGTGTTTGACGTTTACGATTTAGTATTACATTCTTGTTAAATTGAATATGGTTTGTGGTTCTGTTTATAGCACATTAGATGGTTTTTATTCTTGTTATGTGACATTCCATTTATTGTATAAATAATGATGTTGTCACTGTGTATATGGTTAATGTATTAATGTGACTATGAATGTGGATTATGGTAAATGGTATATGGTTACTTTGTTGGGTTCTTTTCTTCCGTGTACGGTATATGGTTACAATTACATTTGAATGTTAACAAATATTAATTGGTTGTTTAAATACAGGTTTAATTAGATGACAAGAAAAAAGAAGGTTGGAAAGCGCAAGGCCTCACCAGTGTCGAACCGAAAGACTATGCAAAATTTTATAGTCCCAGTACTAATGTGTTTGGAAAGACTATAGAGAGCCCTGCAAATGAAAATGTTGAAGTTGGACAAGAAGATGAGTCATCCCCATCAGTTCGTATGGAAATAGAACTGAAACTTGCAATGAACAAGGAAAAGTTTTATAAAATTGAGCGTGAAAGACTTAGACTGCAATATTTAAAATTGTCAAAGATAAATAAGGAATTATTGGACCAATTACTAGATGCTTCCTCGAAGAAGATGGAGTTAGAGCTTGAGGTTCAAGAGTTGGAATTAGAAATTAAGAATTGGGAGACGACGTGTGAATCCAACAAAAAAGTGTTCGAAAATCAAGTAGCAAGTTTTAATTCCGTTGTTAAAATTCATGAAGGTCACAAAGAATTATGGAAGAAGATGTACATCCTGGCCAAGGCGTCGACTAAGGAAAAAGTACTAGTCACTCACACCGAAGACTATCCAAGTGACCTTTGACATAAAATATGACTTTGTAATAAAATGACACTTTCCATGTGACCTTTGACATCAACAGGTGTTGGTTAAACGTATATTTTAGTTTTTAAAAGAGTAAATAATAATTATACCATCAAAACATAATAAAATATTATAAGGTTTTAAAATCTAATAACAAGATTTAAATTGGAATAAGATTTAAAATGTGCAGTATTGTGAATGTTACTTCTAGTTAATGTACATATTATAGAGAATTTGAATTTCAAGTTCTCATTGAAGCATGTAATTTTCATACTACGTATACATTACAATGGAATGATCTTAGTTTAAATGTGTGTTACCATTCATTAAGACTACAAAATTGTTTTCATTGGTTCAAGTGTAACTTCTCATCTTCTCATAGTTTTTTTGCAATGTTATACAGATTCGATGTAAATGTTTTGGTGTAAATGTATAAATGGTTTTTCAAAGTGCTTGAAAAACACCGTGCATTTTTCAACGTGGCAGAATACATGACCTGTTTCTCATCGCTTTGGAAAAACTCAACCCTTCTCCACCTGACAAGTAGTTGATGTGGAGTCAATGTTTACAACAAGGAGGAAAAACACCGCGGGTCACGCCTTTTGGAGAACAGGATTGTGTTTTTCAAAGTGCTGAAAAACACCATGTGTTTTTCAACGTGGTAGAATACATGACCTATTTCTCATCGCTTTGGAAAAAATCTTCCCTTCTCCACCTGAAAAGTAGTTGATGTGGAGTCAATGTTTACAACAAGAAGGAAAAGCACCGGGGTTGCACCTTTTGAGAAACGGGATCAGGGTTTTTTCAAAGTGCTAAAAACACAATGTACATTTTTCAACGTGGTGGAAAACACACTCCATTTTCCATCACATTGGAAAAATTCAACCTTCTCCACCTGACAAGTAGTTGATGTGGATTCAATGTTTACAACAAGAAGGAAAAGCACCGGGGGTTGCACCTTTTGAGAATGGGATCACGTTTTTCAAAGTGCTGAAAAACACGTGTGTTTTTCAACGTGGCAGAATACACGACCTGTTTCTCATCACTTTGGAAAAAATCAACCCTTCTCCACCTGACAAGTAGTTTATGTGGAGTCAATGTTTACAATAAGAAGGAAAAGCACCGGGGGTTGCACCTTTTTTTGAGAACGGGTCGTTAGTTTTCAAAGTGCTAAAAAACACCATGCATTTTTCAACGTGGTGGAAAACACACCACTTTTTCATCACTTTGAAAAAATTCAACCCTTCTCCACCTGAAAATTACTTGATGTGGAGTCAATGTTTACAACAAGAAGGAAAAGCACTGGGGGTTGTGCCTTTTGGAGAACAATGTCGTTTTTCAAAGTGTTGAAAAACACCATGTGTTTTTTCAACGTGGCGGAATAAACACACCTATTTTTCATCGCTTTGGAAAAATTCAACCCTTCTCCACCTGACAAGTAGTTGATGTGGAGTCAATGTTTACAACAAGGAGGAAAAGAAAAGCACCGAGAGTTGTGTCTTTTAGAGAATGGGATTATTTTTTCAAAGTGCTGAAAAACACCATGCATTTTTCAACGTGGTGGAAACACGACCTATTTTTCATCGCTTTGGAAAAATCAACCCTTCTCCACCTTAAAAGTAGTTGATGTGGAGTCAATGTTTACAACAAGAAGGAAAAGCACCGGGGTTGCGCCTTTTTGGAGAACAGGATTCACATTTTTCAAAGTGTTGAAAAACACCATGCATTTTTTTCAACGTGGTGAAAAACATACCCATTTTCCATCGCATTGGAAAAATTCAACCCTTCTCCACCTAAAAAGTATTTTATGTGGAGTCAATGTTTACAACAAGAAGGAAAAGCACCGCAGGTTGCACCTTTTGGAGAACGGGATCGCATTTTTCAAAGTGCTTGAAAAACACCGTGCATTTTTCAACATGGTGGAATACACGACCTATTTCTCATCACTTTGAAAAATCAAACCCTTCTCCACCTGAAAAGTACTTGATGTGGAGTCAATGTTTACAAAAAGAAGGAAAAGCACCTCGGGGTTGCACCTTTTGGAGAACGGGATCAGTTTTTTTAAAGTGTTGAAAAACACAGTGTGTTTTTCAACGTGGCGGAATACACACCTATTTTCCATCGCTTTGGAAAAATTCAACCCTTCTCCACCTGAAAAGTACTTGATGTGGAGTTAATGTTTACAACAAGAAGGAAAAACAGCACGGGGTTGTTCCACTTTTGGAGAACGGGATCAAGTTTTTTAAAGTGTTGAAAAACACCGTGCATTTTTCAACGTGGCGGAAAACACACCCCATTTTCCATCACATTGGAAAAATTCAACCCATCTCCACTTAACAAGTATTTGATGTGGATTCAATGTTTACAACAAGAAGGAAAATCACCGGGTTGCACCTTTTTGAGAGAATGGGATCACGTTTTTCAAAGTGCTGAAAAACACCATGTTTTTTCAACGTGGCGGAATACACGACCTGTTTCTCATCACTTTTGAAAAAATCAACCCTTCTCCACCTAAAAGTATTTTATGTGGATTTAATGTTTACAACAAGAAGGAAAAACACACCTCACTGGGTGCACCTTTTGGAGAACGGGATCGGGTTTTTCAAAGTGCTGAAAAACACCATGCATTTTCAACGTGGCGGAATACACGACCTGTTTTCATCATCTTTGGAAAAAATCAACCCTTCTCCACCTGAAAAGTACTTGATGTGGAGTCAATGTTTACAACAAGAAGGAAAATCACTAGGGGTTGCGCACCTTTTGGAGAATGGGATCAGGTTTTTCAAAGTGCTAAAAAACATTGTGTGTTTGTCAACATGGCAGAATACACGACCTATTGTTAATCACTTTAGAAAAACTCAACCCTTCTCCACCTGAAAAATTAGTTGATGTGGAGTCAATGTTTACAACAAGAAGGAAAAGCACCACGGGTTACGCCTTTTTGAGAACGGGATTGTGTTTTTCAAAGTGTTGAAAAACACCGTGTGTTTTTCAACGTGGCGGAATACACACCTTTTTTTCATCACTTTGGAAAAATCAACCCTTCTCCACCTGAAAAGTACTTGATGTGGAGTCAATGTTTACAAAAAGAAGGAAAAGCACGGGGTTGCACCTTTTAATGAACAAGGTCGGGTTTTCAAAGTGTTGAAAAACATCATGCATTTTCAACGTGGTGGAAAACATTCACTCCATTTTCATCACATTTGGAAAAATTCAACCCATCTCCACCTAACAAGTAGTTGATGTGGATTCAATGTTTACAACAAGAAGGAAAAGCACCGCGAGGTTGCACCTTTTTGAGAACGGATCACATTTTTCAAAGTGCTTGAAAAACACCATGCGTTTTTCAACATGGCGAAAACACAACCTTTTTTCATCACTTTGGAAAAATTCAACCCTTCTCCACCTGACAAGTAGTTGATGTGGAGTCAATGTTTACAACAAGAAGGAAAAGCACCGGGTGTGCCTTTTGGAGAATGGGATCATGTTTTTCAAAGTGCTGAAAAACACCATGCATTTTTCAACATGGTGGAAAACACCTATTTCCTCACTTTGGAAAAATCAACCCTTCTCCACACCTGACAAAAGTACTTTATGTGGAGTCAATGTTTACAACAAGAAGGAAAAGCACCGGGGTTACACCTTTTGGAGAATGGGATCACATTTTTTCAAAGTGCTTGAAAAACACCGTGCATTTTTCAACGTGGCGGAAAATGCACCCCATTTTCCATCACATTGAAAAAATTCAACCCTTCTCCACCTGACAAGTAGTTGATGTGGATTCAATGTTTACAATAAGAAGGAAAAGCACACGGGGGTTATGCCTTTTGGAGAACGGGATCTATTTTTCAAAGTGTTGAAAAACACCATGCATTTTTCAACGTGGCAAAAAACACACCCCTTTTTTTCTCATCGCTTTGGAAAAAAATCAACCCTTCTCCACCTGAAAAGTACTTTGATGTGGATTCAATGTTTACAACAAGAAGGAAAAGCACCACGGGTTGCACCTTTTGAGAATGGGATCACATTTTTTCAAAGTGCTGAAAAACACCGTGTGTTTTTCAACGTGGTGGAAAAACACACTTGTTTTCATCGCTTTGGAAAAATAAACCCTTCTCCACCTTACAAGTACTTTGATGTGGAGTCAATGTTTACAAAAAAGAAGGAAAAGCACCAGGGTTGCACCTTTTGAGAACAACGGATCGAGTTTTTTCAAAGTGTTGAAAAACACTGTGCATTTTTCAACGTGGTGGAATACACGACCTATTTTTCATCGCTTTGAAAAAACTCAACCCTTCTCCACCTGATAAGTAGTTTATGTGGAGTTAATGTTTACAACAAGAAGGAAAAACACCGGGGTTATGCCTTTTGGAGAACGGGATCATGTTTTTCAAAGTGCTAAAAACTACTGTGCGTTTTTCAACGTGGTGGAAACACACCCTATTTTTCATCACTTTTGAAAAATTCAACCCTTCTCCACCTTAATAGTACTTGATGTGGAGTCAATGTTTACAACAAGAAGAAAAAAGCACCAGGGTTTACAACTTTTGAGAATGGGATCACATTTTCAAAGTGTTGAAAAACATGCATTTTTCAACGTGGTGGAAAACACTCTATTTTTTTCATCGCTTTGGAAAAATTCAAACCATCTCCACCTAAAAAGTATTTGATGTGGATTCAATGTTTACAACAAGAAGAAAAAGCACTAGGGGTTACACCTTTTGGAAAATGGGATCACGTTTTTCAAAGTGCTTTGAAAAACACCATGTATTTTTTCAATGTGGTGGAATACACACCTATTTTCATCACTTTGGAAAAACTCAACCCTTCTCCACCTGAAAAGTACTTTATGTGGAGTCAATGTTTACAACAAGAAGGAAAAGAACCACGGGGTTGCGCCTTTTGGAGAACAAGATTGTGTTTTTCAAAGTGCTAAAAAACACCATGCATTTTTCAACGTGGTGGAAAAACATGACCTTTTCTCATCACTTTTGAAAATTCAACCCTTCTCCACCTGACAAGTAGTTGATGTGGATTCAATGTTTACAACAAGAAGGAAAAGCACCGGGGTTTGCGCCTTTTGAGAACGGGATCGGTTTTTCAAAGTGCTTGAAAAACACCATGCATTTTTCAACGTGGTGAAAAATGACACTCCATTTTCCATCGCATTTGGAAAAATTCAACCCTTCTCCACCTGACAAGTAGTTTATGTGGAGTCAATGTTTACAACAAGAAGGAAAAGCACCAGGGTTGCACCTTTTGGAGAACGTGATCGTGTTTTTCAAAGTGTTGAAAAAACACCGTGCATTTTTCAACGTGGTGGAAAACACAAACTTTTTTTCATCGCTTTGGAAAAATTCAACCCTTCTCCACCTGAAAAGTAGTTTATGTGGATTCAATGTTTACAAAAAGAAGGAAAAGCACCATGGGTTGCGCCTTTTGGAGAACGGATTACGTTTTTTTCAAAGTGCTGAAAAACACCATGTGTTTTTCAACGTGGTGGAAAACGCACCCCTTTTTCCATCGCTTGGAAAATTCAACCCTTCTCCACCTGATAAGTATTTTATGTGGAGTCAATGTTTACAACAAGGAGGAAAATCACCACGGGTTGCACCTTTTGGAGAATGGATCGGGTTTTTCAAAGTGTTGAAAAACACCGTGCATTTTTCAACGTGGTAGAAAATACACCCCATTTTCCATCGCATTGGAAAAATTCAACCCTTATCCACCTGATAAGTACTTGATGTGGAGTCAATGTTTACAATAAGGAGGAAAAGCACCGCGGGTTGCACCTTTTGGAGAAGGGATTGTGTTTTTCAAAGTGCTAAAAACACCATGCATTTTTCAACGTGGTAGAATACACACTCTATTTTTCATCGCTTTGGAAAAACTCAACCCTTCTCCACCTGACAAGTAGTTGATGTGGAGTCAATGTTTACAACAAGAAGGAAAATCACCGTGGGTTGCACCTTTTGGAGAACAGGATCACGTTTTTCAAAGTGCTGAAAAACACCATGCATTTTTCAACGTGGCGGAAAACACACTCCATTTTCCATCGCATTGGAAAAATTTAACCCTTCTCCACCTGATAAGTATTTGATGTGGAGTCAATGTTTACAACAAGGAGGAAAAGCACCGTGGGTTGTGCCTTTTGGAGAACGTGATTGCGTTTTTCAAAGTGCTAAAAAACACCGTGTGTTTTTCAACGTGGCGAAAACATGACCTATTTTTCATCGCTTTGGAAAAATCAACTCTTCTCCACCTAACAAGTAGTTGATGTGGAGTCAATTTTACAATAAGAATTAAAAGCACCGGGGTTCGCACTTTTGAGAACGGGGTCGGGTTTTTTTCAAAGTGCTGAAAAACACATGCATTTTTCAACGTGGTGGAAAATGCACTTCATTTTTTCTATCACATTAGAAAATTCAACCCATCTCCACCTGAACAAGTAGTTTATGTGGAGTCAATGTTTACAACAAGAAGGAAAAGCACGGGGTTGCTTTTTTTGGAGAACAGGATTGCATTTTTCAAAGTTTTGAAAAACACCGTGCATTTTTCAAAGTTTTGAAAAATACCGTGCATTTTTCAACGTGGGGAAATACACACCCTGTTTCTCATTGCTTTGGAAAAACTTAACCATTCTTCACTTGACAAGTACTTGATGTGGAGTCAATGTTTACAAGAAGGAGGAAAAGCACTGGGGTTTACGCCTTTTTGAGAATGGGGTCAGGTTTTTCAAAGTGTGAAAAAATGTGTGTTTTTCAACGTGGCAGAATACATGACCTATTTCTCATCTCTTTGGAAAAATTCAACCCTTCTCCACCTGACAAGTAATTTATGTGGATTCAATGTTTACAATAAGAAGGAAAAGCACTGGGGTTGAGTGTTTTGGATAACAGGGTCAGGTTTTTCAAAGTGCTGAAAAACACCATGTGTTTTTGAATGTGGTAGAAAACGCACTTCATTTTCCATCGCATTGGAAAAATTCAACCCTTATCCCACATGATAAGTACTTGATGTGGAGTCAATTTTACAACAAAGAGGAAAAGCACCACGGGTTGCACCTTTTGAGAAAGAGTGCATTTTTTTCAAAGTGCTGAAAAACACCATGTGTTTTTCAATGTGGTGGAATACACGACCTATTTTTCATCACTTTGGAAAAACTCAACCCTTCTCCACCTGACAAGTAGTTGATGTGGAGTAATGTTTACAAACAAGAATTAAAAGCACCGGGGTTTGCGCCTTTTGAGAATGGAGTTGGGTTTTCAAAGTGCTGAAAAACACCATGCATTTTTCAACATGGCGGAATACACGACTTATTTTTCATCACTTTGGAAAAACTCAACCCTTCTCCACCTGAAAATTAGTTGATGTGGATTCAATGTTTACAAAAATAAGGAAAAGCACCATGGGTTGCACCTTTTGGAGAACGGGGTTGGGTTTTTCAAAGTTTTGAAAACACGCATGTTTTTTTCAATGTGGCAGGAAAAAAACGCACCCCATTTTCCATCGCATTGGAAAAATTCAACCCATATCCACCTGATAAGTAGTTTATGTGGATTTAATGTTTACAACAAGAAGGAAAAGCACTGCGGGTTGCGCCTTTTAGAGAACGGGGTCACATTTTTCAAAGTGTTGAAAAACACCATGCGTTTTTCAACGTGGCGGAATACACACCCAGTTTCTCATCACTTTGGAAAAACTCAACCCTTCTCCACCTGACAAGTACTTGATTTGGAGTAAATGTTTACAACAAGGAGGAAAATCACCGAGGGTCATGCGCTTTTGGTGAATGGGATTTTTTCAAAGTGTTGTGCATTTTTCAACGTGGCGAAAAATGCACTCCATTTTCCATCGCATTGGAAAAATTCAACCCTTCTCCACTTGATAATTATTTGATGTGGATTCAATGTTTACAACAAGGACTAAAAGCACCTCAGGTTGCGCCTTTTGGAGAACATGATTACATTTTTCAAAGTGTTGAAAAACACCGTGCATTTTTCAACATGGCATGGCGGAATACACGACCTATTTCTCATCGCTTTGGAAAAACTCAACCCTTCCCGATCTGATAAGTATTTTATGTGGAGTCAATGTTTACAACAAGGAGGAAAAGCACCGTGGGTTACACCTTTTTGGAGAATGGGATTGTGTTTTTCAAAGTGCTAAAAAATACCGTGTTTTTTAACGTGGTAGAAAACATGACATGTATGTCATCGCTTTGGAAAAAATCAACCCTTCTCCACCTGACAAGTACTTGATGTGGAGTCAATGTTTACAAAAAGAAGGAAAAACACCGAGGGTTGCACCTTTTGGAGAACGTTATTGCGTGTTTCAAAGTGCTGAAAAACACCGCTTCATTTTTCATAGTTTTGAAATATTTTATATAGTGTAGAAAAAGGTTTATTTTTTAGCACTTTGATAGTAGTAATTAAACTTCAACATGATAATTTATTATCACATTGATTACATCATTTCATCATAATTATATTAATTTTTTTTTGTTAAAATATTTTATACTCCATATATTATATGAGCGTTCTACGTTGTGGGTTCCCAGATTTTACCCCGAAATGCAGGACTACCCATTTGAAAAAAAAATCGTTATTTTAAAATAAAGCAGTCTTTTGTGTTTTTATTGCCGGAAGATGTATGTATTATGTTAGGATATTCGTAGTGAATCATATGATTCAATTTTGACAAATACCTAGATGCCCTATGTTAGGATATTCCCAAAGAATCATATGAGCCAATTGTGACAAATACCCAGATGCCCAAACTCATTTTATCCCTCCGCCAAGTTTTGTCTGCAAGATTTTTTTATTTAATTATTTATTGAATAAATAATGCCCCGTTTGAAGTAAATTGTGCTCCAGTTGAATCCTGTTGAAGTTTTGCATGCTAGTATTCACTCATCTCATTAGGGTTTTCACTAGGAATGAATACGAGGCATTATCTCGCAACTTCTGGCAGCATTTTTGTCTATTGTTTCTTTCTATGAAGTTCCCATAGGTCAATTCCTTCATTAGTATAGTTTGTTTAATTTCCTGAAACATCTGGAGATCATCTACTGATGCAACACCAAAAGGAATCAACCTTAAAATGCAAACTTCTGACCAAAAAAGATGAAGTCATGCACAAAAAGCCTCTCCCAGATAAGTTGCACTTTTTGGAATGAATGAGTGTAAGCTGCAATGGGAGTTTTTGTAGTGGCAGGCAAGCGGGAATTTCTTACCTGCCTTGTAGGGTTCTTTTTCCCATGAAGTCAAAGTCACTTAAGTTGTGATGGGAAAATTAGAGGTGGCAGGCAGGCAAGAATTTCTTACCTACCTTGCAGGGTAAAAATTCCTATTATAAAATAAAGAATAATCACTTAAAGCACCGATGGGAATTTTTTGTCTTCCTCACAGGCCAAATTTTCCCACCAAAGAGATTTATTCACCCATGCAAGTCACACTTTATCAAAGGATGCCAATTTTAATGCAAGTCACACTTTTTGGAAGGAAGACTTTAAGCTGCTAGTGGGAATTTTGGCAGTGGCAGCAGAATTTCTTACCTGCCTTATAGGGTAATTTTCCCATGAAGTCAAATTCACTTAAGCTGCAATGGGAATATTAGAGGTGGCAGGAAGGCAGAATTTCTTACCTGCCTTGCAGGGTAAATATTCTCATTATAAAATAAAAATCACTTAAAGCACCGACGGGAATTTCTTACCTATTTTGCAGGGTGAAAATTCCCATTATAAAAGAAAAATTACTTAAAGCACCGGAAGGAATTTCTTACCTGCCTTGTAGGGTGAAAATTCCCATGATGAAAGTCAAATCACTTAAGTGAAAGAGGAGATTTTTGGAGTTGTAGTGCAGGGTGGAAATTCCCATCAAAGTTGACTTCCTATTTTTGGAAATTACCCTTGCTAAAAAATGCGACCCACCTTAGGTGAATAACAATGCATTTAATAATATTTATTAATGGTTTATTCACCCAATTTTGGTTCCATAAATAGAATGAAAGTCAATGCAAGTGGAAGATCTAAGAAGAAGTCAAAGATGCATGCTAAAAATAAATAAAATAAATTTATTTAAAAGCAACCAAAAAAGATGCATAATTGGGTGCCTAATTTGGGTGAATAAACATGATTGTTTATTAATTAAATTGCTAGAAATGGGAAGGCCAATTATTAGAAATAGAATCTTGAGGGTTATATATGCATGGGCTTCTATAATGAAGAAGAAATTGATTCTTTTTGCAAAGAATCGCAGCTCTGAGACAGTTTTGCGCCAAAGGAAGGAGGTTTTTGCATTAAAGAGTGTTTTTCATTGCCAGGGAGCTTCAAGGTTTGGCACCTAGGGTTGGAATGGATTGATTCTTGCTATGATAATTATTTGCATGTTGGTATAAGTGCTTTGGTGAATTAAATAATATTTTTTCTTGCTTTGCATGCAAGCAAAACCTCAAATTTTAGGGCAGCAGACTTTATATGCAAATTTTGGTGATAAAAATCAAGTATTCATGCCATGGACTCCATCTTTGTCTAAATAAATTGTAGGTATTCATCACAGGTGCTCAAATCAATGTCAGGTACATTGAATATATCTTTTGAATCTGAAGAAATTTCCAAATCTGCACAAATTGATCCAATTGCAAGGGATTCTAGCAGAATTAAAAGAAAAAGAGCTCAGACAAAGATTGTTCCAGCCATGATGAAGCATGATGAAAGAAAAGGATCAGCAGAATCATGCATAGCTTCTAGATTTGCTGAAGTCAATGATACAGACATAGGCCCTGAACTTATCACCAATTTGATTGACAGATATAGATCTCATAATTGCAAAGGCTTCCTAAAAATTCATCCTCTTATTTCTAACACAACCCATGTGGAAGTCATTGCATGGAGAATTCCTTTCAAAAGCTTGTGCATGTGCTCCCAATCTTCCAGTTGAAGCCTTCATTGAATTTACTTTGCATGTACTGAAGAAGAATTGCAAAAGCTTTAAGGATAAAAGGGGAAGACATGTCAAAGGCAATACCCACAAGCAAATCACAATCAGCTACTTCCAGATCCAATTTGGTGGGAATCAAAGGAAAAGAGTCAACCACATGCAAAATATGGAAGAAGAACAAGACTGGGAGGGTTGTAGATTTCTTCTTATTTCTTTTCCTCTTTCTTTTATTTTCTCTGACAAAATAATTGAGAAATCAATTAAATTATAAAACTTAAGTGATTGGTTTAAAAGATGTTACTTGAAGAAGTCAATTTCTTGGAAATAGGTGGCAGACATGCAAAATAGAAGGTTCTATTTTTCAGTTATAAATCATGCATGTCACACAAAAAGGAATTCCAGGAGGAAGATTTCCATCTGTGTCCCTTTCCATAGCTTCCCATGCAGAATTCATTTAAATCTTTCTATTTGTAATTGCCCTTTATACACTATAAATAGAGGAAGAACCTACAGTTTAAAGGATCAACATTCTTATGTTCCGAATGTGAGATGAAATCCTTGATTTCTGCAAGCAAAGGAATAGAGAAGAGATTTTAGGAGAAATTTGTGTTAACGGAACATTTTTCTTCTTTTTTTTTCTAGATCTATTCATAAACTTTGTGTTATTATAGATCTAGATCTGAAAGTTTCCTTTGCTTTGAGTTCTGTGTTTAATGATCTATTTGTTTTAATCTATGCACATGCAATCAACTCTATAAACTATTGATTTGGTTGCACGTCCTCTCTCCTTTCCCCCATTTCCTATTATTTTCGCCTTCTACAGATTTTTCCTTTCTTTTACAACTGCTTACTTGCTGTAAAACTGTCTAGCTATAGTTCATGAGCTACATAAATAAAGTAATACCCACAAATAGATATTAGGATATATAATTGACAAAATCTTACATGGGAGCCTCACTAGTAAATGAGGGAGATTTATCTCATGATTGCCTAGGTTTTCAGTTGTGCAGAAAGTCTCGCCAACAGTTTTTGGCAACTCCGCTGGGAACAACTATCTTTACAGATCATAGCTTATCTTTTGCAGATTAGAGTGTATTCCCATAAAACTCTCAACCTGGCTGAATGTCCATTCACCTGATTTGTGAAGGCACAAGGATAGATTGATCATTTATACAAATTCCAAGAGCAATTCAATTTCAATCATCCTCCTCAAGTTAGAAGTCACAGATCTATTCTTTCACCAGGAAGAAGAGTACAAACCGCTCTCTAGATCTGGATTGTGTTAAACATAATCCGATAGCTGGAATTATTCACCAAGTCTATTCTCAAAGAAGACGCGCTCCATTCATCATGATGTAGAATCAACCACTTGCCCCTACAGCACCTATTCCATGGGGTGCAGCCTTTGGACCTCTGAATATGAATCCTCCTATGCATGATCTACCTAAAGGGATGAGAAATAATTTTCCAAAATTCTTTGGAGATGGCAAGCAAAATCTAGATGACCACTTGGCTACATTTTTATATCCTGTGGAGTGCTTGCAGTCGAACATGAATATGTGTCTGTCAGACTCTTCATAGAGACTCTCCATGACTTGGCTGGAGAATGGTTCTACCGCCTAGCTCCTAAGACCATATCCAATTGGGCTACAATGCGGGATGCGTTCCTGAAAATATTCAAGGCAGCTAAAGATTCTAGTACATTGATAACTCAACTGACTTAGTTGAAGAAGGAGACACATGAGCACATGTGGGATTTTATTACAAAATTCCAAAGATTACTTACAAAATTCTAGCTTCTACTTCTCTGAATGATGAGAATCAAAAGGTATTCTTCATCAATGCTTTACTTCCTGAAGTAAGCTATCAACTACGAAGAGCACATCCTGTTGACTTGTTAGCAACTTAAAACATGGCAGTTGATATTGAAGATGACCTCATCATGGATGGAAAGATAAAAAACATCACTTCTAGAGGTGAAATTTCATCATTTACTACTACTTCTGATTCACTATTGAAAAAGTTAGCAAACTAGATGTCGCAGATGAAGAAACAAATGGCTCAAATGGCTCAAGGAAACAACACCGCCCCTACTCGGAATATCAATAACAACAACTAGAACCGTATTGTTGGTTCCCAAAGATTAGCAATTGAAGCTGCTCCTAGAAACAACGTGGAGATGAATGAAGAAGACCAAAAAGTTGATGATGATCAGTTTGAGAATGATGTTTGTGTAGGTCATGGTGGCGACTCCAACATTAATTACCTAAACTACAAATCTAAATATGACGATGAGAATCTTCATGAAGATGATCATGGTCATAGATATGTAGTATTTACACAATCTCAAACTTGCCAAGCTGAGGCATTAGCTAATGAACAAAGAAGAGGCATCCCTTTACCTTCTTCTTTAACTCCTAGAGATAAGAATGTGAGTTATTCATCTTAACCACAAAAAGTAGCTCATGTATCTGAATCTATACCTTCCTTCGACATTTTTGATCATGTCAAGAAAACTAGGATTCAAATTTCAAAAGTTGAATACTTGAGAGCCTTTCTTGAGCAGTTAAATAGGTTAGTTAAATATGTACAATATATAGGAAAATCTAATGCATCAAAGGGCCTTTTGCCTAATCCCAAAGTTACTACTCCCCAAAATAACATTGTGGTTGTTAAATCCTCACCATCTTCTGAAAGAGTGGAACCATTCTATGTTTCCTATTGCTTAATGGTTTCAAGTTAAGCAATTGCATTTTAGATTCAGGTGCTTCTGACAATGTCATGCTAGCTAAAGTTGCAGATGCTCTTGGGATTACCTTGACAAAGACCATAAGAAGGTGCTACTCCATGGAAAGATAAGTCCCTTTAATTAGAAAAATCTAAGATGCACAAGTTGTTCTGGCAATTTTTCCTGATAAAAGATTAAAGATGACAATCTTAGTTGTAGATATTCCTGTCTCCTACGGGATGTTGCTAAGCAAAAATTCTGCAAAGAGCTGGGAGGAGAAGTAAAGATGGATTGTTCATGTGCTCATATTCCTATCAAAGGAATAAATCAGAAGTTGGAGCTAGAAAAGAAGTCTAAGTACACAATGACAAAATATGAGGATCCTAGATCTCAAATTCTTTTTCAAGGATCTGACCATATGCGGTATATTTCTTGGAAATGGATAAAGGCGTTCTAGAGCTAGAACTTCAACCAAATCCAGCACAAGGAGTTGAAAAATTTTGGACTTTAGAGTTTAAAGGCACCTATTATTTGTTTGGATCAGATCCAATGTTCTACTAATATCTCCGAACATTATATATTCCCATACTCCCACAAGCTGATGTTCGAGAACACCAATAATACAATGGAGTATGAATCCTTATTATTAGGAATGGAACAAGCTAGAAAGAAAAGAGTAAGACTCTTCAAAGCCCAAGGAGATGTTGAACTTCTAGTAAAGAAAGTTTGAGGGAAAAATCAAGTCAAAAGAGATGAGCTAAAGCATTACAGAGATATAGTGCTTTCTGCCACACCGATTTTGTAGCCTTCTTTATCGACGTCATTCCAACCAATCAAAATCACAAGGTAGACTCTTTAGCACTCATGGGTACACTATTGAATTCAGATAGACCACCCTCCATATTCAGACAAGGAAACTATAAAGTGGAGATGGTCTACCGCCCCAAAGTCCTTGATAATGTTGAACAGTGGCAGACTTTCAATGATGACAAACAAACATCTACATGTCTGCATGTTGAAGGGAATAAATCACCACCACAACGAATAGTCACAGGACAAATTGATCTAGGTTATGATGACAATAGTGGAATAATCCAACCAAAAGGTAACAAAATCCCCAAGGATCAGGTTTCCTTAGTGGAGACTTTCAACAAGCGTGATCAGTACTTGAAGAAGAACAAAGAATATGGTGGTAGTTCTTCCTTAGAAATACAACAGGTAAGTCTAGGAATGGAGGAAGTTGATGCAGAATTATCCACCACAGAGAAGAAAGGATGAGCCACCACCAGATGAAGTTGATAAGGACTTGCCCAAGGTATTTGACAAGAATGCTAGAGAAAGAAAGTTTGAGATTAGAGTCCTGGGTACTCTGGGGGACAATAGACATGAATCAAGGGCATGCATGACAAATATGATTCACTCTAGAAAAGGCCCTTCATGATCCAAAGAGATTCCGGATTAGACACTTTATTCCTTCGTTATCCTGGATGGAATTGAGTTACCATTGTCTTTCAATGGGAAAATCTAAAGTTGTTCAGAACCAAGAAGCAGGGTAAAACCTATATGTATATAAATAAACTTTGTTTGTTTTTCTTTATTTTTCGGTGTTGTGTTGTTTTTGTTTTCCTGACCCTGAGCCCAATGGACAAGATATGAAACCAAATATTCTGGAATCTCATATTTACTCCTATCTTTTTGATAAGGGAAAATATGTCCACAGACAGAGCTGACTGGTGTCCCCAGATTTCACCTTGAAATCTAGGACTGCCCATTTGAAAAAATAAATTGTTCTTTTAAAATAGCAAGTCTTTTTGTGTTTTTATTGCTAGAAGATGTCTGTATTATGTTAGAATATTCCCAGTGAATCATATGAGCCAATTTTGACAAATACCTAGATTCCCTATGTCAACGGTGCATTGTGCTTCATTTTCTTTCTAGATCTATTCATAAACTTCATGTTATTATAGATCTAGATCTAAAAGTTTCCTTTGCTTTGAATTTTGTGTTTAATGATCTATTTGTTTTAATATATGTGCATGCAATCAAATCTATAAAATATTGATTGGGTTGTACATCCTCTCTCCTTTCCTTTGTTTCCTATTATTTTCCTCTTTTACGTATTTTTCCTTTCTTTTACAAAAAGCTTACTTGCCGCAAAACTGTATCTAGCTATGGTTCATGAGCTACATAGTTAAAGTAATACCCACAAATAGATATTAGGATATATAACTAACAAAATATTACATGGGATCCTCACTGGTAAATGAGGGATATTTATCTCACGACTGCCTAGGTTTTCGCCATTGTGCATAAAATCTAGCCAACACATCGCTCGACACCATCGAGAACTTTTTTAAATACTCTAAAAATATTCCAAGAGTGGGTTAGTTGTACACGTTCCATATTTATGTATTTTAAATATACACAATGTACAATCTCATATACATGAATTGACAATGTTTACAATTATAATATAGGCCCACTCAAAATGCCATACATTTACTTTTAAAGCTCAACTCGCTCATTCTATAAGATACATCTCTCTGGATATTCGTTGCATCTGCAACACAATGAATTTAATATTAGACAAGGTATAAAAGGATTTTTACCTTAAATAAAATAAATAAATGTTATGATATTAAGGACATTCAATACACACCTTGCATAGATGCTAAATTGTTGAAAGATAAGCAGCGGTGGGGAGATGTTTTAGTTGCATTTGAACCACCTACAAAATAAATGATCAATATATTAGTCTTCGCCTCCAAAATTAAAATTTCTTGCGAATAGGTCACCCTAATAGTTCAATGTTTTAACTTGTATGTTCCATTTATGTGGTTTATCTCCTATTTGCATGATTGTCATCAAGAAATTGGAATCATTCCTAGTCTTTAGCGTGATTGTTCAAATCTTCTACAATGATTGGCCTCTTACTCACACTGCGGTGGAATTTTTTACTCGCACTAAACCATGGACACATGTGGGTGGTGGAAATATCATTGAAATCTCCTTTGAAAGCAACATCCAACATATTTGATGCTTCTAGGTCTCTCCTAAACTTTTGAACACATTCAAAGAATGTTTTTTTCTGTTCATCTGTACTCAATCATGTATCGAAGATTAACTTCAATAATTCTTTGGATGTGTGTTCCATAAAATATAAATCACTTTCTATCATCAAACCACAAGCCCCAACTATTTTAGGAGTTCCTCTGACGTATAAGACATTATAGAAAGTTATTTATTTATACACTAGGTTTTTCAATATCATTGTACACATGAATACACAATGCCACCTAATCATAAATATGCGTGACGAACATTATCATTGGCATCGATTAATTGATTGAAGGCATTAACAACTAACCATCAACTATCAGTGACTGTTGAGGTGGTGAGGAGGGGCCATCCCATAACATGTCATCATTTACAGTGCTTGTCTCTACATAGGTATTGGTTGTTGCACAAGAAATGAAAACAATTTCAACATGATGCTTTTTTCATTACAACTTATGCTTAGCAATCTATATCACTACTTGCCACATACGATGACATTAAATTACCTTCAACTTCTATTATTGGATACGATGAAGAGGGATCATCTTGGAACGTGTCTTCATTTACCCTGCTTGTCTCCCCATAAGTATTGGCTCCTGCACATGAAATGAAAAGAATTTCAACATGATGCTTATTTCATTACGACTTATGCTTAGCAATCTATATCACTACTTGCCACATACGATGACATTGAATTACCTTCCACTTCTACTACTAGATATGGCGAGGAGGGGCCATCACAGAATGTGTCTTCATTTATCCTGCTTGTCTCCCCATAAGTATTGGCTCTTGCATGTGAAATAAAAATAATTTCAAAATGATGCTTATTTCGTTATGACTTATGCTTAGCAATCTACATCAGTAACATATGATGGAATTGAATTACTTGTTACTTCTGGTGCTTGATATGATGACATCGACACATATTGCTTGTGAAAATCCAATGCCTTCAACATGTGCTTACATGTGTTTCCTCTGATAGCCCAAGCACATTCGCATATGTCCAAGGCTCTGCATTGCCTTACCAAATACCATGTGCTTCTAGTTGTTTGGATCCTCACCCACAATTGATTGTAATCAGGCATAATTGCAAGGCAGTCTATATCAGGAATACTCTTTGCTCTCTCAACCACTATCAATAGATGTCTTTCTTTTTTGAAATTGGTGAAGAAGCCAGATTTTTGCAACTTCCTCGTGTTTGTAAAATGGCTCCACCTTGTACACAAGTTTGTAGAACAAATATTCCATCCGATGAGTACATTTATTTTGTCTATCACACAAGTATCTAGTCTTCAAAAATAATGGTAGGAATCAATGGATGCATTTTTTTCTTGATTTGCACGGGAGAATTTTCTAAAATTTATTGCCCACATAGCTATCAAGTGACACAGATTGAAAATTAGTGACATTATAAACCAAGAATTATAATTGATGATAATTAATAAGGAAACACACAAAGGATCACACTCACCAACACGTTCTTTGCTCTCACACCATGTATTCCTAAAGTACTCGAGGAACTTAGTTTCCTCTTTGAATTCATTAAATAAGTCTTGAATGATTCAAAATGTGTGCTCGTGATGCATTTCGAAACCATACATGATGGTACCTAGTCTCTCAAAAATATTCCACCTAGACTCCTTGCTACAATACCTATGCACATTTTTCAACCATGCCCTACGCACGTGCCATAGGCATAACACTACACGACAACCAAAAACACACCTAATGGCTTGGATTTCATCCGACACATCATCCGTAATTAATGCATTGATCTTCCATTCAAAGACAAAGGCATTTTCCTTTTTTTTGGACTTCCGCCAACGACCCATAAATGTCTTCAATTTTATTCCTCAAAGAAATGGCCCATGCTATGGGCACCCCAGACTTCTTGCTCGTCAAAAACAAGTAATGTGTATAATTGGTACTGCAAGAAATATGACATCAAATGGTAACATGGGGTTTAATATAACAGAAAGGGAATAGTATTAATGATACGTAAATTACACATCATTTCAAAATTCATTCCAATTACTTACGCCATATTTGTTGGTAGCAAATGTCGAGTCCATGGAGATTATGGAATTGTGTGAATGTTGAACCATTCTCTCACACATCCATGATGTTTACAACCCCATAATGAATGGAACAGTGGTTCCATTTGGGCATTGATAGTAGAAAAATATGTCTCTTTCCTCCGCATGCCATAAGTTCACGCTCATGGCATCATCAGCATGATTTTGAGACCTTCTACAGCGAACTCTTTTCCACACATTCACCACATCCTTTCTTGTCATGTATTCGTCCCTCTTTCTTGATATACCCATGTTGGATGGATCCTCTATATATTTATCGTACACCGTGTCCACAGTGACTCCCATTACAAAAAGATTCTCGATATAAGTTTTACATTCATTTGATAAGTATGGGGAAACATTCAGATGAGGATCATTAATGGTATTTTTGTTCCTCCCATGAAAACACTCACCATTTACATCACAATGAAATGGATGGTTGTATAATACTATGACCACTGTTGGTCTCCCATAAAAAACCTTCAAATTGAAATAACATTGGCAACCCCTTTTAATTATACACCTACTCACTTTGTCACTTATTACTCGACTTATTTATATTGTCATCTGGACCATACGAACACCAATAGCTACATTAAAAATGGTAACATCAAATGCTATACAAATGTTTACAAAAAGAACATACCAAAAAAATTTGTTAGCGAATTTCCAAACCTAGAATATAACTTGGTTGTATGCGGTTTTGGATTTTATATATTTGTTGACTTGTGATTTTTGCGGGTGAAGGTAGTCTCAAAAATTTTGTTAGAGCCTTCCCCCTTTAGAAATGCATGTAGTCTTGCGAGTGGTATGACAACACAAATGTCGACATTCGGCTCATACCCTATTGGTGTCCATTCTAGGTCATCATATGAAAACTGAATCTTTTCCTCTATAATCTCTTGGATAGGAAGATCGATCATGCTCTGCCATTTGGGCCTCCTTCCCATCCTAAAAATTATTACATGCAGTTTTGCATCGTTAATGAAATAATTATTTCATACTTACCAAAATAAATTTTGACTTGTGATTCATCATCATCAACATGAATACCATCTTAAAACATTGGAAGCATTCAAATTTTTGTCTAATTCAAAAGCCACGTGTATAAAAGATAGTATTGAAATGCAAGGAAAACAACAATTTATAGGACTGCCTACTGCTTCCAGTGCACAAGCATATCACAATATGGTCATCTATAATGTGACAAAGAATGCGACATAATAAATATAATGAGACAAAGACTATTACAAAATTAATATTATGTCAAATACACTTATTCAATGTGGAGAGAAACTTCCATATAAAATATTATTACATTTAGCTAAAAACAATAAAAACTATCAAAACAAGAACATGTTTATTTAAAACAAAAGTTACAAATAAAAAAATTAAAATATTAATAACATCTTTAATATATATATATATATATATATATATATATATATATATATATATATATACATTTATGCATGCCAAAACATAATAATTAAACAACAATAAAATAATAATTATCGCAACACCCACATACCGTTCTTTTTCAAAAAATTGAACTTACAAACTAAAATTGAGGAATATAGATATTTCAAAATTTTCACACTTTTATTTGAATATAAGAATTGGTGCTAAAATTTTGAATCGTAATAAAAATTATTTGCTATACATTCTGAACAACTAGTATTCATTGGCATACTGAACTATCTATAATATACATATAATTTATAAATTGTTAATAAATTGATGACTATTTTTAGGACAGTTTTCAAACTTTTTATGTGAAAACCCTTCATCTTCAATTTACGTGGAAGCTCATATTTTTGTATCTCTTCATTTTACAAATAAGATCGGGAGAAATTAGGCTCATGGTATTCATATTCACTGCACAAAAGAGTAACTAGTACAAAACAAAAATATACAATTAACATTAGTATGATACATGTCAAATCAAATATACGTCATCCAATATGATAAAATAATCACAATATCCATGACAAATTCAAGTATCGAAAAATGCCAACGGCTATCCTTCACTCAAGATGCACCTTCTGTCATAATATCACAACCGTTCATTGCAAAAGGGACGGTTGCAATATTATAGGAGGGTGCATTTCTGAGTGGAGGGTCGGCGGGTGACTTTAAAAACCTCTGCTCAACATAATATACCACCCAACTATCGATGCGGAATCCTCTTCATCACACAACGATAGTTGGGCATATTGATGTGGCATCCTAAGGGGCAAGCCCCTTCAGCATGCACCGATTCCTATCTTTGCATAGGCACTTTCCCCCATATGTCAAATTGAGAGTTAGAGTATGATATCACATAATTTTTATATCTTCAACTTTCATTAAACATTCACAACATTACAATTACCAATATTTAACAACTAATACACACACACACACACACACACACACACACACACACACACACACACACACACACACACACACACACACAACACACACACAATGATATCCACATTCGCAATATTTACAACTATAATGCATCCAAGAAATCAAAATTTTCCTAATGAATTTAATCTAACACAAATTTATGAGCAATGAAATCACAACTAACAAATTCAAAGATCGCATGCATATTTAACCAATACCAACATAATTAACTAGTCTCATACCAATGATTAATAAACACAAATTGTAGAAATTACTGAATCCTCTATCATTTATTAACAAACGTGTGTGAATACAATAATACCATAATAATAAACTAGTTCACACTATTATTTAGTGTCTATCTACTAAACAAAATATTACAATAATAAACTAGTTCACAATATTATTTAGTTGTTTTTTGCAATGTCACTCCTAGTGTTTTGTAGTTACTTAGAACACAATAATTTTAAGGGATTTCACTTGCGCATGTCACATGACACTATAGAGTTCAAGACATGTGGAGTAGAATATATCGACATCACATGTTGAGCTGATGTAACTTATTTAAATTTCCTAACCATAGAACATGGCTCACAAAGTTGTTTGTGCCATCTTTCTAGACCATTATCTTGGGCCATCCTCCACGCATTCCCAAGCAACTATGTAAAAACTTGCCACAAGTGTTTTCTTAAGCCATCCATGTGTATATCAAGAACATAAATTTGTTCCTATTTTCATAGTATTAGGTAATATATATTTTTCATCGATCTCACTTATTAACATACTAGTGTAATTCCTACTTATTCTTGGAAATATTATATGATCACTAACTTCATTTAGATAATATTGTAGATTTGATTTGTATTCCTTCCACATAACAAAACATTTAATTTTTTTGCATGATTGTTTATATAAAATGAACAATAAATTTACAAATTGTTTATAACATTAACATAACATCTCTAGAAGTATTAGCTAAAAGTATTCTAATTCTAATGATGAATGGAAACGTAATATTAGCTATAATTATTATAATTCTCTCACCATAAATAATATTAAGTCACCCACATTAAATTAATTTTGGACACTTTAAACACTTATACGACACCTTGAACACTAATTAGTCACCCCACATAAAATAATTGGGATACACTAAACATTAATTTAACACCCTAAAGACTGATACAATACCCTAAAGATTGATGTGGTGTATCTTGTTTTGAAATTATGAGATAGTTTATAGTATATGAAATTAATATATACTTTCAGTGTCAAGGTTTATAAGGTCATTAAGAGTATATGAGACTATTTCTTATTTTTAGTATTTAAGTCTATATTTTGTATTTTTGGTATATAGAAGATATTTTATATTATATGTGACCACTTTGTATAAAGTGTCTTTCGTGTGATTCAAACTTGGATCTTCTTTTTCAAGAGTATGAGTTCTTCATCATTCAGACTCACTAGAGAATATATTAGAGGGTAAATTTTTTAAAGTTGTTTATGTGTTAAGTGAATCATTTTATCTTGTGATTATTATCGACAAATATTAAAAAAATTATTAATGTCACGATTATTTAGAGGCCATTTTGAGATAAAACACACAAAGGTCAAATTCCACAAACATTATAGATTTAATTTAGGAGATGTTTGTAGTGTTGGTCGGTTTAGGAGATTCATGTAGTGTTGTTGAGTCATCAACTAAAGTTAGCCCAATTAACTATAAGATCATGTTACATGTAGTGTTGTTGAGTCATCAACTAAGTTTAGCCCAATGAACTATAAGATCATGTTACATATAACATGACTCTCATTCAAATATGTTAAATGTTGGGGTTAGCACACCGGTTGTACAGACAATATATCTGATCTAAGCATACATGCAAAGAAAAGAGGATATTATACCAAAAGAAATATACAAACCAAGAGACATAAATCAACACTAGATTTAACGTGGTTCATCCATTGTGGGCTACGTCCACCAAGAAACAAGACAATCTATTATCCAAAGCTTTGACAAGATATACAATGAAGATTTACAATCTTCCACACCTCTCATATGTACAGTACTTTCTTTCTTCAAGCTTTTGCTTCATCACCAAGAATTATCTCTCTCACCAACCTTTTTGCAAGTTCTTTCTAATTCTTGTTAATTCCCCTTCTTCTAAACCCTATCTTTTATGCTTCTATAGTCGTTTATAGACTTACAAAACTTAGCCATGTAATTACAATCAATAGATATAATTTAATGCTAAAAATAGATCTAATTCCCGAGAGTTAATTAAAACATCCTCACACAGGTAACTGATGCTGGTTAGACCTAACCACAGTTAGTTCCTCCCTTACCTGAATGATGCCGGTTCTAGGTGACCGATGACGGTTATTGTATTTTCCAGCAAGTTTCCATTGCATGCTAAACTAAAGTAATTGAGCTCCACAACTCAACAATCTCCCACTTGGAGATTAATTACTGCACCATACTTGTACAACATCATTCTTGGATCCTTCCTTAGCTTTGTTTCTTCCTCTTCAAGTCTCAAACTCAAAGACTAACAAAAGTGGAGTGTAGCTCCAACTTATCCTTTGCTAATGGCTTCGTTAGCATATCTGCAGGGTTCTTGCTTGTATGAAACTTTTTCATATTCAACTATGCATCCTCCAATACTTGCCATATGAAGTGATACCTCAATTGATTTTGTTTCTTTCTCGAATGAAACGTTGAGTTCTTTGCCAAATTAATTGCACTCTGACTATCACTAAATAGTTTACAATCACCTTGCTTCTTTCCCAACTCTTCCATGAACCTACTCATCCATATCATTTCCTTGATAGTCTCTATAGCTGCAACATACTCTTCCTCTGTAGTAGACAAAGCCACAACCTTATGCAATCTTTAAATCTAGCTAATCGTTGTTCCACCTATCAGAAAATATATCCAAGAGTGCTCCTTATACCATCCAGATCTCTAACCATATCCAAATCAACATAACTACGTACAAAAATATCTAAACCTCCATAACATAACTACATGCTAGATGTACCTTTCAAATACCGTAGTGTCTATTAGACTACTTTCCAAAGCTTTTTACCTATATTGGCCATATATCTACTCACCACTCCCACCGCCTGTGTAATGTCTAGTCTATTACAAACCATAACATACATGAGACTCCCACCAACTAAAGCATATGGAACTCATGTCATATATTTTACCTCCTCATGTGATGATGGACACTGATATTTACTCAATTTGAAGTGTCTAGCCATAGGTGTACTAACAAGTTTAACATTTTGCATATTGAACCTTTCTAACACCTTGTAGATATAATCCTCCTGAGACAAATACAATTTCTTCTTTTTCTTATCTTTGTGTATTTGCATGCCAAGGATTCTTTTTACAAATCCTAAATCATTCATAGAAAATGTGTGAGCTAGCTTTCTCTTAAGCTCACCAATGTCCTGCATACTAGATCCTGCAATAAGCATATCATCCACATACAGTAACAAAATAATATAGCTCCCATTTTCAATCCTTTTGAAATAAACACAATGGTCATATTCACATCTCAAGTAACCATGCTCATGCATAAAACTATCAAACCTCATGTACCATTTCCTTGGAGCTTGTTTGAGCCCATATAGACTCTTTTTCAACCTGCACACTAATTTCTCCTTACCCTTGACTTCATACCCAAGTGATTACTTTGCATATAAATCTCTTCATCCAAATCACCATGAAGGAAATACATCTTCACATCTACTTGCTCTAAATTCAAATCCTATACTCGGAACTAAACTCAATACAAAGATGAATAGAAGTCATCATCTTAACAACATGAGAGAATATTTCACCGAAGTCAATACCTACTTTCTGTAAATCCCTTTATTACAAGTCTTGCCTTGTATCTTTTCTATCCACCCTCTTCTTCCTTGATCCTGTAAACCCCTTTGTTTTGCAATGTTATCTTACCTATTGGAAAATTAACCAAATCCCATGTTTGGTTCTATTCTAAGGAGTCCATCTCCTCATCCATGCCATGCTCCCACTAGACATGAGTCTTATCCTGCATTACTTCTTCAAGGATATCTAGTTCACCATTATCAGTCAATAATAAATAAAATAGAGAAGGTTTAAATCTTTCTGGAGGTTTACTTACCCTTTATGACCTTCTCATAGGAGTTTGGGGTACCAGAGGCTCAATCTGACCTCCTGGACATTCCTATCCAAATCTGATAGTGACCGCCACCGGTCACCTCTAACCGACATTGGTTTGGATCTTCAGAATCGATACGGTTCTTCTGACTAGTGTCGGTCAGAGGTCAACCAACACCGCCATCGTAACCCTTTCAATAATTCTTTTAAATTCAAGAGTTCATTTTCATTCACAAACTTCTCAACCGGTTCATCCTTGGGTACCAAAATTTGATCCTTGTACATTCTCTTTTCATTCCATTCAACATCATGACTCCTAATAATTTTAGAATTCTCTAAATCCCAAAAATGGAAACCGAAATCACCATATCCATAACCAATGAAAGTGCATCTCTTGGATTTTTCATCCAACTTTTTCTATTTTCCTTATCAATATGCACAAAATCTTCTAAACCAAAAACTTTAAGAAAAGAAAGATATACCTCTTTTCCGGTCCAAGCTTCCTCTGGTATTCCTCCATCTAGTGAACTTGAAGGACCATGGTTAATCAAATAAACTACTGTATCAACTGCTTCTACCCAAAACTATAAGGGCAATCTAGAATGTATCCTCATACTTCTAACATGTTCCATGATTGTCCTATTCATTCTTTCTGCAACACCATTCTCCTGTGGTGTTCTTGGAACCGTTCTTTCTCTACGTATCCCATTCACTAAACAATAATCATTGAAATCATTGCTACAATAGTATTCACCACCATTATCATATCTAAGGCACTTTAACTTAGAATTTGATTCATTCTCAACAAGGGCTTTCCATATTTTAAAAGTCTCAAAAACATCAAATTTATGTTTAATACAATAAACCCATACCTTTCTTGTAGCATCATTAATAAAAGTAACATAATGCTGGGATCCTCCATGAGAAGCTACTTGAGATGGTCCCCACACATCTGAGTGTACAAGATCCAATTTCTTCTCCTTCTTAGTTTCCCCAACTTTGAGAAATTTCACTCTCTTTTGCTTTCCAAAGATACAATGCTCACAAAAATCAAGATATAAATATGTCAAATCTAATAACTTACCCTTATCCTTTAAGATCTGCATTCCTTTTTGACTCATATGACCTAACCGGTTATGCCACATGCATGCATCTAAATCTGAAGTAGATAATGTAGAAAAGGAATCAATAATACAGGTAGATAAATATAACGTTCCTACCTTCTTATCTCTTGCCACAACAAAAGAACCCTTGGTGACTTTCTCGCAGTCTCATGTAAAAATAACCATGCAACTAGATTCACCTAGTTGCCATGCAGAAATAAGATTCCTCCTAGAGGCTTGGCACATGCCTCACATCTTTCAATACCCATGTATTTCCATTCTACAATTTTAGATGAACTTCCCTTTACCAGTAATACTACAAGGTTCATCATCACCCAAATAAACATGCCCAAAATTGCCCTGGACATAATTTCTGAAATAATCCTTATTAGGGGTTGCATGGAAAGAATCTCCTGAATATAAAACCCATGATTCAATTCTATTATCTAAATAAATAATAAGATCATCTTGCATTACCTTTGATGTAGAAGGATTTTCTTCTTTACCTTTGTCTGGTTGTTAGTTCTCTTTATCCTTTTACCAACAATCTTTCTGTGCATGTCCTTTCTTTCCACATTTCCAACAAGTAATTCCTTTACTTCTGATTTAGATATGTTATCCCTTGAGTTTGATTTCCCATTACTCTTACTCTTGGATCTCTCCTTCGCTTACCCCCACGCTTTCTACATTCAATTTTTTTCCAGGATGATGATTTCTCTATACTCTTCTTGTGAATTTTTTCATTCAAGATTATGCTAACCACATCATCAAACTTCAAAACATTATTAGTAGATGTTGTATTACTAACAACCATTACCAAGTTATCCCAACTATCAAGAAAAGAACATAAGAGTAAAAGTGATTTTACTTCATCATCAAATGGTATTACAACTGATTTTAACTGATCGAAATCATTCAAATGACTAGATGCAAATCCACCTTCATGCATCTTAGAAATAAATAGTTTCTTCATCAAATAAACTTTATTTGAAGCACTAGGTTTTTCATATAAATTAGCAAGAGATTTCATTAACTCTACCGTAGAATCCACTTTTGTAATATTGGAAGCCACGGATGTTGCCAGGCTCAATCTTATAGATCCCAAAGCCTTTCTGTCAAGAATCTTCCATTCTTCATCAATCATCTTTGTAGGTCTAGACTTCTCATCCAACGGTAAATATAAATCTCTTTGATACAGATAATCTTCAATCTGCATCTTCCATAATTGATAATTTCAACTGTCAAATTTCTCTACCTTGTATTTGTTTTCTTTTGCCATTGTTGTAGCTCCCACTCAATCAAAAAACCCTCTGTGAGTAAATATGTCAACACACAAAACCCTCAAACAAATATCTGATACCAGTTGTTGGGGTTAACACATTGGTTGTACAGATAATATATCAGATCTAAGCATACATGCAAATAAAAGTGGATATTCTACCAGAAGAAATATACAAAACAAGAGATATAAATCAACACCAGATTTAACATGGTTCACCCAATGTGGGCTACGTCCACCAAGAAACAAGACAATTTATTATCCAAGGCTTTGACAATATATACAATGAAGATTTACAATCTTCAACACCTCTCGATGTACAAGACTTTCTTTCTTCAACTTTTTTCTTTATCACCAAGAATTATCTCTCTCACTAACCTTTTTGCAAATTATTTTAATTCTTGTTAATTCCCTTTCTTATAAACCCTAGATTTTATGCTTATATAGTCGTTTATAGACTTAGGGCACTTAGCCATGTAATTACAATCAATAGATATACTTTAATGCTAAAAATAAATCTAATTCCCGAGAGTTAATTAAAACATCCTTACACAGGTAACCGATGCTGGTTAGACATAACCACTGTCGGTTCCTCCCTTGCTTGACCGATGCCGGTCATACCCGATCAAGCGGGCTTCTAGGTGACCGATGACGGTTATTGTATTTTCCAGAAAGTTTCCATTGCATGCTAAACTAAAGTAATTGAGCTCCACAACCCAAAATTAAAGTGAGATCCCCTTCCATGCGTATAAGGGCCCACTCATGGTTATGAATAATTTAAAGAAATGATTCTCAAGGGATTCTCTACCAAATCCTTAAAAGTCATGAAATTTTAGAGGTGGAAATTAGGCAACTTATGTTAGACAAGACCAATATTAAGCTTTTTGAGGTTTACAATTTCGGACCATAATTTCTGAGGGCATGGTAAGTAGGCAATGTGTTGCGATAGAAAAGATCGACATTAAGTTTTGCAAGGTCATAACAAGATCATAAAAGTATTAGGATAGCAATTAAGCAACAATTACTTTTGTGGGGCTATAATAAGGACACCAAAGTTCTAGGATGTAGCAATTAGGTAATGTGATATGTTTGGACAAGACCAATGCTAAGTTTTGCAAGATTACAAGATTATGTTAAGGACACTAACTCTAGAGGAGGAAGCAATTAGGCAACGTGTTATGTTGGACAAGACGGCCACTAAGTTTTGTGAGGATGCAACGAGGATGTTGAAATCTAAGGGTGTCACATTAAGGACACTAAATTCTAAAGAGAGAACAATTTGTGAATGTGTTGTGCTAGTATAGGTCCATACTAAGTTTTGTGAGATCACAATTAAGCAATATACTATACATTGTAGCACTACTTAACCAGTAAGAAGAGGGAATTAAGTGAGACAACCCATATTAAGGGGACTCACAACTAAGCCTCATGTCATGCCAAACAAGATATTCCAATACTACTTGGCTGGCATGGAGGAGGTGCATGTATAATTAAAATGAATAGACCCCACAACTCAAGTAACAAGATACTATATAGTATGGGTACTACCACAACTTATGCTCCTGTGTATCTATCTAATAAACATAACTGGTGCATGAATAATCAATATGGTTTTTTTTGGCCAGCAAAGTGTGGCTTTAAGGGCTAATTCAAAATCAAAGATTTGACTTGAAAATCAATCATATGGGTTTTAATGTGAACACAATGTGGTTTGGGGAGGATCCAATTTGGCCACTTTTGAGTGATTTTGGGTGAGTTTTTGGCCGTTTAATTTTTCAGAGTTTTTGCCAATTTGTTTTAGCTGAGCCTGAGTCAGAGCCTAGTCCAAGTTTCACTATTAGTGTAATACAAAATTATTTCTTGACAACTCTCTAAAATTCTTGGGTATTTAGAGCCATTCTCTATGTTAATGTTAAACTAAGTAATAGGGAGATTTGATCGCAACCGCAAGTCAAGATCATAAATGCCATAAATGAAGAAAAATAGAAGGGGAAAAACAATGGGTCACCTAATGAAGGCGTGAGGTGATTGAAGCAATAAAAACCAAAGCTCCCGCCATTTGCCTCATTCATTTTTAATCGATCTACATGTTTATTTTGAAACACCCAGATGAATTTGTATCTATTTCTCGCGGTATGGAAATTTGTAATAGAAAGAATATGGTCTCTCTCGATGTGGAATGGGCAAAGCTAGAAAAATAAAGAGAAATGAAGTCTTGAATTAAAATAAAATAAAGCTTCACTTTCACGTAATCACATTAAACACTTCTTCTACCTTCCTTTGTTTCCTACAATTTTCACTTGCCTCCTTAAATGCATGACCCCTCGTGAGCGGTGACACACTAACCAAAATAAATGCATGATCCTCCATGCATATGAGCAAGCTGTGATTGGACTTCCTCCAGTGCCAGTTTTTGTTGCCAAGTCATGTCATTTACATGTGCATGTGATGGGAAGCATGGTCATTTTTATGGAGTCCGCACATACATGGGTGCAAATCAAGTGGAGGGTAGCCGTCGCCAAAAAATATGTCTCTAACCCAAATCAGTTCACCTTTTCCGAATCTCCCTTTTTGAGCCAATTTAAGAGATTATAATGGGTTTGGATGCCTTGAAAACATTACAAAGAATGGAGTGTATCGATGGTTTAGTTTTAATCGTGTTTGGTAGACATTTATGAAAATGTGGAGTCCAACATAAAGCCTACAAACTGTTGGAGGATACGTGGTCTATGGGCTGTTTGGACTTGGCTTTGGATGTGTAAACAATAAGTAGTTGAATAGGAATTTGGCATGTGTAAAGCCAAACTCGCCTAACCTACCCCAACGCCATCCTAAGATTGTTGTGTTTAAATACTTTGTTGATCACCCTGTTGTTGTGGGTTGTAGAGTAACAATGTATGGTTGGGCATTGTATAATTATAATATTTTTGTTCCTCTACACCGTTGAGTTGTGGAAGCATGCGCTTGACATGCAAGTTGTTTAAAAAAATTCCTCAAGAGGGTACACATTCCTTGGGAAGTAATGAGTGTAGGTCTGCTTGCTCAAGATAGTTTTTTAGAAGGCTTCAAAAAAATTGAGAAAAATATAAAGAGAAGGTGAGGAGTTAATTTCTCAACCTTCCTTATGTTCATGGGCATACAACATTGTTTGCAAGGATACTCTTATTGCACTACTCCTACCATTGACCACATTGTGTGCATGTTTGACCTTCTTTCCTCGCTATTCATTTGTGAGGAAACTCAAAACATTACCAAATCTACACAAATTAAACCCATGGTGGATGCGAGTGGCGGTGTGGATGTGTGCATGAGTGCTCGATTG
The DNA here is from genome assembly GCA_018340775.1 of Taxus wallichiana var. yunnanensis. Lineage (NCBI taxonomy): Eukaryota > Viridiplantae > Streptophyta > Pinopsida > Cupressales > Taxaceae > Taxus > Taxus wallichiana. Next base: position 351,043,179 of record CM031242.1, on the reverse strand, counting down.
GGAGGAGGTATGAGGTGGAGGAGGGAATGTATTTTCGGGTGGTTGTAGAACAATTAGAAATACATCAAAGGTGGAGGAATTATTGTCATAAGCCATGAACCGCATGACGAAATGCTAAGGAGACGTGGTCTCATCAAATGTGGCGATTACGAATTTGCTTAAAACATGCATGGTCTTATCTCAACTCTCCTACACAATTTTTGATTTCCTAGTTCTCTTTTCAATGATACTAAAATCATAATTAAATGAATATTTTACTTTTGGATGATTTTAATGTATCACACCAAACAAGTAACTTATTCTCCTTTTTACGCAAACGAAGGAAAGTTATTTTAAAGAAAACCTAGTCTTAAAATAACCTCCTTGGATGTTTTATGAGATTAGATAGTCATATTGGATCATGGAAACCACTTGAAATGACGAGACAACGTTTTTCTTAGTTAAAACTATCTTGCTATTAACCTTGCAAAAGTTAATAAATACAATTTCATCAACATCAAAAACATCCTTTTGAACCTTGAAATGGGAAGGTTAAGTTTTGAATGGGTACCTGTCATAAAAAGTACTGTATTGAACCTTGTGATGACCACACATGTTTTTTTGTGAACTTTTTGTAATCCCTCTAGGAGCCTTGTTAGCCATTTTTGTAGTCTTGGGAAGCTTCAAACTTAAAAGTTGAGTTTAGTTTTGGCTTGTTGTTTGCACCTCGAGTGATGAAATGGATATTGGTTTCCGTAAACCTCTAATATTTCTACACAAAAATTCTTGTAACCATTAGTTTTGAGAAAAACACCTCGCTGGTTAGTTTTGCAAAAGGGTTTTGTAGGCCTCCGGTCGTTGAATGACTAGACCAAACTAGTCCAACTACGACCGGTGACCCCAGAAAAGTAGCCACCATTTGTACCCAATTCACCAATTCTGAGTTCCATAAACTCCATTGAATTCCCTGTATATAGATGAATGTATAGGATTGGTATCGTAGTGCTTTGACTACCAGAAATCAGTTATCAAATGCATTTTTATAGCCACTTGGACTAAATTTGGATGTTTTACAAACTAGCAACAAAATCACAAAACATTGTTGTGGACCAATATTAAGTTAACTCATTGGTGGAAAAACTCATAGGCACTAACACATGATGTCATGAATCTCCATTTATTTTATTTTTTTATAAATTTTACTTTAGGAAAAATGGTGTTTTCTCTCTCCTCTCCCTATCTCACTATTGCTTGGAAAATGAAAAGAAATTAAAAGTACCTAGTGTCTCTCTTGTATGTGTAAAGTGTTTTATTTAATTGCAAAAATAAAATTAGTAATCGTGAATTATGCTTGATGGTAGGATAATTCCATGTTATTTTCTATCATTGACCCATGATCTAATGGTTTTTACAGGTTGCAGGTAACACGACAAGTAAGATAAATGAAGGAAATTGTCTTTATAGTTAACTTGTAAAATGTATAAGATGATGTGATGTTTTGTATTTTTGAATAATTATAATTATTTACGATTTTGAAAGGAGAAAATGAAAATAAATTAAATGTTAGTTATTTCATGCGTATATTGATGGTTGTTTTCCATTGTTATTGAATGTTGTTCAATGAGATCGAGTTATTAAAACAATCATTACCATACTAATTGTAGTTTTCCAGTCCTAAAAACTTAAACTGCTGGTTGAAATTTACCTTTCCTTGGCCACCTAAATGAATTGAGTTACAACCATCTTATCATACTTCACTCCCAGTCAAATATTGTTAAGTATGAAGACCCTTATCATGCTATGACCAAGTTTTAACCTATTGTCAGTTGTTTCCTAGTTTTGTACTTGGAACGAGCCTTGCTATCCCATTTCCATGGCTTAGGATGTTATGCGAGGACATGACTACACTATGTGTATCCTATCTCTTTGAGTGGGAATATGATCCTTACTCCTATATGTCATAGTGCTAGATCCCCCTTGAAAAAACTAATCCTCATCTAGGTGTATGGTCCTTAATACTCTTGTGAGTATCCTAAGCCATGTGAATATATTTTGGGTGTTTCACTTCCAAATAATCTCATTAAATAAATTTAAACAATGAAATTGAAGCCTAGGACCTAGTTTCCTACACTTGGAACTATGAAATTTGAACCCCTTAAGCTCCTTGCAAATAGAAGTGTCACCATTGTAAGAAGTATCAAGTACCTTAGTTTGTGTGAAAGTTTGTGAGGCATGGGTAATTGATTACCATAAGTTTTGTCTCATGGTAGATCTTAAACCCTTGAGTGTTAATGAAGTTAATACTTCATGGATCTCTTAGGAGGATTTTTGGTTAAGGACCCTAACACATGTTTTTCGATGAGAGGAATAGTGCCGTAGAAGGCATTTAAAGTCATATTATTATATTGAATGTCCCACATGTAAAACATAAAGATGTATGTTGTATGAGATAATACCCCTCGAAAGCTTATTTTCACCAAGGGAAGAAGTAATATTATATGTTTCATAGTGTTTCTAAAATGATGCCAACCTAAGACAAAAGTAAAGAATGTAAATGAATTAGGAACAAAAGTAAATGAAATGAATTTTGGTGTGATTGTTTTGGATATCTCACACACCTTGAATGAGGTCAAGCGTTAAAAATGTTTGATATGATCTTGAGAAAATGCAAATAATGGTACGTATCCTAAGCGATCAACATTCTAACAATGGAAAATTGTAATATTCAAGGAATGAGACTCGTTCAAATTCATGACCAAGCTTAAAAATAAAGGTAGTAATTGATCAAGTAATCTAAAAAGGAAAAAAAATAGTTTATTTTATGGATCTTGTCGGTTATCCATCTCTCTTATCAACTATTGGTCCCTCCTTTTGGTACTATGCTTGTTTAAACTAATGTGTTGTGAGTTATTTTTACTCCATTCAAGTGATTATGAGTTTGAAGGAGCACTACTTTCCTTAATCCATGTTTAACACACAAGATTTATATGACTATAAAGCAAGCCATGTCATGTGCGTAGTGATGTTTAAATACCTCACTCTCTATCTCGTAATTCTTATAAATTTCTATTTTACTTTTCCAACATTTAATGGGATGTATGTTATCTAATGCTCATTGAGTAGTATGTGTATTTTCTTATATGTTGTGTACTTATTTAGTACTCATTGTGAGACTAACAAGCATTTTGTGTGTATGGGGAAGGTAGGGTCATTATGGAGGGATAAGTAAAGATAAAAATTGAAGTAAAACTTGTGTTACATTAAGGAGGAACCAAAGGTATGTGGGATTTGTTCTAGTGGAGTGATAAGTGGGTTTTGTAATAAACCAGGTGGAGGGATAAGTGGCATGCATTTTATTTTACTAGAGGAACCAAGAACTTATGCCCCATACCTTAGTGGAGTGATAAGTGGCATGGATTGACCCTAGTTCCCTTTGCAAGCCATTAGAGGCTTGGTAGTGTATGATAATGTTGTGAATGTTCCCAATCCTCTCTCCTTCAAGCCTCTTACGAAGGCTTGACATGGTGATACATATTTGATTGAATGTATTTTCTCCTTCTCTTAATGATTAACCTTGGTGGATTTAATTGGTTTCTATTTAGAATGCATGTGCATTGATGGATGTGTTGTATTTTCCTTGTATGCATGAGTATGCTTTGTATGTGTGTATGTTGGGGACTTGCATTGCCAAAGGTGGAGGGATAAGTGTTATTATGGTGTATGGGGTTTTCTTGTTTATTTTGGGAGGAAACAAAGGTTGGTGAGACTAGTCTTAGTGGAGGGATAAGTGTGTTTCATGCATGGTTGCATGAATTCTTGGAGGAACCAAAGGCAGATCCCTTCTTTGGTGGAGGGATAAGTGGATTTATTGACACCATTTCCCCTTGAAAATCCATTTTATGGATTGGTGGTATTATATTTTTCATTTCTAATGTTTCGTTACTATCGCCATCTCCTTGTTCGGAGATGCATGCGAAGTGACACATGTTGTGTTTTGGTTCAAGCATTGTGTTATTGTTATGTGGAACTAATTGATAATGTAAATGTTTTTGATAGGTGTTATAAGCTTTTAAGTTTAAAAAATTATTCATTATTTGGTTGTGTTGCTAGTTTGGGTGTTATAGATCCTATTCGGTTGTATGTACTTTGATATAGTTTTCTTCTTAGTGTTTGTGTGTAGAAATATCACATTGTGGGGGAACATGACACTAGTGTTCCATTTCCATTATGATCCCAAAATGACTAAAGTCAAGGGAAGCTTCCAATAGCAGTTTCTAATGATGTTCGAGACCGAGTGGAAACGATCGATAGCAGCAGTGGCTACAACTAAGAACATTGAAATTATTAGAGGTGGTGATGTGAAATGTTTCAAGATATGTTCCATTGTTCCAATGTTGTGATATACAAGTTGTTTGCTATGTAATATCCTAAAGGAAGAATGTGATGAGAGCCGATGATACTACTACAACATCATGATATTGTGGTTATTAGTAATCCACTAGAATAACTATCCGTGAGGTTATTGGTACTGTCCCCGAAACCATTCATTGTGTTGTTGGTTAACCACTTGGAAAACCATCCAGAGGTTGTTGGTATTGTCCTAGAAACAATCAAGATCATGAGCAATCTTTGAAGCAACACATTGTAGTACAAGGCATGTTTTCCTCATGTTCGCACTAAGTGGGGGATGTTAGAATAATTATTAGTGCTTCACATTAATAGTTTTTATAGTGGTTGTAACCACTTATGTTGATAGTTTGTGGGAGAGATTCAGGGGGTGAATAGTTGAACACATTTTTATAGGATCAACTTTAACTATAAATATGTATCATGTCGTCCATGAATTAACAAAGAAATTATTGTTGTGATTTAGTTTGTACTCATACCTTCGTGCTTATCGATATTTTTTCATGGTTCCTCAAGTCTCCTTGTATAAATTGCTTTAAATTCACCCACCTTGCAAATATGTTCTCCAAAAATCCATAGAAACCATGTACCTCCCTCACAATATGCCACCTATAAAAGTAAGTTCCATTTTTTATCATCTCTCCGAAAACCTTATTAATACTGATACCACAACCAATCAACCCATCTTAGAGTCAATTCAAGCTTTACACCATGATTTTTAAGATAAATTTCAAGCTATGGAAACCACAATTACATCCCTCAAATATGAAATCCAACATCTTAAGGATGCTTCTCATGCCCATGTTAGTTCTTATTCTACACCTCATCCTAATCCTATGTCTACTACATGTGCTCATATAAGTGAAGCCCAAGTCTTACCACTACCAAAACCTCTCAAGTTTGATCTAAATGTTAAGCAACATGATATTATTCCTAAGATCCTCAATCACCAGTTGATCAAATTGCCACCTACTCATTACTACCTCCTTATCGGTTTGCCAAATATAAAGGTATCCCATTTTGTAATTACCACAAAATTATTGAACATCATGATAATGATTTATATGCTTTAAAATGGAGAATCGAGAACCTTAAGCATCAGGGTTTTATTTCATTTTCTACACAACATTTTTCCACATGGTCATACCCAATTACTAAATCCCACTGGGCTCCCAAATCTGCTCCCTCTATGTCTAATGAGAATCATACCATAATTACTAATGTTCCTTCTCTGGTAAGTTAAGAGCCACCTATCCAACCTAGTGTCATACCACATTTCAAAATACTTACTCCTTTACCTCCTCCTATTAAGTCCTCTACAAAGTTACCAATTCTAATTAAGAAACCACCTTTAATACGTACCTCATTACCTCCTCCTATTGAGTCATCTATAATGTTACCAATCCTGAATGAGAAACCAACATCCAAAGAAAAGTAACCAATTCACTTGAAAGAAGTTATGGTCAATCACCTACTTACATTTTCTCTCATTAGACCCACAATCTAATACTAGTCATACCCTTGCTCCTACCTACCATTGTGGCAACCATATATTTTATTATGACACATTTCAGATGCCACTATAGATCTCCATCACTTGCACACTTGGGGGGGCATTGAATTCTCCCCCTCATATACATGTGTTCTAATCAGCATTTTTCTATCCATATTATTCACATACACATCTATACATTACTCTTGCTTTGTAATTCATGTCAATATTTCTAGCAACACTTTCTCATATCTACACTATGGGCACACCTTGTTACATCTCTCTACGCTCCTATGCTACTCCATACATGCTTTTCTACTCATGATTACTTATGGATCCTTCTATTCATGGTACACATACTACTTCCTATATACAATATACATCCTTTCATGCACTATACATACTCTAGCTATTCTTGCTTACAATGATCACATCTATTTACCAACAGCTCCTGATATACACACTTAGGGGGCATCATAATTTATCTCCACCCTCTCCATCACTCTCATCTCTCTTTATTGTCTACTCTTAGCTTCTTTACTACACTTCATGCTCCATGCTCCACGATACATCTTTCCTAGCCTCTACTACTCTCTCTCACTCCGTGCTTCATGACTATCTCTTCGAGAATCACCACATCCTTGGTTCACATACTTTATCCTCATCACCGATGATGCACTATAGCTCCATGGTTCATAATTTATTATTGAGGTTTTAATTCTTAAATGAACCTCACATCCTCTACACTTAAAGCTTTATGCTTCACGATAAATATTTTCTAGCATATACTCTCAATCACACATATGACACTAATTTCTCGATGACACACTCTACTGCTATGGTTTGAACTTGAATTTTGAGGGCACACTTCTTCCATGAACCTTGCATCATATAATTTTACCTCACACTTAGTGTTTCATGATACATATTTCATAGCATCTCATCTCAATCACATGCAATACATTCATTTCCTGATGATGCACTCTAGTGCCACTGTTCACACTTGATTTTTGAGGGCATACTTCATTAATAAACCTCAAACCATCTACACTCATTACACTTCATGGTACATCTTTAATATCATGTACTCTCACTTCGTTATTCATGACTACCTTTCCAAGCATCACCACATCGCTAGTTCGTATATTTCTTCTTCATTCTCCAATGACACACTCTTATTTTATGGTTCATTCTTGACTATTAAGGGAGCATTTATAAATGAACCTCATCTCACACACATTTTTGGGGGAAAATTGGATCCTCCTCTCTTCACATCTTGCACATCACACCACCCCCATCACACTCGCATAACATGTTCACATCTTGGTTGCATTTACTCTTATTAGCCTATACTACTTACATCTTACACTTTGCTTACTATGCTAGACAAATTCTTAGTATGTCATTATATTTTTCTATATACACATACATGTTCACTTGGTATGTTGAGGTGAATGAAGGATATTTCACATATTCATATATGATGCATGATGCTTGACACAACTATTTACCAGTACCACCAAGGCTCCTGGGGGCATATACCTTTGTTAATATCACAATCTACATCAAAGGTTATATCACTGCAGTACTTACTATTTTTAGTCACTACCACTATACTTATCACTGATTTATACATGATTTCGCATATTATTTACCTTTCTAACATGTTAACGGGTGCTTCATGTGTAGAATTTTCCTTACAATATATATACAACCATGGCTATTTGTCACTGCTTGCTTCCTCTTGTTTAATAGTGTTTTCGTGTTATGTCATATGTCTTGCTTGATCCTTGTATGTTTTTTATTGCTTCGGCCCTTATTGTATTGTGACATTGTGAGCGATGTCCCATGTTTGAAACCCACTTTTGTGGCCCATATTTTCTTCATAGTTACTTCTTACATCATCTTATATTACATATTAGCTCGGTTTTACTAACTCTTATCACCAAATTTACATTGTTTGCATGTGTGTTGGTCTCTACCATGGACATCCCCTAACCCCCGCAGTGTCCACTTCAAATATTCATATCGATTAGGTCCTCTCCTTTGGGTTGTATTCTCCTATATTCATTGCATGCACCCCAAATGAAGGGGCATCTATTGGATGAACAAATCACCCCTGTAGTAGCTCAGAGCTACATTATAAAGCATAACATAGTATAGAATCAACACATAATTACAGTTAAAGATTGGTTGAGAATCAAACTTGGACCCAAAATATATAGCAGAAACTAGCTCCCATTCATGGTCAATAGCGATGGGAACTTGTGTCCTATTAGGGCGCTTGTGTCCTATGGGGAAATAGTCAATTTATTAGTTTAACATAGTTTATAGTAGTTTTCAAATCAATTCTCCAAAGAGTAGCACTTTCCTCTAATTACAAAGTTCATTCTATTAGTTACATTTTAGTTGCAATCGAACAAAAGGACCAACAGGAATAAAGCAAGAACGTACTCATCTACAATGGTGCTTATTTGAGATGCATCATGAAAGGAGATAAAAATTATACCTCTCTTCCCAACACTCTTCTCTTGGTGTGAGATAACCCAAAAAAACTCACTCTTGGCATGAGATCTCCCAAAAAACTTGCTCTTATCATGAGATATCCCAAAAAAATCACTATTGGCATGAGATCTCCCAAAAAACTCTCTCTTGGCATGAGATCGCTCAAAACCTCACCATCAACCTTCAAATCCAGCAAATCCAAAGTAAAAATATAATTTTCTATCTCATACTCTCTTACATATCAGTGCACACTTTCCTTTTACACACTTTTACATGCTTTACTTACTCATACATGCTTTACTCTGATTTTTCATATACAAAACTTTGACTACTTTCCCGCTCTTCTTTTACAGGTCTGTCCTTAATATGCAATAAGAATCATCTCACATTAACAAGCACAAGCTCAAAACAACAAGTACAAGCCAAGCATACGCTTCACCCCTAGGGTCTACCTCTCCTTCCTAGTTTCCACTGCATACTATGATCCCTTCACACTTCACTTATCCACTCAACACGTTATCGGCTACACTATTTTCTACAGGATCAAAAGGTACACATATTCTATCTACTTTATGCTATCAAGTATTCACTCAACAACATAAAGTGGGGGTGAAATGTAGACACAAAATCTATGCACTTGGGTACATTTCTAGGTCTTAGAGCATACTAATATATACATGATTCCTAAACAAGAAAATTAGTAATTGACAATGTCTTTTAGGCCTTTTGTTTTGTCTATTATACTTTTATTGACCTCAACCCTTTCATTATTTGACTTATTTATCTTTTCTGGCCTTGGACACTAGTGCCCATTTAGGACAGAAGCACCCATGCGCTCATACCCATTTTGGGTTCTCTTGCCCTCTCTAGCTTTGTTCTCACTCTTTTGTGTCTCTTTTAATTCTTAGACATCTTTTACACTTTTGGGTCGGCCTTCGAGTTGTCAATTATAAAATTCAAAAAGGGAATCATATATATACATAGATATTTCTCTCAAATAAGGGGCCAAGAACTAGCATTATCTACTATCACCTAAGCTTGCATCCAAATGCAAAAATCATTACAAAGCATCCATCTAGCACATTCACTCAAGGGACAAGGGCTGCATCACTTCTACATACACAACATAAGAGGGGAAGTCTATTATATTACATCTCACATATTCTATATATTTTCTATATTCTAGATCTATCTTGCTATCATTGTGTAACTTGCACAAGGGCATCCTAGGGAATCATTACACACACATTCACACATAACTACATGGAGTCTAAAATGTAGTGCAACACTCGGTACTAAGTTCACTCTTTGGGTGACCACTGGGGTTAGTACGAATCCCCATTCTGCATCTTATTTATTAGGTTTTATGTGGTTTGTGGGTATGTGCAGCTAGGTATCTATTTTGTAGGTTACATGTGTGAACAATGACATTGGAAAAAATCTAAAGTGACAAAAAGGGATCAACAATGAAACTCCTCCTACGCATAAAAGGCTGGAACCTTAGTATTTGGGTGGACACTAGCACCCAGATCAGTCACTAGCACCTGAGCGCTCCCATCCTCTTGTGGGAACTTTTGTCTTGTACATTTATGAGTTCCAGAACTTCCATCAAGCCTTGACGACACTCTTCCCATTCTTTCCTAGCATTACCTCGGTTCATACCACTTTTGTATCGTTCAAAAATTAGCTAAGTCAATCTCTCTCCCTCTTGCTTAGGGTTTCATATTATTTCTTACTTATTTATTGTCCATTACTACAAATTTATCATTTTTATATCATTAGTTATTGTATTTACCTTGAAATATATATTTAATTCAATTTATATTAAATCAGCAGGTCACCGATATTGTTGGGAATGCATTTTCTTATTGGGGTTGTATGTTATTGTAGTTTCCAGCATTCACATATCTTCATATAGGGAATTCCAAGGTTCCCCCACTTCAAAACCTAAAATTCCAAGTGATAAATGAGTTATTATAGAATTATTCAGACAATTTTTGGATCTTCATAAGTTTCAACAAAACAAGCACAAGGCATGGATTCATTTCCCCATCTCCATTAGATGATACACCTGCACATCAATCATTAAGGCTAAGAATATTTGCATTTAAATGTAATAAGATATCAATAACATGCTTCCTCCTCGACCTTGTTTTGATTATCTTGGTATTTTTAAAGCTTTTAGAAAATCGTAGTTTCATGTCTTGGAAATTGAAGACATTTGGGCAGATTGTAGAGATGAAGTAGTAGTAAGAAGAAGAGAAAGTATCCTTTTAACCTTGGATGAGGTAGTAAATTTTAATCTCATTCATGTTACTAAGGATGATGTTGATGATGGAGAGGTCTTGGACCCCATGCATTTGCAAATGAATATTGAGAGTATGGGGTTTCATCCTATCAATTGGTCAATTAAGGAGTTTGCATCCATTAAGGAGAGAGCTACTCGATCCTTATTTGAACCAACTCATGGTTATATTCATCAAATATTAAGCCTAAAGATCCCCAATTCCCAAATTTTTAAGTAACTTCTAGGTCGAGGTCTGTCCCCTCTTAATAAGAAGGAGATAAAATTGAAGTGCCCCAAAGGAAGTTAACATTTAAGTTCTACAAGAGTAGAACCAAGACTCCTCTCCCATCTGCTACTCCTTCCACATCTATTGTTTTGGTCAATTCACCTTCTCCTCAACATACACAAAGACACTACCAACATCGTGGTCACCTATCCCACTCCTTCCTCTCCTCTCATCACTCACACAGTCCCCATTTTTACCATGTCCGCACAGTGTGATTATCTTCATCGCATCTCTTCCCCATATTTCTTCTCCTTTCCTTTCTTCTCCTCTATCATCTTCTTCCTTTCTTATCTCATCGTTCTCTGCATCCATTTATCCTCCATAACCCGCATCTCCTCTCGTGTCACTCATGGCACAAGTCTTCTAATCCCTTTTCATTCTCTCAACTGGGATAAGTATGACTTTGGGCTCTCCTCACATGACCCATTTCCCTCTCTCTCTACTGTGATTTCTTCCATGCCATCTTCTCCTCCCTCATCCTCATCCATAGTCACCGATATCTTTTCCACTCCCCTATCCTGGTATCTAATCTTATTACTCCCCCAATACCATGTTGATGATCACCGCTCCTCCTACACAAGCACCCTCTTTCTTTTTTATATCTTGTCTAGTCATCCAAACCCCAAGAAAGAGGAAGATGATCATCCATCCTAAGGATTTTGATTTAAATTCATTGACTCTAGTCCCATCACACACATCCAATAAACGAAAGACCATTTCCCTCATCACCATTGATGCATCCGCCAAAGGTTTTATGAAATTGTTGTGCTTGCTACCGACAAGACCAAGGAAGATAGCAAAACTTATGACTACCGTAGATAACCAACATGGCACTTGGGAAAGTCACAACTGAAGGTGTGTAACAATACATGTAGTCAGCCATGGATAACATCTTCAATAAGCTCAAGGAAACCAAGGCTACGAAAGATGAGTCAAGGAGAAGGTGGATAAATTTACATCTATCTTGCTTAAGATCTCTAAATAAACTTAGGTTCATATTCCTTCCTTGACTCCAATCGATTCAATTTCTCATCCTACCAAAGATGGAAAATATTGGTCAAAATGGAAGATTAGTGGAAAATCGGATACAACATCTCCCGACTCAAGGAAAATTTTGATCAAGGATGTTGTCGATACTTGGAATAATATCAAAAATATTGGTTGGTCGTATAAAATATGAACACCGAGCTCCTGGAAGAATGCAAAAATTGGGAGTTGACCTTGGAATCTCTAAGCGAGCTTAAAAAGGTTGATTCAAACATTTTTCTTGGAGAATGGATAATTTATGATAGGGACAAGCAATTCAAATTTTATAATGCCATTGAAATTCAATTCAATATTCTCCAATAAAATTGTGAGAATCTTCAAGAGGCCAAGGAGGAAGAAATTGATGCTACTAATGACATCGATGATGAATTAGCCAAGATCCTTCAAAATGTCTTGGATGATGAGTTAAATATGTTACGCTCATGATATTTTCAAAATGTTCAAGGACTTATTTGAAAAAGATTCTTCAGCTTTTACAATGATTTTGGATTAGCAATGATTGATAAGATGGTTATATGCCGTAAATGTTTTGAGTATCTTGGAAAAAATCATCATGGGTTTTTAGAAGCTTCCCGGAAGGATGAACAATGTGTTTGAAACATGTGATGTTTTGAATCAATATTCTTCTAGACCTGATGAAAAAGAAACATAAGATATGGTCTGAAAATTTTAGGAATATCGCCTTAATAAAGTAAAGTTAAATTCCAAAAAATTGAAATCCAATTGAGATCTTTATTATGTTTTTCTTTTTTACATCAAACATATAAATTTTTAAAATGTCAAAACATTATTTAGATTTGCAAGTTGGCTTGGTTATTTTGTGAGAACCAGTTAAGATAACTCTTAATGTGTTTTTTTTATTATTATTATTATGCAATCCAAACAACTTCCCCTTTATCGCTTCCCCTTCTTTATAAATGTAAATGTTGAGGCATTATCAAGGGTTGGAAATTTTTAGAACAAGAGTATAGATCTTGGAATTGTAAAAGAGAGAAAAAAATTGTTTTTCTAATCTTGGTATTAAGCAACATAAGAGATATATTACAAAATATGCATTGTGGTATTATTTTCTTCATTTAAGATATTGTTATTAAGTTCAATGCATTATATGGTTATTTAATTTCCAATATATTGTTAATTATATCTTTAGCACTTTATTAATATTTTATCATGTGTTATTGTCTTCAGATCTTCATTATTCAAGGAGAAAGCATGTTTTCACTTATTATTTTTTCACACTTCTAATCCTTTATCATCGCCTCTTTTCTTCTATGCTCATCTATCTTACACTCTATAAATAATAAATCTATTGGAAATATATCCCAACCCTAAAGGGTTAGAGTAGTGTGAATATTATAAATATTCCTTGATGTTGTTAGAATAGTAATAAACATTGCACCTCCTTGTATGTGAAGATGGATTCCATCCCGCATGTTGTAGTTGAACCTAGTATTTTGTCCCTGACAAAATATCCAACCAATATAGTCTCGTGTTTCTAGTCAACAAGAGGTTATGGGAAAATAAGCTCATTCATGAAGCATTTCCTTAAAGATCCATTAGAAATAATTTTCCATCAACATGAAGCTTTCTTGTCTCGAATTTTCATTTCTCGCTCTTCTTCTATCTACCTCGCACTCTCTCTTTAACATTCTATTTCTTCATTGGGAATGTATTTTTTCACTCTTTTATTATTAACTTAAGTGACTTCATCTTGCATTGTAAAATTCCCTTTTCAAAAATAATAAAAGGAATTTCATTCCTAGGGAATTTGAAATGTCACAGGTGGTGGTAAGATGAAAAGTCACATGGGGAGAGAGGAAGAGATAATTTGTAAGCTATAAATTTGAATGAATTATCCATTCTAAAGGGTTAGCATTTATTGGTTATTAATAGTTGTTGTCTTTCACTACTACTACAAGAAATAAGCTACATTTTTATATCTCCTTTTTATGTTCTTCCATACTCTCTACTTTCAAACTTTACAAGCATTATAATCTTATACAACTAAAAAGGAGATGTGTATTTGATTAACAAATCCATAGAACTTTGTGTCTTTGATTTATTAGTCTTGTTATTTCTTACATGGTTGATTTCTTCCTATTGAATGTGGACCTACTCTAGTTAATATTGGTGAGAATCTACAAGTGCTTACTCACAATATTAACCCCCTCTCTCTATTTTCCTACTTCCCTATACCTATTTCCAAGAAAATTCCTCCCTTGTACATTGTATAAGAACTTTGCCACAAATTTAGTGGAGTATTCATGTGTGATCCTAATTCTAACAACCACCCCACAGTTCTAGTTAGTTTGCATTAAATAAATGGGTACTTCCATATACCCAAGAAGGAGGGGCCTAGCCCTGTGACCATTAGTGGAAACCAATAATTTTCCCTACAAAAATTATTTCACCAACATTTTTAGAAACTCCACTATGGAATATTTTCCCTTTGTGCACCCTTAAAAGATCTCTAAAAATCCAAAAAAATTACATATTCTAAAAATCCATACAAAATCATAAAAATAAAAATAACAAAGTTACCTATCTGAATGTTCAAGAGCCTTGTTGTAATCCTATTGAAAAATATGCATTTTTCTAGTTTCATTCCTTTCTAATGCTCTGAGAAAAAATGGTAGAAAGAAGATTTAGTAAATTAAATCAGGCACATAAAATTTTAGTCTTTCATAATCTTATGTTTGAGCCACAAGAACAAGAAGATTTCATACTTTCTCCCATACAAATCCCAAGACAAGTTCTTGAAAAATCCACTTGAAGATCCCATTGAGAATCAGTTACAGAACCATTAGATATCATATCACCAAAATAAAAATAAGAAGAGGAATAAATGGTTGCACCTATGCCATGGTGACAGAACACCGTCCACTAGATTTGGCTCCTCCACTTCATGAATTACCAAAAGGATTAAGAAATAAATTTCCCAAATTCTATGGAGATGGAAAGCAACATCCAGATGATCATATTACAAATTTTATCATAACATGTGATGTTCTTGGAGTGGTACATGAAGATTTTATTGTTTGAATATTCGTGGAGTCATTGCAAGTTGTCATTGTGGAATACTTTTACTACTTTCCACCTCACTCCATTACTTAATCGGATAACATGAAAACCAAGTTTAAAGCGAGATTCAAGACTGTGGAAGATTCCCATACCCTCCTTGATTAATAATCTTAGATGAATAAAGAACCACAAGATCCCATGAGAGAATTTTTCACAAAATTCAACAAGTTGATTAACATAATCCCTACTAGTGCTTGTCCTACTATAAATAATCAAAATAGGTTCTTCATAAATGCTCGATTACCTAAAGTAAGTTTCATATTGTAGAGAGCTCATCCAAATACTTTAGATTACACTTAAGAAATTTACATTGATGTGGAAGATGACCCCATCATGTTAGGTAAAATCACGAACTATTCAACAAGAAATAAGTTTCAAGATGAAAGTGTTGATCCATTGCTGAAAAATTGGTCAATGATTTAACTAAATTGTAGAAGGAAATTACTCAACATGCCTCATACCAAAATGGAATGAGAATAAGATTACAAGATCACCTCAAAGGATCACCTTGGAATCTCCACCCATTAATGTGGTAGGTGGAACCTATGAAGATAGAGGAGATGAATTTGTTGAATCATAAATTGAAAGAGAAAAAGAAGATGGATATGCAAACATTGGTGATGAATATTTGGAAGAATCTATGTATAGCTACTCTTATGTAGTGTTCACTCACTTACAAATGGAGAAAGAAGCCTCTTCTTCCATTTCCCGAGCAAAGCATTTGAATCCTCAAATGGTGACTCTATGAAAATAAACAACAAAGGGAGGATCATCACCGCCACTTCCGTGGGCTTAGCCAAGAATCCCAAGACTACTAGTAACTCTCTTTCATCTCCTCTTGTCAAATCAATTTCCATTTCCATTGTTCCTAAAAATGTAAATTGTAAGCATGTCAAGGCTACCATGGTTCCCTATGTTCCTACAACTTATTCACCTTGTGACATCATTGACCATGTCAACAAAGCTAAAATCCAAATATCTAAGTCAAAGTACTTGAAAACCCACCCCAAGAAATTCGATAGGCTTGTCTAGTTTATCAAAGGAAGTAGTTAAAATCCATGTTCCAAAAATGTCAACCTAAAATAACCGCTTCAAGTCCCATCATCATTCCTTCCTAGAATCTTGTTACATCAACATCTTCATCTTCTAGGAAATTATAACCTTTATATCTTTCCTTGGTCAATGGGTATATAATTAATAATTACATTATTGACTTTTGTGCCTTAGACAAAGTGTCATTCTCACAAAATTTGTTCAATCTCTTGGTCTTACTCTCTCTCCCGCTACTATCCATTATTACTCCATAGAAACCAAATAATTACCTCTCATTGGCCGAGTGAAAGAAGCCCAAGTTATAGAGTAACATATAAGATGTGTAGATAATAAAAATAAACATTGTGAAAATAATTTTCATTCATATCAATCTCTATTGAAATTTTACACATATATATAGGAAATGGATTTCGTATATATTAGGAGGTAAATACAACTTATCCTCCCACACACTATCTACATGAGTGGTTCCAACTCACTAACAATCATTGTTATAAGTTGTTTTATTATAATAACTATATAAAAATAATTACTAACTTATTATTACATAATAAAAATTACTCACGTAATTATTATTTACCAATACACACATGTGGAGCACTAACTCATATTTCCTAGCACCCCCTTAGTGTGAACATGGGGAAAACTTGTCTTGTATTTGCACCTGCTCATGATCTGGTGATTTTCATAGAAAATCACAAACCCTAGTGATGGTTTTACAAATGGTTAACCAAAAACCAAAAGTGGTGGTTTTACAAGTGGATTACCACAAACCAAAAGATGATGGTTTTGCAAATGGTTTACCAAAAACCAAAAGTGGTGGTTTTACAAGTGGATTACCATAAACCAAAAGATGATGGTTTTGCAAATGGTTTACCAACAACCAAAAGTGGTGGTTTTACAAGTGGTTTACCACAAACCACAAATGATGGTTTTGCAAGTGGGTTACCAACAACCACATCATGATGTGTAGTACTCTCATCAACTCTCATCAACATCACATTATAGGGAATAACATAGGAAATTATGTTTCTCATACACATAGGAAAATATGTCACAATTGAAATGGAACATTGGTATTTTGTTTTTCCTTCAATGTGAAATGACCATTTATTCGACAAACCATGCAATTAGGAACACACCACACAAAACAATGAAATCAAGCATACTAAATAAATGAAAAACATACTCTGAAAAAATTCCACCAAACCATCTCGTGCAACCCCATCATGGGTGAATGACGAGAGTTTGTTGATCGAAATCCAACCTCCATTTTCCTCCATCCTTCGATTTCATGTTGCTAACTCATTGAGATCAACTTAAAATTCATTGATTTACACATTGTTTATTTCTTCCCTAATGTGAATTTTTAATTTTATTTCATTTTGAGGACGTCATTTTTAATCGATAATGTGCCTATTTACAATAACTCAAAAATAATATTTAAACTTCAATTTCTAATACCAAATGTAGAGCAACAAATTAGATGTGCAGACAATATAAATAAACACTTATGAAAATAATATTTATTCATATCAATATCTATTACAAACTTACACATATATAGGAAATGGATTTCCTATATTTTAGGAGGTAGCTACAATTTCTCCTTCCACAAATATCTCACATACACTATCTACATGAGTGGTTTTAACTCACTAACAATAATTTTTATAAGTAATTTTAATATAAAACTATAAAACAATTTTTACAAACTTACTTTTACATAATAGTAATTACTCACATGATTATTATTTACCAATACACACATGTGGAGCACTAACTCATATTTCCTAACACAAGTATCATTTGCATAATTTTCTAACAAGAAAATCAAGATGAAAATACTTTTAGAATACATGTCAACTTTGTATGGTATGTTGTTGAGCCTAAGTTTTTATTGAGATGTTGATTGAGATATATAGGTGGATGGGTCATATGCCACCATAACCATCACTAGAAAAATGAAAAATCTCCTTCCTAAAAGGAAAATAAAATACACAATTCAAAAACCGAGATAACCAAAGGGTGAACATTCTTATTTCAAGATTCAAGGTATGGAAACTGTTGGTGTGAGTCATTTTCCGCACCACATGGAAATTCATCTCACTTAGGTGAGGTCATAGGTCTATATGTCATAGGGTTTATGATAGGGTCATCATTATATTCCTTATGCATCATTACAAGTCAGTGCGTTAATGTGTCATATGGGAGTTACTTTCCATTTTGTGAATGTAACTCCCCTATCCACTTGAGGAGGTATGATTACATGCACTGGGGTTATATGGCACCCCCTATTTATACGCCTTACCTTTTTAGATCTATGAGAGAGGCATATGATATATTACCCTTTCAAATCTTTGCATGCACATTTTAAAGGTTGATGCTCGCTCCCTCCTAGAACCTCGTCACGCCGCGAGTGTAACTCGATTCATGTTTGCATTATCCCAGATATCCTTGTGTTGTCACGTTTTAACTTTCTTTGTAATGGTATCGAGTGCACATTGTTGTGATCTACACTACTCACTAATTCATCATTTCCTTACTTCGCTCTCATTTTGTGTTCTCATAGTTTCCTACACAAGCGTCATAATGACTATTCTATTTATGCACTCAACGCATTGATTTTTTATTTTACGGTGGTTAAAAATATTGTTCATGGTGCTTAGATCATGTGTTTGGTGTTTTCTAGGGTTTATCAACCTTGCATGTAGTTCTACGGGTTTTGGTTGTTGTTTGAGGTTTCATATCAAAGTTTCGGTGCATTTTTTTAGGTTTTACAAAGTTTGTTTTGGGCCGAACTCGCACCAACATTGATCTCTACAACTAGATTGATAAACATGGTATACTTTTCTTGGTCATGCGATGGATTTTTATCAAGGTCTTTGACTTACATTTGGGCTGCCTCTACATCACTGTTTACCTTCAATATTTGTCTGGATCGTTTTTGGTTCTCATCATTCTGCCTCGAACCTACTTGTGACCTCTACTCATTTGATGCACCATTTTCTCTCTTAGCCTTTATGCTCTTGGTTTGCCTTGTTCATTTTTCTCCCGCATCTCCTCGAGCTCTATGTTAGATCTACGCTCATGTTTGGCATCTTCGTTTTGCCCTTACATGCAACCCACCATGCTTAAGCTCGTATATTCATCGGCTTTGTTCCTTACTTTAGACCTGCATCTCTGTACCTACGTTGGTCTACTAGCTCTTTGCATTTGGATCCTCTTCCCTTGTGTTGGTTACGTACATTATTTCGAATCTACACTCTTGCCTTAGTCAAATTTCTAGCTCGGAGCTCCCCAATGCTATTATCACCAACCTTGTTAGTGCGACAACTCACCTCGGCACTTCCAACAGTGACATACCCCCAGGTGACCTCTAACTCCTTCCCTTGCATCTACATCAAATTTAACTCAACGATCAACTCAACATCTTCCACATGGACCATCCATCTCATACGATCTCTCGTTAGCTCTAACTCACCATGGCATCTACGTGCTCAACCTACTAGTGCAAATGATCATGGACTCCCTCAATCTCACTTGTTCATGCTAGGGCACTTAGTGCATCGGACCTTAGCTTCATGTAACACTCCTTCTATCGACTCATGTATCTTGTCCCGTCCAAACTTGCCACCTTGACCCGCCCATCTAGGCTCACCCTTTATGTGAATTGCCGAGTTGATTCAACAACTCATCGAGCCATCTCTCGTATCTCACCCACAGAGCCATTCCACTTCTAACTCACTGAGTAGCTTGACCAAACTACCAACTAGCTCACCCTTGGGCCCTAGACCTTCCCTCTTACCCTTTTGATTTTTTTCAAATTGATTCAGCTCAATTAAGGGGAATAAATCAAAATTTAGCATTGTAACAGGGGGATTATTTTTTCGGGCTCCATGTATAGGGTTATTGGGATTTTTCAGGCCACTTTTTTGGATCGTTCATTGTAGTGATCCTCTTCACCTATGGCTATTGAGCACATTTGCCACAACCTATGGCAAGATAGCCTTATTTTTGTAATGTGAGATGCCTTCTCTCACACTTAGCAGTGTTGTATTCTTGTTGTGCTTATGCCCTTTTTCTTGATTGTGTTTCATTCATATGCTTCGACTAACACTCATTGTGGCATTCACTCTTGCTCGATTCATCGCCCACTGTAAGTTGAGTGGTCAACTTTCCAATGTCACACAAACGCACCCTATTGTAATCATGCATACTTATAAAGTGTTGTAAATATGGGGTTATCATTGTTCTTGGAAGTTGTATTACATGTAAAATGCATTCTCGATTGAGTCTAACATCTTACCACACACCCTTCCCCTCATGCACCTTGCACCTATTGGTTATGCATCATGGAGAATGCTCTTTCCAGACTTGAGCATTGCAGGATATCTTTATAACCTCTACCACTTCTTCTTGGTAGAGATTACTACACATCATGGTGTGCTACTTTTCCTATGAGGGTATTTTACACTTTCTACATGTGATAATTCATACACCCACTACTTATTATCATCTTGAGGACTATCTCGACACATGCAACCATGTTGTTGGTCACTTGATGTTGCATGTCTCTAGACCTCTCCACCTTCACGTGGCAGACTCATATCCTCCCCACACCATCTAGATCACCTTTCGGTACTTGTTTGAGACCCTTCACATACTTCCACCGGTGTTTCGCTACGATATAGTTGTATCCTCTTCTTCTTTATGTGATGATAGTTATGCTAACACGGACTCGCTTTCTTATATTTCGATGATGAAGATTTTACTTATATTTCTAATGACGAGAGTGATACTTGAGGAATCCTCCCCTCCTCTCTTCCCTGTTATAGAGTATGTTGACACCCCTCTTATCTCATCAAACATCAGGTAGTCTTGTACCCAACCTCATACATTCATTGCATTTGCCTCCTTTCCACTTCTAATGTGTAAGGCCCTTTCTACTCTTCCTTTATGCATGGATGATTAATTTCTTCTATTTTTTGAGACCCCTTCTTGAGATGATTATCTTCCGAACTTTGTCATATTTTCATTGTGCCTACTTATGATGAAGTACATGGAGTTCCTCATCTTTATACAAGTGTTTCAATGATTTCTTCATCTCCTTTATTGGGAGTTCCCTTCTGGGACTCTTATCACTTCCACTTTTTAGGAGACCTTCAGTGATCCAACCTTACTTGTGAATCCTCTCTCAGTTGTGGGGATTGTTACATTTCCTTTACATCACTTGGGAATCATTTCAGTGGATGTTCCTCTCTCACACTCTAAGATTTATACGCTCATGGTATTACCTTCAGCTATTTTACACTCATTTTCTAGACCTATGTCACATTTCCATGGACTAGACTCAGAGTTCTTCATACTGTTGCCTTCGGTTTCCTTCATAGATTGGGTGGACTTTTAGTACTCCATTTTTGTCCTTTCTAAGGGTAGGCACACAATCCTGTGTGGTTAGTTCTTCTTTAGTCCATTAGCCAAGGACCATGTCATCGACGCTCTTCTTGGAGACTTCCTAGAGTTGTAGATTTTAGATCCATCCATGAAATCTTCTGCATTCCTCTTGTCTCCTTCTCCTCTCTTCTTCTTCTTCCAGAGAGATTTCCCTTTTGTACATGGGTACCTTATCAGGATCCTCAATTTTTAGTACCCTATTGAGGCATCTTTTTATATTTTTAGAGACTTCTTTCCATCTCTTTGGTGGATTCTTTTTGCACCAATTTTTCCTCCATTTCTTGAGATCCTTGTTGTTCATGGGTGCTTCATTAAGCTTTTTCTGGGACCCATTTCCCATTTCGACTTGTTACCTCATCCTAAGTTTCAATGAAGTGAGTGTTGATGTGAGTCATTTTCCACATCACGTGGTGAGTCATCTCACTTAGGTGAGGTCATAGGTTTAGGTGTCATAGGGGTTATGATAGGGTCATCATTAGATTCCTTACGTGTCATTATGTGCTACTTTGTATTAGTGCATCACATGGGAATTATTTTCCATTCCGGAAAGTAAATTTACTTCTCCACTTGAGGAGGTATGATTATAGGCACTGGGGATTACACAATACCCCTTATTTGTACCCTTACCTTTTCAAATGTATGAGAGAGGCATGTTAGATTTTACCCTTTAAAATATTTGCATACACATTTTTATGGTTGATGTTTTCTCCATCATGGAACCTCATCACACTTTGTTGGAGTGCAACTCACCGATGTTCATGTTATCTCGTA
The DNA here is from genome assembly GCA_018340775.1 of Taxus wallichiana var. yunnanensis. Taxonomy (NCBI): domain Eukaryota; kingdom Viridiplantae; phylum Streptophyta; class Pinopsida; order Cupressales; family Taxaceae; genus Taxus; species Taxus wallichiana. The sequence continues at coordinate 351,020,814 of CM031242.1, read as the reverse complement.
GATCCTCGTGTTTTTGTGTTTTTAGTTTATTTGTCGAAACTTCTTCATAACTTAAGATGTTGAGGTTTCCATATTGATGAAGGGACACCTAGGTTTAGCAGATCAAGTTGAGAAGTATCATGATGATTTTATGGAGATAGAATTTGATGGTGTTTAATTCTTGTTTGATATGGATATAAGTTATCTAATTATTGGTGATGAAGTTCATGGAAATATTAACTTACAACGAAGTAATCTCGAGGTGATGAGTAGTATAAGAAATCAAGAGAAGTGGATATCAATTTTCAACATGAATACTTTCTTGGTGAGTATGAAAATGATTGTGAATTTGAAACCTTCTTTTTCCCATTGGGATAAGATGAAGACCTTCTCAATGAAGAACAAATAGATGGAATGGTACTTATTTCTCCTAAGGTTAATTTTCTTCAAGAAGAGGAGCTTTATAATTAGGAATATATGAATGATAATTTTTTTGGGTCTTTCAAAGGTGGATCTACCCAAGAAGGATATTCCCTCATCATGAAGATGAAATTCCAAGCTTAAAATGGTCAAGATGGAGAAGATGGTCATTTTAATTTTTCATATTTGATCTTGTGCCCATTCTCCTTTCAAGAGGATGAAGCATTGTGCACATCACATCATAATGAGAAGAAAATCAAATGTGAGCCAATTTTTATGAAAGATAAGTGTTTAGAATAAATGAGAAACATGGATCATCAAGAGGCTTGTGATGACATTCGAAATATCAAAATATCTTTCGAGAACCGCTCATAGAGACTATTTTCATGAAGAAGATAACAAAGGTAAAATTCCCAAAAATATCATAAAACTTGGTGTGAAAATGGTACGCTATGCATGATCAAGATTCGTTCTTGTAGTAGTAATAGAAAATCAGAAATTAGAATGAATTTGAAAATATATGAGCATACGGAATAATTGTGCAACAAAGGAATGTGCCTTCTAAATAGACCCTAACTTATAAGAACAATAATGTAAACTTTCTCAAGAAATTGATGAAGGGGTCATATTTCAGTGAGCCAATCAATGAATTATAGAGCAAGTTAATTGGGTGAATCCCATGCACGGTAGTAAACATTCAATGAAGAATTAGTGCTACAGGAAAGCGAGTTGTCCCTCACATGTAGGAAAGGTAATGTAGGCTTATATCATAGTTTCCCTTTCATTATGTGTTTCCTTTTCTATCATATGTTTTTTTTTTTTAATTCTTGGTTATGTCGGTATCTTTGTTAATTGTTCAATATGTTGACTTTATGGCCCAACGAGATAAGGTACTTGGTCTATTACTCCATTAGATACTTGAGGTTCCTCATCAACCCTTATGGTCTAATGTACTAAATCTAGATCTAGTTATTGCCATGCTAAAATTTTGGGCATGATAACTTTGCCCACCATTTGAAAAATTATCCCCGATCATTGTGAACCCTTCCTCTGCTTGTTCATCAATTCATACAACCCCTCTAGGTCTATGTCACCCTCATCCCGGCTAAGAGGGAAATTTTAACATGGTTTTCAAGTGTGTTTCATGTGTTGTGGAATATATCCAAGATGGTTTCATGGTTAGACTAAGCTCTGAGATGGAATAGTGTTCTCCAAAGCACTAAATTGGCTATTTTTAGCCATATTACAACATAAGGACATCATTGGGAAGTTGAAAAGGAAGACTTAATCCATCTCAAAGTTTTGCATGAGAGAAATGATTTTATCTAAGATAGTTTAGGGAAAATTTATGGAGATAATTGATGTTAGGAACAAGTTAAGAAAAATTGGGTCATTTTGGGCACATGGAATGAAGGCTCCAATGGAGAAAGTCACTTTGTTTGGAAGATTCAAGGATTTTTGGGAGGAGTTAGAAGCTCATCAAATAATCAATGGAAATCTATTGCAATTCTTCACATTATGGGCATATAAATTTTTGTCTAAGTCTTCAAAATATTCCTTGATAGCTCAAGTCACTACTACTTCTCCTTTGTGCTAAAATGCTGAATGGTGCCCTAACTAAAATTTCAAGTTGAATCAAGTATTGAAAATTATGGTAATGAAATCATTAAATTCTTTATATTTTCAGCTTTGAACTCTAACTTTTACTCTTGGGGCAGAAAAAGGAAAGCTACATGTTCGATTCTGCATTGGGATGATGATGTCAGCATCACTTAAAGGTTTGAGCACAATTTTTAAGGTTGTGTGTCCTCTTTCACTTATCCCCAAGGTGAAAATGGACATGGGGACATATAATTCCACTCCCCCTATGCATATTATGTTTTTTTCACTTAAAACTTGTGACTTAAGTGGTTAGGTGAGCACAATGCAAAAATAGACCACTTTCTCATGATGAAATCCCCTTGGATTGTAACCAATGTGTAAAGGGACATGGGGGACACAAAACTTCACTCCCCCATGCACCCTCTCTCTCTTCATAACATGCACATCATCACTTTTGCCCCTAAAAACATGTTAAACTTGCATTTTGCTTAACTACTTCCCCCTTTCTCATGAGTTGACGACCCATGGAACATTTTGGAGTATGGAGAGTCCCATCACATTGCACCAAAAACAAAATGGATATGGAGGACATGAAAATGTGCTCCTCTTCCTTCCATATATCCCTTGTACATACCAAGGACCATATTACAGCCCCTGAAATCCATTTTCAACAGCACAAGATGAAACTCGGCATGATCGATGCAAAGAACATTTGGGATCCCCTCTTGTACCCTTTTTTCCTTTTCCCCTATTTTTAGGGTGAAACTCCACATCAACCCCCATTTAACCCGATTAAGCCTGTTTGAGTCAAACATGAGTAAAGGTGTGCAAGTGAGATCAAAAATCTTTATCTTCAAACACTTCACCAATTTTGAGTTGTAAAGATTCATTTTTCCCCAAAATCACTCTCCTTGTTTTTATGATGCTAAAAATGTGTCAAAGACCTCATATACTAAAAATGGAAAGTTGTTTATATCTTCCAAACCCTTTATCCGATCCCCATGATATTTTAACGGTAAATCCTCAAAAATTCATTTCAAATGATTCCAACCTTGCATCTAATGGTGGTATACATTATTTTTAATGGCCAGAAAATTTTTATCAAAATAAAAACTCATTTTTCAGATCTACGGATTTCTGGAAATTAAAATCCTCTAAAAATGGAGCAAAGCATCCTTATGAAATAACAAAACTTTTGAGACCACTTTCATTCCATTCCAACACTAGGAAGACCCACTTCTAAAAATAGTAATCCTTCCTAAGACTCACTATCTATAAATAGTAAGTGCAATAAACAATTCATTCGCAGGGTTATCATTACTCCTTACACATTAGGAAAACTCAAAAGTGTCAAATTGAGAAACTGGTAACTAAAAATGGACTTCTCAAAATAAACTTACTAAAAATAGTAAATTTCAGAATATTGGTCAAGAAATAAGAATGTTGAGCCTCTCATGCTGAAGAAAGAGTGCCTAGATATGTTAGGAATAGTTATGGAACATCATGGCGAATGAACATTTTAAAGGTTTCACAATATGCACTTCCAGTTAAATGGGGGAGCAATCATCCTATCTAGAGGAGAAGACCTTTTTCAATGAGTAATAGATAAGAAAGAAAATGTTTTGGCATATTGAAGTTGATTCCATTCAGAAAGGATACATCTTTTTCATGGAGGTGAATTTTGAGGCCAAGAGGAGTAAGGTAGTGATCTCCATGTTCTAACTCCTACCTTGTGATCAAATAAGATTATCATGTTTCCATCTTAGTACTGATTTCATAGTAGTGTTTTTGAACACTTATTTAATTCCTTGGAAGGTGTCCACATCTCACGGAGGAGGATTTTACAATCTTGGTGTTTCTAGTCAATTGGAGGTCAAAGGAAAAGAATCTCATTCATGAAGCATTTCCTCAAAGATCCATTAGAAGCAGTTTCTTCATCAACAAAATCTTTCCTATCTTTAGATCTTTAATTCTCTCTATTATTCTCTCTCCCCCTCCCTCTCTCTCTAAAATTATATTTCTTCATTGGGAATGCACTTTTTCTCTATTTCGTCTTATTCACTTAAGTGAGTTAATCTTGTGTTGTAAAAGTCCCTTTTCAAAAATAAGAAAAGGAATAAATTGATGCGGGGAGAGGAAGAGATAATTTGTAAGCTATATATTGATATGGATTTTCCATTCCAAAGGGTTAGTATTTTTTGGTTGATAATAGTTGTTGGCTTTCGCTACTACTAAAAGAAATAAGCTACATTTTTCTATCTCATTTCTTATGTTCTTCCATATTCTCTAATTTCCATCTTTGCAAGCATTGTAATCTTGTACAACTAAGAAGGAACTTTGTGTCTTTGATTAATGAATCCATAGAACTTTGTCTCTCATTTATTGTTCTTGTTATTTCTTACATGTTTGATTTCTTCCTATTTAATATGGGTCTACTCTTGTTAACATTGATGAGAATATGCAAGCTCCTACTCACAATCTTAACTCCCTCTCTATTTTCCTACTTCCCTTTTACCTCTTTCTAAGAAAATTACTCCCTTGTACATTGTACAAGCACTTTTCCATAGGTTTAGTGGATTATTATTGTTTTATCGCTAGCCTAACGGCCACCCCACAATTATAATTAGTTTGCATTCAATAAAAGGGAGCCTCCCCATACCAAAGAAGGAGGGGCTTAGCCCCATGACCATTGGTGGAAACCAATAATTTACCTTGCAAAAAATTATTTCACTAACACTAGGAATGGTAAGGTGGATGACTCAGGGAAAATTTTAAGGGTCCCTCCAAAAAAAAGCTTTAGAAAATATTTGGCAAATCTAGGAAAATTATCTTTTGCGGGAGTGAGGAATATCAAGACATCACGACATCACAATTAAATTCTACCATGCGATAGATTTTTTATATGCTACCGGCCAACAACATATAGTATGTTGTCATCCGGTAGCATAAAAATGCTACCGGATGACAACATTTTTATGCTACTAGCTGACAACATATATATGTTGTTGACCGATAGCATAAAAATATGTTACCGACTAACTATATTCACGAGAATTTTGTGAATTTCTATTTCGCAAGAATGGTGAATTGACCGCTAAATTTAACTTGTACCTCCAAATTTTTTGTGAACTAGTCCTAGCTTGTACCCTAAATATTCACCAATTTCAAATTTTAAAAAATGGAATATTCGTGAATTAATAAATATTCGCCACTAAAATTTTCCTTGGGGTGACTTTCTATATGAAAGAATATTTCTCAAATTATGGGTACCAAGATGTATTGTTTCGTATCAAGGGCCAAAATTTGTGTCTAATGTGATAAAGGAATTTTTAGATTTATATCAAGTCGACACAAAAATCCTTCACCTTATCACCCTCAATCAAATGGCCAATTTGAAGTCAGTAACAAAGAAATAGAAAACATATTGAATAAGGTGATAGACATCAATAGAAAGAACTAGGCGCTAATGTTACCAAAATAAGACCGTAAATATAACACCACATGGAATTCCACTACCAAATTCTCTCCATATGAGCTAGTTTATGGGAAAAAGTTAGTTCTTCCCATAGAATTTGAGATTAGTACTCTGAAAACAATAATATATGTAAAGATTCATTTAACACCACCACAACAAAAATGATTTTTCATCTCATTGAATTATATGAGTTGAGAATGGAATATTTGTACCATAAAAAATGATCTATCAATAAAGGAAAGTGTGGAATGAATTTCATATCATACAAAGAAAATTTCAAGTTGGAGATTAGGTATTGCTATTTGATTCCAAGTATAAGGACTTCAAGGGAAAACTCGAACTCTTTGGTTAGGTCCCTATTAAATTGAATAATTCCATAATAATGGATTTTTTTAGCTCAAACCCATTGATGGTGAACAAAGGACATTATTTGTTAATGTTCATAGGCTCCACCTATATAGGCAATAATTTTTAAAATAATTGTTTGAAAATCAATTGAAAATGCATCCATAATTTTATTATGTGAAGGAGGTTTTCTCTTTCTTTGTAACACAATATGAATGCATAAAGACTGAATAAAGGTAGAATGTTAAAAACCAAAAATGGTTTTCTTCTTTGAAAAAAAAATAAAGGGGTTGAAAACCATATATGGCGATCACTTCTAAAAATCATCAAAATAAGATAAATGGTACCAAATAAGAAACTTGTTGAGATACATTGACAAATATTTTATTTTCCTTCAAGAACATTCAGACACATGTCAAAAGGGGACTAATTAAGGTATGTGTATCAAATTATTATTTATTGATAGTGTAAAGGTCTTTTCAAATGTTATTAAGTAACTTTTCAAAGCTTAACTCAAAAATTGAGGTAATGATTACCCCCTAAATATGATTAAATGATATGATGTTTTAAGTTAATAAGTGATTTGGGAATGTGTTAAATTGTATCCACATGTATGGAAATGAAGTGGGATGCGGATATTTTTAAATCAAATAAGATTCAAGTGTGTGTAATAATTAGACACAAAAGATTCATTACACGTGCATTCGAGTTATATAACTCCTAAACATGATTTTTGGATTCTCCATTTCATCTAAGACAAATTCCTACAAAACAAATATTGAGTCCTCCATAACGAGATAGAATCTTGCTTAGCAGATTAAGTCATGCACATTAAAAACAATGAAGAGAAATGGGAAACAATAATTAATCATATCCAAAGAGTAATTCCAAGCTCATGATGGATGAATCCTTTGTAGAATCTTTGATCGCATTAGGTGGTAACTATTTCTTCAAAATTTGAAGGATTTAACTAAGAAATGGTTGAGGAATTTATCTAAAATTTTTAGGGAAGGAACTATAAAGTCTAGAGAACAACTATTAAGGTAAGCATTGAAATTGTAAGCTAAATATTTGGAATTCCAACTATAGAAGTAGCTCACATTAGCTCTAAGGTTCCATATAATGATCTGATTTCAAATATTAGAACATAAGGAGAGCCTACTCTTAGGGTATATTATGATGATATTGGTAAGGTAAAAGGAATTATGAGAGACAATTTTCATGACCCTTGAAAGTTGGTAAATAATTAAATTATGAGATACCTCACATGTGATGCCCAATAACAAATTGTAATTGGCCCTACCATGTACATTATGAACCATTTACATCATGGGGCGAGAATGGCACGAGTTGAGGGTCGATTTACCAAAATTCCTATATAATTCCTTGTAAAATATGGTCGAAAAATTTAATAGTAAAGGGGAACCCTTGAGATACCATGTCTTAATCAATTTAGTCTACAAACATCATTTTCTATAATTGTAGAATGAGAAAGCAACATGGAAGATATTTGTAAAGAAATGCAAGAAAGAAGAATCTAGAGTAAAATATTCTATTAAAACCTCTGTCCCCAAAAGAAAAAAATATAAAAAGAGAAAGAAAGGTTGCGATTTGGGATGAAACCAAAGAGCCAACCATTATTACTCTTCTCTAATATTTGGAGGAGGTTTCATATGAATAGGTATTTTCCTCACAAGCCAAGACATCCAAATTAAAAATATATAAGAGAACGATGTCGGTGTTGCGAAAGATATGTAGATTTTGAAGAAGAAAGGCTCATGGAAAATAATCTCCAGGCTCGGGACAACCATTCACTTTCACATAATAACCTTAAGAAAAATTTCCCATGCATGAAACATGTGAGGGTCAACATTTTACACCTCCTACCATTGCTTCATCAACAGAGGAAGTACAATTTCAAACTTAACCCCAACCAATAGACAAATGGAATGCTCTTATGGAATCAATAAAGAAGCATGTTAATCACCATATCAACATGCAAAGGGAGATCCAAGTTCACTTGGTGAAAAAATATGAACAAATAAATCGTAATGGCCCTATCTAGAGTTTAGTTTATTTTTCAAGAAAAAAATAAGGAAATTTAAAGACTAAAACAACTCTTAAGTGAAAAGGAAATGAAAATTCAAAACATGGAGTTAGAATTAGTAAATGAAAAGGATATGCCAAGAAGTCCTGATTATAATATGGTAGAGTTAAAAGTAGAATTGAAAAGTACAAATGACAAGTTACAAGAAAAATATAGCCATGTGTTATCTTTATAATAATTCCTAAAGAAAATGGAAGAAGAACTTAACTACATCTCTCAAAAATTTCAAGACTATCATTTACACATTTCAGTATGAAATTACTAAAGCAAGGGGAACATAGAAAATTTATCAAGTAGCTAGTCCCTAGAAAGAGTTAAATAACAAGGAGACCCAAACTAATTTCATCTTTCCCATTTTCATATCCAAGGGAATCTTGGCATGGATGTCCTCTTATTATGAATTGAGAAAATTTGAAGCCAAAAATAAAGAGCTAGAATATGAAGTTAAAGAATTGAAAAAATAAAAGGCATCTCTAGAAGGAAAGCTAACATCATCTTGCTAAAAAGGTAATAATTTTCTCACCTACTGAGAATACCCTCTAATTAACAAATCAGGAGATAAGAATTGCAGTAAATAATAAATTGATCAAAATCCTTAATTTTGACTAAGTCACGACCTTTGAACTTCATCGCTTAGATTAAGACTAAAAGGAAAATTGTGCATGGCTTCTAAAGGAAGCACAAGACTCATAAGAAAAGTGCATGACTCCCAGAAATTACAAGACTCCCGAGAAATTACAAGACTCTGATAAAAGTGAAAGAATATTTATTTTAGGCTTAAGACTGTGATCCAAAATCGATAAGTTTTTACTCTAGTGCCCAACTATCAAAACCACTTAGATATTTGGATATTGAAAGGATTTAATAGATCGGGAAGAATAATTATTCATTACAACACACATGGCAGTCCAACACCAAAGAAACGACATTAAATTTTGAAGAATATAAGGACACTCTCCCTCATTTTAAGAGAGAAATCCTAGTGAAACTTTCAAAATGAAGAAATAATAGTTTCTTTCTAATAAGATAGTTGTAACAACATCCAAATTTTTCAATTGTGAGTTGGATTTGTATCTAAGTTTAATATGAATTTTTATTCACCAAATTCATGATGAATGTATAAGTTAGTTTTGCATTCATGAGAGGTTGGATGCTTCAAACTTCGGTAGTTTATAAACACCTCATTGTAAACTTGGAAGTACTTAGTCAATTTATCAATATATAGCATATATTTTGAGTTAATATAAGTGGATTTTTTGAATACATGTGATGAGCATTCTTGAGTGGTTTCATGCCAAATCTAAGAGGAGAGCAAGGAAGCTCTCACCCGAGGAGGAGGAACATTGTATTTTTGTTAGTTAGTTTCGTTTTACTGCATTACGTATTTAAAAATTATATAACTATTTAATAGATAATTAAATTTCATTCAACTTGTGTTATGTGTTTAAATTAATTATTTATGGTAGTACAATATTTCAGTATTTTTTCAATATTGAAAACATTCAAATGGAATTTACATTAATTTAGTTTAGTAGGATTTTTGGGGACATGTTTCATCATGTTACCTAGAGTAGATAGCCTTAAATGCCACCCTAGATTTGATATAATTAAAGCAAAATGGAGGATATAATTAACCTCGCCAAAAATACCTCCATCGAGTTTTGCATTAGCCTATAACCTTGGATTGAATGAAAAAAATGGGAGTAGAAGATTTTATTAGGAACTTATCTCAAAGAATAGTGGCTTAAACCTCAAAGTATACTATATTTAATAGCACTCTTTGATGTCTTACCAAAAAAACCACTGTTTTGGTGCCCTTAATCAAAATATATTTCCCAAAAACTAGAGATATACTACATCAAAACTTAGATGAAGAAAATGGTTTATAAAATCTAATCATTCCCCCTTTTCTCATTAGACTACGTGATTTCCTCAAGCTTTAGTTTTCTGCTCCATTATCCTCTATTTTTCTTGATCTCGATCTATATGCTTCCCAACACTCAACTACTAGGGACCACACCATATGAACCATATCTATGCTCCATTATCCTCTATTTTTCTTGATCCCATATGTATGCTTCTTCTTGCCACGTTTATGCTTTGATTTTAGTCTTTCCAACACCAACCTCACAAAATCATGCCACATGGTGTAATCCCAACTTCCATAATTTAATCAATTTCACTTGAAATAAAGGACATGTGTTTGTTTTTGATTGGTTACGGGATATGTAATGTGTCATCTCTAATCTATTTTGGAGCCTAAATTTGTGCCACATGGAACTCATTCGAGTTGTCACACTTTTGACTATTTTTCATCTTTGTATTCATTTCTCTAGCACCTAACTAAATGAAAATGTATTGATTGTTTCCCATTCACCCTTTTAAAATGAATAATTTTGGATCAAGCTTGGGTACGCTTGTTAGTTATTTAGGAACTTGTATTTTTATTTGATGCTTTATTTAACCACTTTGTTCAACTTTTTCCAACACCCAACTACACTAGATTACGCCACATGGTAAAATATGATGTAGTTTTAGTCACATTCTAAGCCTTAAAACCAATTTTTATTACATATCCATTAATCATACCATATGACCTCAAACCCACATCTTTAGCCAAATTTTTCTCAAGATCTAGGTGAACATTTAGCCACTTCGCCAAAATTCCAGCTAAATATAGTCTTTGCTCCACATAAAATATATAGTGCTTGTTTATATAAAAACTTGGGTATTGCCTCCCCTACTGAATGTGGGACAAATACCTGAATTTAAAATCAAAGGTCTCCATAGGATAATATGAAGCACAATTGTAACATGAAATACTTGATTATTAGGGTTCCCAAGTTTGTAGAACAACTAAGAAGGAGTTATAGATGCGTTGATACATACTAAAGCAACTTCTAACACAATTTAGAGCTCAAATCCATCCAAGGATGACTACAAATAATATAAAATATGGAAATAAACAATGAAAATATTTATACACATGATAAGCGGTAAATACATTGATCAAGTTGCTCAAAATGAGCAAGTATCTCATTTGGTAACATTCATGGAAACTCATAGGGGTCCTGTATTTAGTTAAATGGAAAGACCTATATTATTTACATCCATCAGGAATGAAGTATTCATTAACATACATATTTGAAAATAGGAGTTTGAGAGCCCAAAACCCTTCTTTCTTAGATCTCTACTCCATGAAACAAGCTGTAAGAATACACCATCTAGTTAGCTCCACAAAAGAGTGGCTCACAAAACTTAGATATAAAATGAAAAATCATATAATTTCAAAGGAAATATTTAGAGTGTTAAAAAAACTTTTTATAAAAGAAACAAAATTAAACGACTCTAACTTAACAAAACACTAAACCCTTTTAGATGAAACCATTAATGGGTTGTGAAAAAATATGTCTCTCCATACAATACTTTGTTATGCAATGAACTTGGAAGCTTCTCGAAATAAAAAAGGAGGATAAAAATTGGAAATTAAAACCTTTTAGGTAAACTCCTTATGTCCACTAAATGATGGTAGGTGTCTGGGATTTTTGAGGTGGACACTTAAACTAATAATATTCTAGTTTGAGCTTTTCCTCATATTTTGAAATAATAATTATAGGTGGAAACTTTACACTAGGTGGTAAGGATGAAAAGGACCTTATTAGACACCCCTCTTTATGGAAAGATATCTACAATCTCTAACAAGCATATCAACTATTTACTAAAGAAAATTGGGTTTGTAAATGAGTGTAGACACACAAATTTTGTAACTTGTCCTTTAGAAAGGAAAATTTTAGTTATGTTCCCTTACTAAGACAAATGTTCACATTCGAAGTTCAATTAGTAAATATCTCTAGTTATTTCTTGACTTTCTCATCTCCACACTCTTCTCTATCATAAAAAAGTAAATATTAATTAATCAAAGTAGTAAATCATCTTTGTGCTTTGTTGTCACCCTCAAAATTCCCCTCATTTTTCAAGTCAAGTTTCAAAATTTTTGAGTTGGTGCCTATTATCCCAATTTTTCCCCGAAAAATTGATCAAACATGACCCCGCATAGGAGAAAATTGGAAGGGGTGGTTCAGTCATGCGAGCCCAAATTCCAAATCCAATAATGAAGGGGCAAGGTCGGCGAAGGAGGCCAACAACGTCAAAGGAGATCGAGCTCAGCAGGAGAAAAATGGTGAAAGGCAGTGTTCAATCGAGGCCCAAATCGGCTAAGTATAGAAGGACCATGGAAGGCACCACATGCCTCATTGGCACAAATTCAAAGGCACGGCCCAAAGAGAGACCCCAAACTTGTGCAGGATCACCACATGAGTCCAGTCAAAAAGGGGACAGAGATGACCATTGAATCGGCTAAGGAAAGAAGAGACAACGGAAGCCTCCACATGTCTTAACGGTACAACTCCAAGAGCAGGACCCAAGGGACAATCCTCAAATGAGTGTAGGCTTTCCACGTGTCCTAGGTTTGAAAAGAAGACAAAACATGCCTGAATTAACTAAGTATGGAAGGGCCAAGTGGAGCGGCACCATGTGTCTCATTAGTGTAACTTCCGGAAGTGAGACCTAAGGAAATACCTCAAATGAGCACCAACCCTCTACGTGGTTAGAGCCTCAAAAAATTTAAATCGGGTGTTAAAAATTCTAAAGCCAATGGACGTTGCCACATGTCTCATCGACGCACTTTAAAGGGTTGAAGCTAAGGGTGGTTCCCAAACAAGTGCCAACTCTCCACGTGTCTAGGGTCCAACAGAAGTCAAGTGGGTAACAGGCCCGAATCGGTTAAGTATAAAAGAACCGGTAGAAGTCTCCACGTGTCTCTTCTATGTAACTTTAAAGGAAGAATCCAAAATCAGGTCAAAAACATGCGCTAGGTCTCCACGTGTCCAATCGGCACACCTCCAAGGGTCAGGTCCAAACAGAGTCTCCAAATGAGTGGGAAGCCTCCACGTGTCCTGGGTCAGACATAAATCCTTTACCAAATAGAGGGACTTAGTAAAAAACACAAAAATGTAGAACATGCCCGCAAAGGGACACGTGGCCATGTTTTAAGCGGTAGTAGATAGGTGGGCCCTTTTGTGTTTTGATGCTTTGAAAAGTCAAAGTAGGAAGGTGGGCCGTTGGAGCGATTTGGGAATTTTTGCTTTGTTTCCAAAAGAGCTTAAAGTTATAAAGTGACCCATGGTCCCACTCATGCCAAGGGATAAAGTCAAATGTTGAGCCCACATCGAAAGTCAAAGCGGGAAGGCGGGTCGGCGAAGCAATTTGAGTTTTTGAGCCCGCATTGAAAAGAGTTAAAATTACAAAAGTGAGCCTTGACTCCGTCGCCACTCAAGTAAAGCCACATGTCAGGCCTATATCAGAAGTGGATGGGCAGGCCAAAATGTTTTGAAGTGTCATTTCTCTAAAAGGCACAAAATACAAAAGGCGTCCTCAGGCCCGCTTCAGTTTAAATCTCTCCCATGTGGAAGGAGAAACTATGTTCTTGTTTATATGCTTTCTAGAACTTTGTGTCTATGGAATTATATCTATTATGAAAGTGAATTATTCTACTCTACATCTCCTTGGCTCAATATGTATAAGGTTATACTATGCTATCTATATTTCCTAAAGGTGTTATGTTCTTCCTCTCTCATCTCCTTAATTCTTCCATTCTTTTGTATTGATGATCTTTGGGCATAAAACGTTTCAAAGTATCAGGAATCCACACTTTGAAAGTTGTACATTTGTATATAAGTTTTTCTACTTTCTTTAAATAAGGGAACCTCTCCCATTAAAGAGGAGGGACTTGTTGTCCCCTGACTATGGTTTGTTAAGGTATCATTTTAAAAACCCAACAGTTTTTTGTGACTCCTGGGGATTTTGTTTCAAACGTATCCCTTTCTAAAAGAACAACTTCAAGATCATTTTCGATCTGACGAATCTAAGATATACTCATGGTAAAAAGGCTCTTGGAATAAAAGATTCCCATTTTCAACTTCTGAAGCAATAAGACTTCTCTCTTCTAGCAAGAAAGAACAAAGGAACTTGTTCTACAAGCACACCTTCTATTAAAGACAGAAATTCAAAGAATAGCATTCCTCAAGAACAACTCAGTTTGAATCTTCGTTCTTTGATACTTGCTAGTGTTTCAGTTCCCATTTAGTCAATTTTTCCAAAGATGGCAGCCCCTTTGCCTTGGGGACAACAGGTTGAGCCTCTTGCTCTTCCTCAGCCATTGTATGAGTTACCTAGGGGTAACAAAAAAAAAAACCCAAATTATGGGGTGATGGGAAGGTTCATCTAGATGAACACATTGCAGCCTTCATTGTTGCATGTGGGATTCTTGGGGTTGAACATGAAGATGTCTCTGTCAGGATTTTTGTGGAGACATTGCAGGACAATGTTGCTGATTAGTTTTATCATCTTCCTATTGGGTCGATCACTAATTGGAATACCATGAAAACTCAGTTTGAGCAGCGTTTCAAACCTACTGAAGATGTGCATGCTCTATTAGCTCAAATATCTCATATCAAGAAGGAACCATTCGAGCCCATGAGGTAGTTTGTGGCTTAATTCAACAAGCTCATTCATAAAATTCCATATAACACTCGTCCTATAGATCAAATCCAAAATTACTTCTTCTTCAATGCCCAGTTACCCAAAGTGATTTATGCACTAAGGAGAGCTAACCTTGTAACTCACGGAGGCTAATCAAGGGTTATCAATCAGTGTGGAGGATGACCTGATCATGTCTGGTAAACTGAAAAGAGAACCTTCCAAGTCTAAAGCATCTTCTTCTTCCTCTTCCCATAGAGCCAATTATGATTAGTTAGTACAGAAGCTTACAAATGATCTCATTGCTATCAAGAAACAATTGGCTCAGCATACTCCTTACCAAGATATTCCAAGGAAAAAATTTTATCCCAAGAACCAGTTTACCTTCTTCTCATACCAGATTAGCTATTGAAGGCCCACCCATCAAGGTTCTAGTCAATGTAACTTGTGAAGTTCAAGAACATGATGATGAGGATTGGAATGAACTCTATGAAGAACCAGAAGAAGAGGTTAATGAAGAATTGGAAGAGCTTGGTGGATCTCAAGTTCATTTCCTCACCATTTGAAGGTATGGATGATGAAGATGAATATGATGAAAGAGTGGAAGAAATGAATAGTAATTCATATGCTATCATGACTCGGGAGTAAACAGAACGAAAATAAAAAAATGGTGCAGCCTACTAATAAGTCCAAGGAGTTTCCTATAACTAGTCCAGGTGGTTGCGAAAGAGGAGCTCTTATTCCCACTGGCTCCACACAAAAGGTGAGTAATGCTAATTCCCCTTCTTCTACTTCTATTTCCAAAACCTTTTGTCCTTAAAATCCTAAAACTGATAAATCAAAAGTCTCTCAAGTTCCTAGCAATGATTCCCCATCCACCTCTGGATCTTTTGATATCATTGATCACCTAAAAAGACCAAAATCCAAATTTCAGAGGCAGAGTTTTACCAAACCCATCCAAAATATTTTTCTAAAATGGTAAAATTTGTCAATTCCAAATCCAAAGCTTCATCCAACACTTCTAAAGGTATTTTTCCCACTCCCTCTTCCTCACCTCAATCAAGCCTTGTGGCTGCAGTCACTTCCCCTAATGAGAAAATTGAACCATTCTATGTGACTCTTCTCATAGCTGGCCATAAACTCAATAATTATGTTATAGACTTGGGATTATCGAGACAATGTAATGCACAGTAAAAGTAGCTCATGCTTTGGGCCTGACTCTAACATGTTCGTTTGGTTCCTGTTATTCCATGGAGAGTAGAAAATTTCCTTTGGTTGGAAGAATTAAAGATGCACAAGTAGCTTTTGTTGCTTTTCCAAAGAAAAGGGTCTTAGCCACTATTTTGGTAAGCTCGCTATTCCTCCCTCATATTGGATGTTGCTGAGTAGAAATTTTTGTAAGGAGGTAGGAGGTGAAATTCAGATGGATTAGTCGCATGCTCTAATCCCGATCAATGGAAAAATGAAGAAGTTGCTACCTGAGAAATAAACTAAATACATTGTGCAAAATACTGATGATCCAAAAGCACAGATACTCTATGAAGATATAGGGCATGGTAACTACATGATCATGTCACAAGATGAGGCAAAACTTCCTAAGGGAGTGATTCATGATCCCAATGGCATTTGGACTCTGGATTTTGATGGAAGTTGTTCTTCAGCTGGCTCTGGGGTTGGTGTGGTGTTGATCTCTCCTAAGGGAACATTCATCCTTTTTCTTTTAAGATTTGTTTTGAAAATACAAACAATACAACTGAATATGAGGCACTCATACTTGGATTGAACATGGCAAACGAAATGGGAGTGAAGAATCTTTGTGCTCGTGGAGATGCAGAGCTGATTGTGAAACAAGTTGGGGATATTTTTCAAGTGAAGATTAGGAGATTTAAGCATTATAGAAACCTTTTATGGGATTCCATTGAGTTTCTTGATTCTTTCTCCATTGAAGTTGTGCCAAGAGAAAGGAACAATAGAGATGATTCTCTAGCTGTCTCAGGATCTTTGTTTATTCCTCACCCAAATTTCTCTTAGGATAAATTTACCTTTGAAATGATTCATAGGCCCAGTGTACCAGATAATGAAATAAATTGGCATGTTTTCAATTATGATCAACACTTTCTCTCATTCTTGGAGCTTAAGGATAATTTTGACCAGTTGTATTTGGAATGAAGTGAGACTTTTCTTAGAGAGTGTGTATCCTCTAATGAAGGAGATATCAAGGAAGAGATGGATCAAGATGGCTGCATCAAATTGAAATGTAACAAGATTCCTAAAGGTATGGTGAGTTTGGAAGATTTTTTTGATAAGCATGATAGGTGCATTAAGTCTAAAGCTTACCAAGGAGCTTGATAGTCTGCTAAGTGTGAAAAGATTAATATTGGGAGTCTTGATGAACCCAAGTTGGTGAACATTGGAAAATGCTACACTCAAGAGGAGGAGAAGAAGGCAGTAAATCTACAAAAAGGTATGCTAATGTTCTTGCCTATTTGTATGATGATCTCAAGGCTTTCCAGCCAAAGGAAATGCAACACTTTATCCCTCTGAAACTTGGGATCAAACCATTCAAGTAAAAACAAAAGAAATACAATCCCAAGGTTTCTGACACTATTTTTCAAGAGATCCAGAATTTACTAAAGGCAAAGATTATTTTCCCTATACATCATTCAACATGGATTGCCAACATTGTGCATGTTAGGAAGAAGAATGGTGAGATCCACATCTGTGTGGATTTTAGGAATTTGAATCAGGCCTCTCTGAAAGACAACTATCCTATCCCCATGATGGATAAAGTTTTGCAAGTTTTCATAGGCTCGAGATGTTCTCTATGCTTGATGGATTCTCTAGATACAATCAAGTGGAAGTTAGTACCCCGAGATCAACACAAAATTGCTTTTACTACTTCTTGGGGAACCTTTACCAAAAAGAGAATGCCTTTTGGTATTATCAATGCTGGTGCCACCTTTCAGAGGGCAATGGACTTGGATTTTTGCAGTCTAAAGGGAAAGTGTATTGTTGTGTACCTTGATGATTTGATTGTTTTCTCCAAAACAAGGGCAGATCACTTTCAACATCTTGAAGCAGTCCTCTAGAAATGTAGAGAACATGGAGTTTCTCTTAATCGTAAGAAGTTTTCTTCCGTGTTATTGAAGGAAAGTTGTTGTGGAATATTGTCTCCAAAGAAGGAATCAAGATATATCTAGAAATATTTAAAGAAATACGTGATTCCTCTCCCCACAAGCAAAAAGGGCGTTCACTCTTTCTTTGGTAAGATAAACTTCTGAGGAGATTCATTCCTGATTTTGTAGAATTGAATTTGAGTATTTCTCACATGATGAAAGGAAATAAAAACTTTGGTTGGAATTCCTAAGTTAAGGAAGCATTTGAAGGTATCAATAAATCCATTGCTAAAACTCTCATCTTAGCATGTCCTGATTTCAACAAGGATTTTATCATTTATTTTTATGCTACGGAGAGTACCTTGGCTACATTCTATTAACTCGGAGAAATTATGAGGATCATGAAATTCCAATTGCCTTCATGAGATATGTTCTTAAAGCTCATGAATTTAAATATACTATGATGGATAAATATGCTTTTGCGGTGGTCAAAGTTGTCAAGATGTTTTGTTTTTATATTCTTAATTCTCACTCTGTTGTGCTTGTACACGATAAAACCATCAAGCCTATTCTTACACAATAGGAGTTTGGAACTAAGAGAGGTGATTGGGTAGAAAAATTCCAAGAATATGACCTTAACATCAAGCCAGCCAAGCTAGTCTAGGGTAAAGGCTTATGTGAGCTTATTCATGAAGGAGCTGATGCAGAATTGTCCAAAGAAGCAGTTGATGTTCCTATTGTCCTCTTCCTCAGTTCAACAGATGAATGGTATGCTGATGTTGCACATTTTCTTACTTATGGAGAGTGTCCATCCCACTTGAGTTCCAAGGAAAAGATAGCTATTAATTTAAGGTTTGCACAATATATATTATGGGAGAATCCTTTGTTCAAGTGAGGCATAGATGGAAGATTCTTAAAGTGTGTAGACAAAGAGAAACTAAAGAAGTTGTTCTCGATTGTTCATGATCGAGGCTTGTGGAGGGAATTTCTCTTCTACTATCACTTCCCATAAAATCCTCCGTGCAGGGTACTATTGGCCTACATTATTCAAAGATGCATCAAAATGGGTAGGTAAGTGTGAAGCCTATCAAAATTTTGTTGGGAGACCTAAGTTGGTTGTTTTGCCAATAAAACCAGTAGTGATTGATGAGCCTTTTCAACAGTGGGGATTATATTTCATTGGAACTCTTAATCCACCTTCTAGTGTTGGACATAATCACATGCTAATTGCTACAAATTACTTCACAAAGTGGGTAGAGTTTGTTCCAGTCAAAAGCACTACTTCTAAGGTGGTGTGTAATTTTATCAAAGAGAACATATTCAAATTGAATGATAATGCTTCCAATTTTTCTTCTTTTGAGATGATGTATTTCTACTATGGTTATAGAATTTCCATTGCTCATTCTTCATAATAATACCCCCAAGGAATGGATAAGCGAATCAAAAAATAAGAATCTAGTAACCATCGTTCGAAGCTTGTCATGACTCTTAAGAGGAATTGGCACAAGAAACTTTATGATGCTCTATAGGAAGATAGAATTACACCCAAAAGATAAATTGGGATGTCTCCATTTCAAGTGGTGTATGGTGTTGAAGCTTCTCAGCTACCAGTAATAGTGGAATTACTAGCCTTGCACTTAATGAAGGCTATTGAAGATTCAAGCTTTACCAGTTCCTTGGACAAGAGGATCATGTATCTCCAGAAGCTAGATGAAGACAGGTTACAAGTTTTTGATAGAATCTCAACCCATCAACTGAAGGTGAAAGATTTGTTTGACAAGAAGGCTAGACCGTATATTTTCAAGTGGGAGACATTGTTCTGCTATGGGACAAAGGACATGAACCTCGAGGAAACCATGGTAAGTTTGATTCTCTTTGGATTGGTCCTTTCAAAATCAGGAACTTTACTAGAGAAAATTCTCTCTATTTGGATTACATGCATGGATCTCCTCTCCCGCTTCCTTATAGTGGGTAGTATTCGAAGTTTTTCAAGTCCTAGGTTCTGTTGTTGCAAGCTCACAAAGCACCCCTGGATGCAGATCAGGCTTCTAGGTTGATCACTCTAGCATCTAGTGTGATTACACAACATGGAAACCTCTCTCCAAGTGTGGGACTTGTGAAACTGAGAGAGGAATCTCCAGATTAGAGGCTGGTTCCTCAAACTCCTCTGATTTAGATCTATATTTGCACAACTACAGAGGTTCAGATCCTAATCCTACTCTAAATTGCAAGGAGACAGGGATAGAAATGCAAAAATTGAAACTAACTAAAGATGGTGATGCACCAAAAGGAGTGGTGAATATTTTTGTCATGCAAATAGACACAAACCAAAGATTGCAACATAAAACATACACAAGCTGATAAGATATAATTTAGGATCTGAAATGAAGCAAATAATACAAACAAAGGACTGAAACCCATTCACAAAGCTTGCATTATCATTTCCAATGTCAAAACCACTACATTACAACCTCAGAGAGGTAAAAACTGTTACAATCTTTAAAGAGGTCTGATTCTTGCAACAATCACTTGCTGGAGGTGAAAGAAGAAGATTTCTATGCCAAAAATGTTCCACCCTTAAGAAATGAGCCAAATCTAGCTTTTACCTTGCATGGGTCGAGCCCAGGAGAGAGAAAACATACAAAACGTGGGAACCCATTCCTCATTGATTGAAAATGCATTAAATCAACATGGAGGACCTTACAAACCCATACCCTGCCATTTTTGACCGAAATGGAGGAGAATGCGACCCATTCTGCATTAAATCTAGTCGCTGAAATGTCACTTCTGGCCATGAACACGCGTCAGAGCCATTTCTTAACTTTCTCTCTCCAGACTGCACTAAAATTCAAGATTGACCCTGGAATCATTTAGAGAATTTTATAAGCTTTCCAATGATATAAAGAATGTGCAAATCTGAGCTCTGGATCAAAAGATATGGTGATCTGAAGATTTAGGGCACAAAATAGGCAAAAATGGGTTTTGAAATTTTTTCCGCGCTCTGCCGCTTGGATGACACGTGTCGGGCGCTGATTGGATGAGCAATTCTCTCTCCTTCCCTTACCTACGGGTTTTCTTTAAAAGTTTTGACTTTTTGTGATTTTGGAACATTTTCCATTTTTTCCCCGCGCCCCCGCCACTTGGGACACGTGGCATGATTTGATTGGAGGACGGGGCGCGGGGTCATCCTTGTCCTTTTAGTTTTTTGCCAAAACTCTTGCCAAATTCTCTAACTTCTCCCCGAGCTCCACACTCCCCTTCTCCTTAGGACACGTGTCCTCTTTTTATTGGCTTAGGCCAGTGCTTCAAACCTTGCCCCTTTGAAATTTTGGATGTTTTCCTTGGTGACACGTGGCGTGATTTGATTCATCCGCGGGCCTACCGGCTTTTCGCGTCCCTCGCGTTGCTTTGGCCCGTTGTCTGGCTATGCAGGGACAAATTCCTCCAATCCACCCGATTCGGGCTTCCCTGTCCCTCTTTTGGCCGATGACACGTGGCATGCTTTCATTGGCTCTTGGCTCTTTCGGCTCTCTGCATCCGCCGCGTACTTATGTTCCAACTGTCCCAGACTGTCTGGGACAAATTCTTCCGAACCGCCCGAAATGGGCTTCCTTGTCCCTCTTTGTGGCCGCTTCACCTTTTCGCGTCCTTCGCATCTTTTCGGCCCAGATGTCCCAACCTTGATATGCACAATAGTTAGTTGATTTTCTCACCTTGACCAGTTCGGCTTTCCGCGTCCCACGCGTCCCGATGTCCCAACTGTCCCAGTCTTTGCATGAGACCGCCTAGAGGCTTTTCGGGTCGGTTCCGTCCCAACGTCCCAAC